>CAWUFW010015100.1:0-377961 GCA_963921515.1 Calotriton arnoldi | reverse complement strand
TATCCGCAGCATCACTTGGTTCGGCATGATGTGTTGGCAGGCCCACTAGTCCAGTGACGCCTGTGCTGGCTGTGTGTGGGGTGTGTGTAGGCCAGCCCTCAGGGAGTAGCTGGTGCTGGCAACAACTTCAACAGTCATCAGGCACTCAGGAATGCAATGTACGAACAGCAAGGGAGCACGACTTGAGTTGCACAGAGTTAGTGACCACGGATGCACAGCGGCCGACACAGGCCTATCGCCACGGGACGCTGACTTGCGGGACACTGGGGTAGGGTCATGAGGGCAGAGCAGGGTCTCGTATGTATCAAGGGTGGTTTTCGTGGAGTGTCCCGGGGGAGAGTGGGAGGTGTACCCCCAGGGCATGGTGCAGAGGGCACATACCAGCTGTGTCCGGCAACATGGCGGATATGAATGCCACAGACTCATGCCAAACACCAAGCCCGTACCTGCCAGTTGCTGATGACAACCCCCAGGCCACAGGCTCAGACACCAACAATGCCAGGTCTGTTGAAACGCTGCTGACACCTAATGCTATCTTAATTCTTATTGTAGTGCTTCGTTTTTAATTTGCTTATTTGCACTGTTTTTTAACTGATTGGTGAAACTTTTTTAACTTTTGCTCTTACCTTCGTTTGTAATCCTGCACTCTCTGGTCCGCCGCGGTATTTCCGTTTGAGCGGAGAGAGTCTTTCTGCCTAATGCTTTTTGGCACTCTAGCCTAATTGTTACTTCCGGGTGGGAGGAGTATAAAAACAGATGGGCTATCGAGCGCGCAGCGGACGCGCGCAGCGGGCACGCCGAAGGCTCGCCAAAGGCGAGCCCGTCTGCGCCCTTCCGCACTAAGACCGCGCCAGGCGCCAGGGATGTTTTTCAGCCTGCTAAGGATCACAGAATAAAATGTCATTACTCAGGTGAGGATTTACGTATGCTGAATAACAAGCCAAAAAACTGTATAGGCTTAGACCTTTGCAATTTGCCCATAATACATCATAGTAACTGCTCCACTTGTGGCTTTGTGTTCCAGCCTGACCTAGCATCACGGGTTTCTCCTTCCTCAAATTCTCTTTTAATATCAAAGCCTCTAGACATCACACGGTGTGCTTTAGTTAATGCACGCTCACTGCCCAAACACAGACTAGAGATCGCCGAGCTGATTGAGGCTAAACAGTTGGATATACTTTTTATCACTGAAACCTGGGGTGATAAAACGACAGGCCCTGACTTTTATCATGCTGTCCCTCAGGGCTTCAAGGTATTCAGGTTTGATAGAACAGAAAATAAAAAAGGTGGAGGAATTGCTATGATTTATTGTGACAATCTAAAAGCCTGCTGCGAGCCCATACCTAACATTGATTGTGAAGCTATCTCTTTCAATGTAAAAATTGACAATAAATTCACTTTTAAAGGGATATTACTATATCGACCTCCAGGTAGCAAAGTAAGCTTTCTAAATACAGTTAAATCACTTCTTGAAGTATGTGCGACTGAGAAATCAACACATATTCTAGGTGATTTCAATTTTCATCTGGAAGATAGCTCTGACACCAATACGGATACCTTAAATGAACTCATGGCAATGGTAGGTCTTAGACAAATTGTCACAGGCCTTACTCATCAGGCAGGGCATACCCTTGATGGTATTTTTACCAATAATGACTCTACTTCACTCAAAGAAATCTTACCTTTGACCTGGACAGACCACTCAGCTATCATTTTCGATCTATATAAGTCTTCCACTTTGCTAAATAATAGTTTTAAACATTTATTTTCAACCTACCGTAGCTGGAAACTAATTGACAGCAAAAGGCTGAATGGTCAATTACTAGAAAACCAATTTTAGCCTTCAAAAGACGCAGAAACTGCCTCTTTGCAATTTAACAATTGGCTTGCACAAGCAGCCGACAAATTAGCCCCCCTGAAAAAAGCAGTAAACAAAAGAAAATCACCTACCTCCCCATGGTTCTCAGAGACTCTCAGAGTAAAAAAACAAGAATGTAGGCGACAGGAAAGGCGTTGGAGAAATGATTACAACGCTCAGGACCTTGCCATTTATAAAACTCTTTTAACTGAATATAAAAACCTAATTAACGCAGAAAAATGCACCTATTTTACTAAACAAATTAATCAGGCAAAGAATTCCACTAGAGAACTCTTTCAAGTGGTTTCAAAACTATCAGGTCCCCCAGAAACAAATTTTATTGAACCATCACAAAAATTCTGCGACTCTCTAGCACAACATTTCCTAAGGAAAGTGAAGGAAATCTATGACATTTTTGGTACAAATATTAGCATAGATAACGATACTCTCATTAATATATGTCCTTCTGACGCCTCTAGCTTCTCTAAATTTGAATTCATTACTAATGATAAGGTTACCACTCTTATCCAACAGACGAAATCAGGCTCCCCCTATGACTCGCTTCCCCCTAGTATATTCAAGCAAGCCTCCGAGATGCTAGCTCCTTGTCTCGTCAATATTTTTAATACTATGTTCTCATGTGGTGTTTTTCCGACCATATGGAAAACGGCTTTGATAGCACCTTTATTGAAGAAACCTAGTCTCGATCCCACGCAACCTAATAATTATAGACCTATCTCTCGTCTACCTTTTCCCGCTAAATTAGTGGAGAAAATCATGAATGAACAGCTGACTGATTATTTACAAAAAAATAATTATCTTGATGAGACACAGTTTGGTTTCAGAACAGAACATAGTACCGAATCAGCTTTAATTAAAGCCACAGATGAAATTAGAGCGACTTTGGATTCAGGGAGCGGCCGCCTTGATTTTACTTGATCTTTCCGCGGCGTTTGACACCGTCAACCATGATCTTTTGTTAAATCGTCTAAATTCCATTGGCATTTCAGATAAATCACTTACACTACTCTCATCCTTTCTGTCTGGTAGAACACAATCAGTAGTTTTGGGAAGCTATGAATCCCCGTCGTTCGTCCTCCCCTGCGGAGTCCCTCAGGGATCATCCTTAAGCCCTACACTATTCAACATTTATGTATCTGAACTGCCGAAACTCATAAGAACCTTCGGGCTGGCAGTGACATCATACGCAGACGATACACAAATTGTCTTATCTTTATCAAAAAAATCCGCACCACAAATGCAAAATTTCAAGGATTGCATGCTTGCAGTCAGTTCGTGGATGAACTCTTGTTGTCTGAAATTAAATTCAGACAAAACAGAAGTCATCACATTTGGCAATTTCCTACCTAATTGGTCACAGAGCTGGTGGCCGGATGAACTGGGATCGGCTCCGATTCCAGTCACCAAAGCTAAGAACCTTGGCGTGATTATTGATGATAAACTTAATTTTAAATCACAGGTAAATGCTGTTTCTTCATCATGTTTTTTCTTGTTAAAAACCATTAAAAAAGTACTCCCGTTCATTCCCATGGACAGCAGAAAAACAGTAATCTCTTCTTTGATCCTGGCCAAGTTAGACTATTGCAATGGTCTTTACATCAGCCTACCTGAGAAACAACTCAATAAGTTGCAGATGACTCAAAATGCAGCGGCGCGTCTTCTGCTGGGTATTCCTAAGTATTCATCGGTCAGAAATCATCTACATAAACTGCATTGGCTCCCAGTTAGGAATCGCATTATTTTTAAATCTCTCTGTACTACCTACAGAGCACTCCAGAACACTGGCCCCATTTTTTTAAGGCGCCTGTTCTATTGGTACATTCCAAAAAGGCATCTACGCTCCGAAGGAGCTAAACTTCTAGCAACTCCGAGAGTTTTTAAAGCCACATGGGGTGGCAGTAGTTTTAGGGCAGCTGCCCCCAAACTCTGGAACAAACTCCCCTTTGCCATCAGATCCCTTCCAACTCTACTTGCATTCAGGAAGGCCTTGAAAACATGGCTATTTGATAAATAGTCATCTTTATCTTTACAGAAACTGGCATAGTCCACGGGCCAGCACCAAGACACCCTCGGGTAATCGTGCGCTTAACAAATTTATTAACATAACATAACATGTTCGGCTGGAGGCTGATGGTGTCTCACTGCGCACAGGGTAAGTGGCACCAGGTCAGTCCTTGCGAGTGGTTGACCTCCTCCGTAACAGTGATCCGTGTTCCCACCAGACTGAAACGCATCTGTCTCTCACTCCTCTCCCTGCATCCACTGGCATGAACTCTGCCATTGATGAATGAGGACTCAGTACTAGATGTGGGACATACTGGACTGCAGTGTAGGCCGGCTGCAGCGGTGGGGTATGTCAACGAATGTGGACTCCTGGGGGCCTGTGTCACGGAGGACAGCGATGGTCTGAGGAGGCTTCCAAGCTCGCGGGCATGGGTCTTGGAGCTAGCACCGGCACGTGGTGGGCCCTCTTTGACACACGACGGTGTCGGCAGGTGAGCAGTGCGGCCTTGGAGCGCTGGGGCAGGCAAGCCGGGTCTGGGTATCAGCGGCCTGGGGTGCAGCAGGCGCACAGGTTCGCAGGCCCCGCTGCTCACGGCATCGGCCTCGTGGCGTGCTGAGAGGCGCCGCCCTGGCAGTGATGTTGGCCATTCCGGGAGTGCACCACGCTCAGCGCAACGGTGTTTTCATCCACACCCCTGCGCAGGCCTGGCGTAAGCCAGGCCAACCCACCACGCTCACGCACACAAAGGTGGACGCAGCGAGCGACATTTCCGCTATCTACCCCACAGCCTGAGGTGACATGGTTGCGTCCACTGTTCACTACTCCCCAGACACCAGTAGTTAATGTCTGCATCGACATATCTGTGGTTTGCATACCCAGATCTGTCCAGCACATTCACGCCATATTTGTCGTTGTGTACATTCCCATTCATGGGTCACTTGCGTCCTTCGCACATGCCTGCTTTCCGCCTCTCCACACGTTCAGCTGTTGTGTGGCTGTAGTGCCATGATATGGCTGGCTTGTGTACATGGGAATCCCAGTATCCCAATGGAGTTGTGTTGTCATGTCTGGTAGGTGGGCATGTTGACTGACATGTTGTATGTGGTTTGGTCACGTGTGCATTCCCACAGTTGTGCGTTGTGTGATGGTGGGTTTGAGGTGTGTGGTGTGTTGCTTTGGTACTTACCAACGAGCAGTCCAGTTCCATAGATGCCATCCTGGAAGGGCTGGTTGATGATGGACTGTCGGGAAGATGTAGGAAACGTGCACATTGCCTGGGTAGTTTGCGACGACATTGGTGAACATTCCCCGGTGGTCCACTATTGCCTGCACATTGATGGAATGCGTGTGATTTCTGTTGCGGTAGATGTGTGCAGTGTCCGCAGGGGGCACAAGTGGGACATGTGTGCAGTCAATGGCCCCCAGCACGTGTGGGAAGCTAGCAATGGCGTAGAAGCCTTGCTTGGTCTCCAGCTGTTCCTGCGCAGTGCTAGGGAAGTGAAGGTACTGGGGTATGAAGCTGATGATGGCATCCAGGACAGGTGTGAGGAACTTTGATAGGGCTGGCTGTGAGACTCCTCTGACTCTGGCCGTTGTTGGTTGGAAGGTGCCAGAGGCCAACGTGTGCAGCACAGCCAGCAGCTTTGTCTGCGGAGGGATGTTGGTTGTCCGCTGTGTTGGGACCGTCAGCCTGTGGCCGATGTGGGTCATGATGCGGAGGATGGTTGCCCTTTTGAGCCTGTAGTGGGCAATGACTTCCTCTGGCGTTAGGTCTGTGAGACTAGTGCGTTTTCGGTAGGTCTGCTGTCTCACTCTGTGCTGCCTCTGTGGTGGTCCGGGGGGGGGTGCCGGTCACGGTCCTGGGGGTGGTGGAGGTCCTGTGGGTGGTGGGGGTGGGTGTTGTGGCCCTGTTGGGGCCCCAAGCTGCATGATGAGTAGCTCCATGGCATCGGTTGTTCTTCGGGTGTGGCTGTGTGCGGGGCTCCGTTGCCTACTGCAGGTAGTCGTCCTGCTTATCACCAGCAAGAGGCAGGTGTTAAATAGCTGCTGCTACCGCGGCTTATCGCGTGGTTTTGGTTCGCATCGCAGATCTGGCAGTTCGTTGTGAATGTGGTGTAGTGGTGTTTTCGTGTGTTTTTGCACGGGAACGCCTACTCTGCATCTCATTAGGGTTAGTTGGTGGTGTCACCCGTGGAGGTAAATTTTGCGGCAGTTATCGCGGGAATACTTGCATTGTCTGCAGTTTGCACCCGCTTGTGAATGGGGCGTTAAATCTATCTTCACTTTTGTTGCGTTAAGGTGGCGATAACTCGGAGATAAGTCCTTGTGAATATCCCCCAAAGAGAGAGAGAGAGATTGAGGTAAGATAGAGGACTTGAGTGCCCTGAGGGGCTAAAGGCAGGTATTAAAGGGTCTTGAGCAGTTGAATTACGGGGGAGGGGGGCTGGGCCTATAGACCAATCAGTGAACCAACAGCGAAAAAAGTAATTGAATGTTTTCAGAAGATATTGTTCGGGAGGGCTTTCCAGATGACATTATGACAGACAATGGTGTACAGTTTACGGCATCAGAAATGGTTTCCTTTCTGAACAATGTGGTGTTAAACATATTAGAATACTTCTTCATCACCTGCAAAGCAATTGAAAATGAGAACGCTTTAACAACATTTTGGTAGAATGCATTCAGTCCGCTTATAGGAATAACATGAATGTCTGCAAAGCAATCAAAGATTTAATATGGTCATATTGCATGATGCCACATGTGGTCACTGCAAAAAATCCTTTTGAATTGATGAGCGGAGGAAAGCGTCCATGGAATTATGTCAATTTTGGATGGTTAAATTGTTTTCTAGAGAAGGAGACCTGTGAGTTGTGGAAAATGGTGTAGATTAACTCCAATGTGGTTAGCGAAAAAAGAGTGAATGCTAAGAAAAACGAGACGACATGCAGACTGAAAGTTGGAGATTGGGTACGAGTCAAGAATCCCATTTTTTCAAGGAATGGTTTTTCAAAATTCAAAGAACCGGAGCAAGTCTGTGAAGTATGGGGAAATTCTGTGCAGCGACTGGATGGTAATTTGTAGAGTCCTTCAGGAGTAGCTTTCAGTGGCGGCTCGCATAGGGCGTGCTGCGGGGTGGTGGGGCGGGGAGGGGCAGTAAACTCGGAGATACGACGGAACGTAATAATTACTTTCCTCCGTTCCGTCGTATGTCCGAGTTTACTACTCCCCCACCCTGCCCCTCCCCCGCCCCGCCTCACCGCCCCGCAGCACGCCCTATGCAAGCCGCCACTGGTAGCTTTGGACCCCAGCATGGGAGTTACATTTTGCAACTGTCTCATAGGAAGTTAAAACAGGATGCAAGTAAGAATATGTGTTTCGGTGATATGTGCAAGAAACGTTAAAGTAAAAAGTGTAAACCAAAGAAATTGAAAGATTTTGTTCTTTCTTAATTTTTTTTATATTTTAGTGTTTTTTCTCTTCTCTATTTTCTTTTTCTTTTTGTTCTATTTATTGTTTTTAGTTTCCTAAAAGAGAGAATGGGGATTGAAAAGTTATCTTTGGTAAGGAAGAGACGTTTGTTGATGGTCTCAGTGTGGAATGCCATTATGTACTTACATCTGACGCCCTCAGTGAATGGAATGTTGCTATGTCTTTCATATCTGCTCTGCATTCTACTGTTGGCAGTTAATTATGAGCCTGTACTGTAGGGCTGTATCTTACTGCTGTCAATAAAGGCCATCATGTGTTCAACATCTAAAGTGAATTCATCTACTGCATGATGCTTTACATATGAGGGCAATATGAAGACTGGTCTAGGGGTGGCACTTTAGAAATTGGAGACACTTGCCTGGTTATTGTGTTTTATTTACTGGGACAATGAAAAATGAATGAAAACTGTTGAACTAATCTTATACAGCACACTGTTGCCCTAACAAGATGTCCCGGTATTGAGAGAAACTAGTAAAGCTAAAGGAAACTAATAAGAGGAAGGGATTAGACTGATGGAAAGATGGTTGTTAAGGTGACAAATAAATAATTAAAGGGTGTTTCAAAGTTAGGACTGTCCTATCTTTTTATGTGCAGAGACTCCGCAGTCATAAAGATACTGCTAGTAAAATACCTTTGTGAATAGCAAACAATCTTAAACGTACCCAAAGGTGTACGTTTACCTTTGTGAATCAGTTCCCCATTTTCCTTAGGCTAAATCACCGTGAGTCTTTGTATAACATGTGATATGAATGTGTTGAAATGCTATTAAGATAAGAAATAGAAGCGATATCGAGGCAAGATGGCGACTGAGTGACATCTCGCCGCGGAGCTCCGCCGCCAGACCCCGAGATTTATGCCTAAACGCATCTAAGCCACTCTTTTTATAGGTAAAGCCTCGTAATTAAGTTGCGGAACAGAAGGCAAGAAAAATCATGAAAAGAAATACCCGGAATGTCTGGATATATTAAGTTATATCTACTCTGCGTGCTTGACTCCTGGAACGTGCTCTCACCTCTCTGCATCCCTGGGGTTCTGTGTACGGATCGGCCTTCCTGGATCTCCCTTGCCCTGCGTGACTCATCACTAGCGCTGCCTGGAAGGAACACATCGGCGAATTACAGCGGGACGGCTGACAGAAGGAAAATCTTACCGGGAACACGCAGCGTCTACGCGGGAAGAGGATACTATTGGAAGATACTTTGTTGCAGCGGAAAGACCCGACAGAGCCGACAGCTTCGAAACCAAGTAAGAATGGCTGGAAAGGGTACCAAGACTCTGAAGGGGAAAACTGCGCAAATATGTGGCGCCTTAGCGAGTGTACCGCTACAAACCAGTACTTTAATTACAGACACCAGGCAGAAAAAGATGGATACACGAGGCATAAAAAATAAAAGCGGTGACAAGGGAGAGAAGGGAGAAAGTAAAGGGAAAAATGAGGGCGAAAACTGCACTGAGAGCATAGAGAATCCCAAGAGAACACTTGCAAAGACCAACAAGGAGCCGGGTTACTCACAGCCTCTAATCACTAGCAGCTTTTGTGTACCAGGACCCAAGACTGTGACAGAATCTACAGTCAGCATAGATGGGAGAGAAGAGAAGAGCGATAGCCTACTGAGTAAACAGAAGGACTTAAAAACGCCCACAGATCTGGTGCATCCAAGTACACCTTATCCCACAACCCAGGCTAACAAAATAATAACGGAGGCGCATTCCACCCCATTATTGCAATATCAACATACAGATGGGGGCTACAATCAGGACAAAGAAGGGAAGAGCAGCAAGTCAGGCAATGATGGTAAAGAAACTGTAGAAGCAATACAAGAAGCAATACAAGGCATAACAAACATGTTAACTGGTCAGTTACCTAAAACACCTGACAACCTTGAAAAATTCTACTCATTAACTGATGAGTCAGAAATCTCCGATATAAGCATCTCCCTATCAAGCGAAGAGGACGAGGCAAATTGGCATAGTAGTACAAACACAGACCCGCAGAAGAGTAGGAATGGACAAAAGAAATTACGGAAAAAAAGAAGTGGGAGCCGCCAAAAAAGACAAGAGATCTCTGATAAAGGTAGCATCACAGATCTGAGATGGGACTACACGGACACACAATTTGCAATTGCTGCAGATACAATGGATGCCTCAAGCAGCAATCAAACAATTATCAGCAGTAACTGCAGCAATAAAGAGGAGGAGGAAAGAGTAAAGTGCGAGTCTGCTCTTTCAACGGTGCTACATTCTATCAAAAGCTTCCAGGAAGAAGTTAAAGCAGATAACAGGAGATCACGTTTGGCTGCCAAAAAACTACGAGGGGCTGTCAGGAGGGTAGGCAAGACATGTGCAGAAATTGCCGATCGGATGGCTTCCGTGGAAGTACGGACCGAGAATCTTGAGAAAGATGTAGCTGTGCTAAAAACCCAAGCAGATGAGCAGGAAAGTACAGTTAAAGATTTCATGTGGAAGATGGAAGCGCAGGAAAATAGACAACGGCGTAATAATCTCCGCTTTTTAGGAATCCCGGAAGGTGTTGAGAAGGACGATCCTAGGGGCTATATGGTCACACTTTTGAAGGGAGCCTTTCCAGAGTTACAATCCTGGGATTGGGATAAGGAAATACAGCGGGCACATAGGTTTCCGCTTACTCCTCCTAAACGCTCTTCAGCTACGCCTCAACATCCTCGTGCAATGCTGTTATTCTTTGGGAACTTTCTTCTACGTCAAGCTTTGTTTGATTTGGCAAGGCCCACGACCAGAAGAAACTTTGGGGGAATCACCTTTTTTACTAGACCCGATTTTGCACACGCTACAGTCGAACGAAGATGGAGACTCAGACAGCTCTTTGCTCCCTTTCAAGATCTTGGAGCAGATGTGTATCTGCAGAACCCGGCTAGACTAAAAATTGTGCATAAAGGGATCACACGTAGCTTTAACTCAGAGATTCAAGCAAAAGCATATTTAGAGGAACTCACAGTGAAACGGGGGAGCAGGGAGTAGGGAGCAGGGAGAAAGAAGGGAAGCAGTGTTACCTAATGACAAGGACAATTGACAGGAAAGGGTATAGACTATGACTTCGATTGCAACTTAGCAAATATTACTTAAATATTACTAAAGTAGTAAGGAGGGCTTAACCTCTATCCTAGGCAATGCTGTATTAATTTTGTTCACATGAAAGGGGGAGGGCGGCGGAGATGCGGGGCTCTGATCCCTCAGATGTCACCTCCCTGGCTTTGGCAAAGCCAGGTAACCTCAGGTGTAGGTGGTGGGTGGGGGGCGAGGGCAGGGGAGGGTAAGGGGGAGGTTGGTCACAGACATGGGGAAGAATAGATATAGCACGATTCCAGTTAAAGCATAAAATTTCCTTTATATACAATGAGTGAATTACGTATTGCCTCGGTAAATATTTGTGGCCTTAATGATCCTAAAAGAGAAGGAACACCGCAATTGGATTGCGACTATTAAAAGCAGATGTAATATGTTTACAAGAGACACACATTGAAAACACACAGAGGCACCTATTGGGAACACTTGGATATGTGCTGGTGGGGGCTACAAAACAGAATTCCCGCACGCGTGGAGTAGCAATACTGGCCTCCAACCACTCCTTACAATTTAGTCGGGTGTTGGCAGATCAACAGGGGAGGTGGGTAATCACCGAATGTAGTTGGAATAATGGAAACCCAATTACTATTTGCTCCATATACGGGAGCAATGTAGATGACCCAACGGTAATCTATCAAGTTAGCAATGAATTAGCTACCTGGCCACTGCCACTCATATTCTGTGGAGATTTTAATATAAACCTGCCAGCAGATAAAAATTTTAATCAAGGTACAGGCTGGGAATATAAGGGACGCAAGCCAAAGGTATTTAGTGCACTGAAGGCACTATGTCAAGAACATGCACTTTCAGATCTCTGGAATTGGCAGGATCCCACCAAATCTGGCTTTACCTACTACTCATACCCGCATAATAAACATGTCAGAATAGATTACTGAAAAGAAGACACACAGCAGGTAGGTTTCCAGTCTTCTTCTTTATTCATCTGGTCTCCGCAGAATCCCGACAGCAACTGCCAGAACTGCAGCATTCTATGTTCCACGCAGGGAACACAAGGAAAAGAATGCGGTGACACGAGATCCCAACACACCCCCCTTCCTTCACATGGAAACAATGAAATAATAAATACATTCTTGACAAGCATAGAGAAATTAAAACAAATAAATTACAGATGTGACAGATAAGCAAATCAACAAAAAAAATCAATATCTAACATAGTCACGAAATCTAGGAGGAACAACTCTTGTTCTAGAAGAGGTTGCCCGGGGAATAACTTCCTTGACAGGAATGGAAACCTTAGAACTTTCTCCCATGGAAGGCAGAGACATGCAAGGAGTGTGAACCCCGAATTTACCTCTTACAAACTCAGCTTTTGACTCTGGCACCACTGAGACAGCACACTTGTTCCAGATCTTTCCATTCTCTAAAACAACCACATGTTCTCTTACTTCCCTCACTCTAACAGGAGCAGAAAACGGGAGGATCCCTTACGAACAAGAACAGGTTTCTTGATTCTCACCCAATCCCCTTGACATACCGGCGATACCCTGACACAATCCGATGCATACTTGGCTTGAGCAGCAGCCCTGACGTCAGCTACCATGCCTAACCTCAGCGGATCCACCTCCTTCCTTGACATCCAATCTTTGTTCAACTTTGAACCAGCGACCCTACCCCTTAATAAAGTGAAAGGAGACATGCCAGTACTTGAGTGAGGAGTGGTTCTAATTGCCCACAACATGTTAGAGATCCCCTCCTTCCAGTGCAGACCATTGACAAAAGCCAATTGTAACTGATCCTTGATCACACGGTTAAGGCGTTCTACCAGACCATTGCTGCGAGGATGATATAGAGAGGTGAGGATGTGCTTGATGCCATGTTCTTTAAGAAATACCTGCATTTCAGCAGACACTAACTGAGTCCCGTTATCAGTCACCAACTCCTCAGGAAAACCTTCCCGAAGAAAAACATCCTTGAAGAAATTTATGATCGTTGCAGAGTTTATGCCATCCACAAACCTAACTTCTGGCCACTTAGACATATAGTCGATTAACACCAAGGCATATTTGGGAGAACTACCCATACCCCCAAAAGGGCCCGCAACATCGAAGGCTAACTTACACCAAGGTGAGTTTTTTACAGCTATGGGATTGATGGAAGAGGGGTAAGTTACCTGAGTTTTGTCACTCAAAACACACGCACTACAATCGCGAACACAGTGTTCGATGGACCTATCAACACCTGGCCACCAGAAATCCTCCCGAACTCTACGCTTCATGGCACGAATGCCCAGATGACCTTCATGAGCCAGATCCAACACCTTCTTGCGCATGATCATGGGGACCACCAACAATCCACCTCTACGCAGGATTCCGTCGACCAGGGACAACTCATCACATATTCTTTTGAAAGGAATGAGTAATTACATACTAGTATCACACTCACTTTTACACAATTGCAAAATGGAAAAAAATCCTCGGATTTTAGCAGATCATAACCCATTAATAGCGGCAGTCAAGTGGGGCGGGCACAGGGAGAGGACGATTCCTATCTGGACTTTTGAAAGGGCATTATTGTTAGATGAAGAATACTGTGCTTACATGCGAGGGTGGATACCTCAGTTTGTCAGAGAAAATGTAGGGATTGCAGGAATTGAGGTTGTGTGGGACACGCTTAAAGCAAGTGTGAGGGGGGAAACACTTAGGTACTCAATACAGCGGAATAAAAAAAGACAAAAAACATTGAATGACCAACTAGTGAAATTAGCCATTGCAGAAGAAGAATTGATCACAATAGTGCAAAATAGGGGGAACCATGAGGAAGCACAGGCAAAGGTTGCGGTAGCAAAATCAGCTGCAATGGAAACTTTAGCAAAAATAGCCGCCGATAAATTAGCAGTATGGCGAGAGGAAGCCTATGAGTGCAGTGAACAAGTGGGCCACCATCTCGCAATAAGAGCCAGACAAAGGGCAACCCTGAATTTTATTACAGAAATCAGGGATCCTGAGCAAGGGCTAATCTCAGAGTCTGTAGGTATCCGTAAAACATTTTATTCCTATTATCAAAAACTATATAACGAGGACGCAACACAAAATATGGCGGATATCGCTACATATCTTAATCAGATTCCCACAGAGCAACTCCCAGAGGAGGAACAGCAACAATTAGAAGAACCACCTCAATGGTTAGAGACGCTGTTATGCATTAATAGTCTTCCAAGTGGCAAGGCCACTGGCTTGGATGGTATCCCCCTTGAATTCTATCAAAAGTTCTCGGAACAATTGAAAGAATGTATGGAGTTGTTGGTTACGCATGTTTTTACAGGGGGCACACCCCCAGATTCTTGGTCGCATGCGAAAATTATAATTTTTCTTAAAAAAAATAAAAACCCGACAGATCCCGGCTCATATCGCCCCATTACCTTAATTAATGCCAATAGCAAGATCTACTCAAAAATCCTCGCAACAAGAATTGCCTCAGTAATCCATATGGTCATTTCTAACCAACAACATGGGTTTATACCCGGCCGAGGGACGACGGATCATGTAAGACGGGTCATTACACTCCTTGATACAAAAAATATCTCAAAGGAGCCAATAGCGTTAATACTTTTGGACGCAGAGAAAGCCTTTGACAGGGTTTCCTGGACTTTTTTATGGGAGACCCTGTCAAGGGTAGGAATCGGCAGTGGATTACTTCAAGCTCTCAAAATGCTTTACCATAAACCCACTGCAAGGGTTTTAGTCAATAGCGAGCTTACAGATTCCTTTCAGGTAACGAGAGGGACAAGGCAGGGAAGTCCCAAGTTCGCCGTTATTGTTTGCAATATATATCGATCCTGTTTTGCGCCAACTGGAAAGAAATAATATTATCAGACCCATTATAACTCATGGATGGGAAACTAAAGTTTTGGCGTATGCAGATGACGTTGCCTTAGTGACTCCCTGTCTTGAAATGGCCCTACGGGAAATTGAGGTAGAAGCAGCAAAGTTTGGCAAAATCTCTGGGTATTCACTTAATCGTAGCAAAACCCAAATTATTTGTAACGAAAATGTAACTTATATAGATGAGCGGATAGTACAGAAAGCTACATATTTGGGTATAGACATTACAGCAAATACAGATTACATTGTTAAGGAAAATATTGAACCACTAGTGTTAAAAATCAAGCCCGAACTAATCAGATTACATAACCTACACTTATCCATTATTGGTAGATGCAATATTATTAAAATGCAGTTTTTTCCTAAATTTTTGTACCTTCTGCGCGCAATTCCCTTAGAATTTAACAATGAGTATTTAAAAAAGATTGACGACTTGTTTTCAAGGTTTATCTGGGGGTATGCGAAGCCTAGAAGAGCATTTAAATTTCTTACATTACCCAAGGAGAGGGGTGGACTCGCCTTGCCAAATATTAGGTTATATTATTGGACTACCACAATATTGTATAACCTAGCCCTTATTCAGGATAAACCAAATGAAGAGAAGACGAGAGAGACACCGACACCACTTGAACTAGCTATGGGGGAAGAAGTTTGGGGATGGGCTTGGCGACATCTGAATGATAATCATTATAAGAAAGTTCGGTTCAAGACATTGCAAGCGGGATATAGGGTTATGAAGGCTGTACAGAAGCTTATTGGTTGGGGACGTCTGAATTTTTATACACCACTATATAATAATCCAATTCTTCCGACAATCTTTAAAGGTCCTATTATAGAAAGATGGAGGGAAGTCGGTCTGACCAAATTAGGTGACTTTTACTCTATATCAGCGATAGCTTCAATTGAGAATCTTAGAGAAAGATATGGGCTAGATAGAAGAGACTTCTATAAATTTTTACAGGTACGGGATTTTCTGATCAAAAAAGGGGGTGGCCCGATAGGGTTTACTAATAGCGAGATTATAGATAAACTCATAAGGAATAGAGATTTGACAATAGGGACGGTCTATAATCTCTTTAACACAGCAATGCAAGACGACATGGCAAGCCATGCTTTAAAATGGAATGTGGAAGCTGGCACCCCTGAAAATATGTTCTTTCATTCTTTAAAGCTAGCGCAGAATGTTTTAATACCAGCACGATTACAGGCGCAATACTACAAATCTTGCTTCTCGCTATACTACACCCCAAAGAAAATCTCTAAATGGGCAGTGGGGAAAGGGACTTTTTGTCCACGATGTGCCCTACACCAAGCTGATCTTAGCCATCTTTTTGCAACCTGTGGAGCGTTGGACAGCCTAAAACGAGAAATTACCAGCTTCTTTATCGGAGCCTTAGGGATACCCTGCTCTCTTACCCCGACGCTAATTGGATTGGGGGTAGATCAGGGGCTACAGGGAAAACCTGGTGAAAAATTACTTTTATAGGTATGGCTATCCTGCGTCTATGTTTAGCATCAGCCTGGCTGGATCCAATCCCGCCAGGGTTTCAGCAATGGCTTGCACGATTTCTAGCAAATTATAACCTGGAAAAGGCTGTTTACGCAAAAAGGGGAATACGCTCACACTCCAAAGGCCAAGAAATCTGGGCCCCTGTGACTAGCTGGTTGAGCAGGAATGAATAGATGAACATGCAATTTGTATATAAACTACATTAGCTGGTAAAATATTGGTTGATGACCAAACCCCAAATGTGTTCAACATCTAAAGTGAATTCATCTACTGCATGATGCTTTACATATGAGGGCAATATGAAGACTGGTCTAGGGGTGGCACTTTAGAAATTGGAGACACTTGCCTGGTTATTGTGTTTTATTTACTGGGACAATGAAAAATGAATGAAAACTGTTGAACTAATCTTATACAGCACACTGTTGCCCTAACAAGATGTCCTGGTATTGAGAGAAACTAGTAAAGCTAAAGGAAACTAATAAGAGGAAGGGATTAGACTGATGGAAAGATGGTTGTTTAGATGACAAATAAATAATTAAAGGGTGTTTCAAAGTTAGGACTGTCCTATCTTTTTATGTGCAGAGACTCCGCAGTCATAAAGATACTGCTAGTAAAATACCTTTGTGAATAGCAAACAATCTTAAACGTACCCAAAGGTGTACGTTTACCTTTGTGAATCAGTTCCCCATTTTCCTTAGGCTAAATCACCGTGAGTCTTTGTATAACATGTGATATGAATGTGTTGAAATGCTATTAAGATAAAAGCCATTAACAAATTGAACTTTATTTGTTGTTCCTTAATGTAATTAGATAGTAAGGGTGCCTCCACTCTGTCATGCACTAAACAGTCTAGGCTCTAAGCGACACAAATGGCAAGAGGCATTAGGCAACATGCAACAGGCAACAGACAATAGTCAGAGACATTACCAGTAGTGGTGGGTGGAATTTTCCATTCCGCCTGCAGAATTGGCAGAATTTTGGCTACTCCACATTACTCTTTAACGCAGAGTTTTTGCCAAATTGCGCCAATCGCCGCATTGTAGAATTTTTCTGCGAGGCTCCAGAACATGCGAGCAAGATTTGGCATCCCCAACAGCAATTTTCTAATGTGGGAGGTAGAGAGGGTCACAGTCAGAAGGCTGCTGTTTGAGCAAATTTGCTGCCACTCGGGTAGATTTTCGACTCAAGTGGCAGCAAAATCAACTCGATTGGTCGCACGCTCTTGTGCAACGCATGGTGCCATTCACGCTGATTTTCAGAGCTGGTCGTGCTACCGATGTTAATTTGTAAGCTGCATATTTTCTGCCTGCTGGCAGAATCCTTCTGAATCTCATGGAGTTTTTCTGTAGCTCCCCAGAATTCGATGGAGTGAGTGGGTTGTGACCACCCCCACTTAGCAGTAGTCTATACACGCAATTAACTTTAAAGCAATCTATTTACTTGTACAACACAGCAGTTGTTGAACTGAAGATTATGCTTAGTGAAGTATATCATAGCATGAAAACATGAACCTTGAATTAATATCACTTAATTTGGGGGCCTGGTGGTTGACCTGGTGATCTCCCCCAGGGTACATGGTCCACCTCTTACCACAGAGTGCCAGGATCAAAATCTAAGTGGTTATATCATATATGTTTGAATTATTGACTAATAATTTTTCAGTTAAATATTATTGTTTATGTTTCTATGAAAAATTGCTTTTTATTTTGGCCTAGTTTATTAATGTTGTTTTTAGTAATATGTTTTACTTATATATGTAGGTTATGTAGTATCATTTTTTTTACAATGCCTTAGTTATACATTAACTTAATTATAATGGTCTGGTTTTATATGTATTGTAGTATGTGTCTTTTATAGTTTGAGTTTATTTAGTTCTTTTGTTGTACAGTTCGGTTGTAGTTTGTTGGTAATTCTGGTTTATATTGAAGGCTCCCAGTGTTCCCTTTTTACAGATAAATACAGGCAGAGAGCAACAAGTTTCCAGTCTATATTTATTTTTAAATGTGGAAAAATTCTGAAAATTGTGCTATATGTGAGTGACTCTCCAGGCTGTCTTTAGTGACTTCCAAGACAACAGCTGAGCAGATAGACAGCATGTGAATATAAAAAACAGATTGAGATTTCCTTAAATATAGGCATATGTTAACATATATTTGTAGTATAATGCCAGTATTTACCCGAAGGAGTAGCTTTTTGCTATATTTGGCTGCTTAATTTGCTAGAACCTGACAGGCATCATTGTTTGAGTGTATGTTTATCAGTTAAATAAATGTGGAAATATACCATTGTACTCCATTTATTCTCAAAACACAAAATAACATTGGCTGAATACCAAAAAGATGGCCAAAATATAAATATGGATAAATACAGATGGCAATGTTAACATTTAAAAAAAAAAAAAATAGCATAAAACAGGCAGCCCTATTTATATTAGATTAGGCTGTGGGGTAGGGATGCTACATAATTCAGGCACTAAATATCTTGAAAGAGCTGCACTTCTTTTGTGCATATGCTGGGTTTGCTTTGAGTTTTGCGGATTTAAATCTTGATAACTGCGTTCTTTTGACGTATTCCTATGAATTGATACAGCCTAGGGCAGTGTGTCCCAAGTGTGCCTTGAAAGGAATTTTTTCGTGGTTCAGTTGCATTGTTGGTTTTGACTTCTTGGTTAAGGGTGTAATGATGAATGTGCCACAATTGAAAGCAGAAGCTAGGTTGGTGCCAGGGCCCTTTCTGGTGCAGACAACAACCGAGGTTGTCTGCAGAGTAATCAAGAAATGGTGATTCTTTTTCTATGTTGTTTCAGAAATAAGGTATCAAAACTGGTGGGTCATGATGAGCAAAAGAACAATGGATTTAACCCAGATCTCTTGACTGGGGGTGAGTTTTTAAAATGTTTCAGCACTCCGTCCATCAACTTCTTGTGCTTGCTTAGAAATAAGGTAGTCATTAACTCATAATTTTTGTCGCTTCTGGAGTAGGGACAAAGGCTAGGACCATAACGTTTTTCAGCATAAATTGCAAATTGAGTATTTATGGCTCAATCTTTGCTGAGCGTGGATATTTGGAGTTCTATCCAGATTGCTTGTCTAAAGTGAAAATAGCACCTTTGAATTTTGGTGGCTTGGAATATTTTTGTGATGCTGTGGATCTTTGAGCGTTAAACATCTGTAACTTTTTTTGATGGGGAGTACATATTTCGTTTTGATGTTTTGTGGAATTATGGACATGTGTGCTTTGCTTGTTGGTGAGTAATCAAAAAGTAATGGTATGTTGTTATTTTGGTACTGCCATTTACTCATTAGATTTAGTTAAAGGATAGTAGCATGTTTTAAATATGTCATTCTTTAACCAAATGAGTGACTGGATTCAGATGAAGAGACTATTAGCTGTGCTGAAATGTTTAGTCCAATATTTATTACAATATTTTGTTAAATGTGAATAAATATTTATTTCGTTTTAAAATATAACTTTTTATTACAATAGTAAAATGCATTTGTCTATTGTCCAGGATGTTGTATAAAATAAAGTCTTCTTGGATGAGGGTGATGTTGAGATGTGGATTGGCATATCTACTTAGGTTTTGGGTGCTGGTTTTGATTGCCTCTCTGCTCTTCTTTTTCTAAATATTGTTCATTTGTGTTTGGATACTGCTGGTATATAGACAATTACTTGAGAATAATTCTGCATTTACAGTCTTTGACAAAGTTTACAATGGGAGCTATATAACTTGTTGAGACTTCTATAAGATCTTAACCTATACAATGTACTTCTATTTCTGCCCTGGAGGGTGGGTGATTGTGGTCTTGTACATTTTGTATGACACTATCCATAGTGGTAGCCCTCTCATACCATCTGTTAGAGTAGCATTTGGTGCACTTCCAATGTAGGTGCTCATGTGTGGTTTTATCCTTACGATAGCTATATCTCAAATAAGTTAAAAAGGTCTTCCGTTTTGAGAAATAGTAAAGCTTGACTGTAGACATTTTGGGATATGTGGGTGATATAAATGAAATAGAAACATATTTATTGGTATGGCCCTATAAACTTGGGGATGTTGTATTTAAACTTACATAATCATTTATGTTGATGCCATTTGTATATAGTTATATTGCATTTTTTGAAAATGGATAATTTTAATTGCCATTTTTTGATAGTAGGATATATTCACTTTTTGACAACATTATTTTTGCTTTTGATATTATTGGATTTTGCACAGAGTGTTTAAAAAGGTAGTGTTTAGAAAACAATATTTCTATAGCACAATATTTTTTCTTTTTGCTATTGTGACATACAACCTAGTGAAGTTATCTGTAAGGCAATCATCTATGTATTTTTTTTTTGATTTTTCTTCTGCCTCATATTAGGGAACCTCAATTTATGTATCATGACAGTACAGTATTCATCATTCTTTGATGTGATGTCTCATATTTATTTTGAAAGGAAAAAGAGCATTGCTCCGGTCATGTTGTGTTTTTTTTGCTCACCTTTTTTATACACCCATTTTAAACAATATTCTTAAGAAGAGTCTATGTGAAGGTAATGCGTTTATTTATTATATATTTCAATCAATCACACCCTCATGATGACCCCATAAGGCTGTTCATGCATTTGGTTTCAGAAGGATGTGAAAAATAATATGTTGCTAGCTTCTTAGTCATCATTTGTTTTATGGTTTTCTCCCACAATTTGCCATACCTTGGAGTTTCATCAGATATTCTGCATCTCACAATGTGATTGCTTGTGATTAATGAATACACATAATGGGGCTTATTCCCAATGGGAAATCTATGTGCTGAGATTCAGTACATGTAGATTTCCACCTATGTGTAGGTGGAGATATCCTCCCGGAGGGTATGCATCAATTCCAGATGGAAATCTCCAACTAATACTAGGATTTAGGAGCCTCCACTCCCTTAGACCAGCAGATCGAGCCTCCTACCATTGAAATTATGACCTTGTAGTAAATGTAAGGTTGAATTTCTACTATATGCCTCTGTGAGATGATCTCTTCACTAGCAGTGAATCTCCCTGCCACTACAAATGGAAGGTAATAGGTAAGCACTAAGCACATTATCAAAACACATACACCTGACACACAGTAACACACACAGTAACACCCCAGGCACATAATACAACATAACTCTAGTGTCTGCCCTTACATCTTGTACTTCCTAACTAACATTATGCCACGCAACACCTACAGATTCCAAGATTCAGGCACCACCACTCAAGAGGAAGAAGAACTTCACTGTGAAGGTGACAGACCTTGTTGTTATCTTTCTTATTGACCATTACAAATAACTATATGGTCTGCCTCAGTATCCGTGAAGCAGAAAAGGCAGCCACATAACAGGAGTTAACATATTATTTCAATTCATTGATAGTCAAAAAACATAGCATCTGTGACCTCAGGAAAAAGGTGAAGAGAAGGCAGGTGAAGGAGAACTTCCCCAGGTTAAAGGTGGCAAACACTCTTCTTGGAAGCAGATCTAGATGCTTTCTGCTGTTTCCATCTCACCCCCCAGCGGAGTGTGTTACCACAATGCACCCTTATCTGTTGCATGGCCTGCATGGTCCAGTGAGTACCAATGTAATACCAGGTGAGAACTCAACATGTCACTCTTGCAACTAACTTTTGGTTCACCACTCATACCACTCTGTCATCCTCCTACCCTTCACAGATCACCAGACATCATACATGCATCAGGTTTGTCTAACAGCACTTTCTACATATGTAATCATATTACAATTAAAATAGCTTAAATTACACCTAACCCACCAGCTTAGTAACATTTGTGTTAGTAAATCTTCTCTCCTTGTCAAATATTTGTTTCTCAAAGTGAAGAGCAAAACAACAACTTTATTCACCAATAGTAGTTTGACTGATAGTCAAACAATCCTTTTGGTGTGTGGTTTGTTTTCTTATGTGGCCAGGCTGTGTGTGATTGGTTGATGTTGCAGTGAGTTTCACCTGTTGATGCGTGTGGTGGAGTCCTGTCTGTTCACTCCCTCCACCTCACAATAGCAGAGGTGCTGGATATGTTTGAAGTCTTGTTAGAATATGCAATTCATAGTACTTGTACCTAACAAAATGCTGTTGATATTTTTAAAATTAGATTAAACTTAATACAAATATAACATTATAAACTTACTTTTTGATATTCAAAAATATTTCTCCCTTTATTATACTGTTTTCTCTATGTGATAAAGGTGTTATTCCTGACCTCCAGTGATTTCTATAACACTCTGTGGCAATATCAGTGATTGGCCATGTGTGGTGCTACCTTAATCCATGGTGTGGCTGAAATATATTTGAACCTGTTTTTCAGTGGTACTTGTGTAGTAGACCTTGGTTTAACCTTTGTTATTAGCAACTGTCCCACTCTTTTGTTGGTTCTTTTGTTATTTATCCCTCCTTAAACTCATCCATCAATTTCCCTAAACACCCAACTATTTAGTAATAAATAGTCCCCATTTTCCCGCCATCCCCCTGTCCCTCCCACATTTAACACAAAAAAAGTAATATGCCCAATGTGTTTGTTTGATTATATGTTTGATCTAGTTATTTGAGGAACAATCTTTTAGAAACACAAATTTTCTCTCACTTTAAGTGTTGATGCAGATTAAGGGGCCATTATAAAGTCAGCCAAACCTAGTAACTTATTTAAATTCCATTGCTGCATATATTAAATACTCTTATTTGGTTTTCTTCTTCACTGACTGAGGAAGTCTTAACACTAGTTAACTCTTTAAACATAGGACTTTTTGGGTACAGGTAGCAGTACTCCTGTAATTCTAGTTCCTGTAGTCATAAACACTGTTCACAAATCTCTGGTGGGAGAACTCTGCCTCTGCCTGTCCTATCTCTTTCAAATCCTGCCATGTATCCACTTTCTCCACTCCACTGAGGCTGTATGGAGGCAGGCCAGGTAGTTTATTTTAATGATCAGCAACAAATGTAGCTACCAGGTCTGTTTCCTCTTCACTGAAGTCCCTCTTCCTCTTGAGTTGATGTGCCTGCATCTTAGAATCTGTAACTGTTGTGTGGCACTCTGTTAGCTAGGCAATTTATGGGATAGAGGACTGAGACCAGAGTGTGAGCTGTATTTATATGACTGTAGTGTTTCTCTGTGTCAGGTTTTTTTTTTTTGTATAATGTGTACAGTGTTTCCTTATTCTCATCCATTTGAAGTTCCCTGCCCTGGTGGCGGAGATCTCTGCCCTAGCAACAGAGATCTTCACCACCGGAGCTCAGAACTCCACAAACAGGTGTACAGTGGAAATCTTACTGTACATTTACTACACAGCCATAATTTCAATGGTAGGAAATCTACCCACTAACATTGTAGTGAATACTCACAAATCCTACTACTTGGTGAAGATTTCTACCCGGAATCGGTGAATATCATCTGGACAGAGGTTTCCACCATGTTTAGGCAGAGATGTATGTAAGTAGAGATCTCTGCATGTACATTTCTCCTTGTTACATTTTTTTCATTGTAAATGAAAAGAAAGGCACCCAGTACTCCCACTTCATTTCTATATTTTTAACACCGTTCAACTCTCTATAAAGCAATAGTTCTAATAAGAAAACGTGTTTCACAAATGGCAGAAAATGAGTGAGTATAGTGATATAGCTCAACCCTTTTTTTTTTTTGTTTAAATTTCTTTTATTACTTTCAGCATAGAAATAGAACGAACGAGCTAATGTGCTCTATAGACATTGGGATGCAACCCGGCAGTCATATTGCTATGTCCAACAATCAAAAGCAAAGTGAAAAAGAAGAAACAACCCCCACCCCCTCCTCCCTGAAAAAGAAAATACCCCTACAAGATGAGAGAATGGGGAACAACCTAGGGAAGGATTGTGTAGAGCATCCTAAGCGGTGGAGATGTTGGGGGCAGTCTGTATAGGAGGGTCTGTGAGTCTCAGTAGTCGTAGGTATTTGGGGCAGGTAAGCTCCGTAAATTCTGACATCAGTAGCGTAAGAAAGGGTGCCCACAAATCGTGGAAGGAGGCCCCCGGGTGAGTCAAGGAGAGAGAGATCCTCTCCATTCCCAAAATGGCCCACAACCTATGAAGCCATCCTAGTCGTGTAGGGACTGTCTTGGTACCCCAGTGCGTCAGAACATTTTGGACCGCTGCACCCAGGGCTAATGCCATCTGCTTACCCGTCCGGGATTTAAGGGGGAAGGTGATGGCATTGGGGAGGCCCAGGAGAACATAGACTGGGAATCTGGGAATCTGGGTGTCAAAGTGGGAATCCACATCGTCGAGGATTTGTTGCCAATATGTACCCAGGGATGGACACTCCCACAGCAGGTGTGTAAGGGTGCCCAGTGAGCCACAGGCGCGCCAGCACTGCAGACTACGGGAGGGTTGCCTTTATGGAGTCTAACAGGGGTGAGGTACCAGTAAGTGGCCACTTTAGTGGCGGTCTCAATAGAGGCGACATTGCGTGCAGTGTGTCTGGCTCTGTGATAAATGTCATTCCATTCCTTCTGTGAAAGGACCCTGCCCAACTCCCTCTCCCAGCGTAACTGTCCAGGGGACTTCCCTGTGTCGGAGGTGCATCTTGCGAATTTATATAAGTCCGATGTCAGCCGCGCGTCGCTGTGTCATGTGAGCAGCCACTTCTCGAACGAGGTGAGATGCCTCTCCGCACCCTCGTGCGAGTTTCTTTGGAGAACCCAGTGGCGGACCTTTGAGTATCGATACCGCTCTGTTTCTGGAATGCCCTGTTCAGTGCGGAGAGCAGAGAAAGAACAGGGTCCTGAAAGATCAAAGAGGTGGCCTATGGAGCGGCAGGTCTCTGTAGTCCAGTGGTGGAATTCCCGGGGGTCGAGGCCTGGCGTAAAGTCAGGGTTTTGTGCAATGGGCGTGATCGGGGATGGGAATGTCGTAAGCCCCCTAGAAGCCGCGGTCTTGTCCCATGCTAACAAAGTAGGTCGGGTCACCTCTGAGAGGTATAAGTTGCGAGGGCACCTCGTGCGGGTGAGAAATGGGACCCCCCATAACGGCTGGCCAGCAAGGGACCTATCCATAAACAACCAGTGCTTCTCAGATTCCGGGCGGGACCACTCCACCAGTGCGCTCATCTGGGCCGCCCGCCAGTAGGCTAGAAGGTCGGGGATTCCCAGCCCCCCTTCCACCGGGTCTCTATAGAAAAGTTCCCGACGCAACCGAGCCCTCTGATCTCGCCAGACAAAGCGCTCAATATCATGTTGCAATGCACGTATGACCCCGGTAGGCGGCGGAAGCGTGTGGAACAAGTAGAGAATTTGGGGCAGTATCACCATTTTCACCGCTGCTATACGTCCCAGCCATGAGAGGGAATGCGGTGTCCATTTCCTGAGGGAATCGCGGATATGTCTCAGGATTACTGTGTAGTTCAACGTTCTAGTGTCTTTGATAGTAGCGGAGACTTGCAGCCCCAGGTAAGGAATGGAGTCGCGGGCCCACTGGATCGGGTAGGAGCGCTGTAATAGCCCCAATGTTTCAGACCCCAAAGACAGGTTGAGAGCTTGTGACTTGTGCACATTAATTTTAAAGCCGGAGGCCAGTGCAAACCTGTCTAATTTGTCCAGGAGAGCCGGTAAAGATTCCCTAGGGTTTTCTAGCGTCGCCACTACGTCGTCCGCGTATAAACAGAGCTTATGTTCCGATCCCCCGAAGCGCGCTCCTCTAATGCCAGGGTCATCCCGGACCCTCTGAGCCATTGGCTCCATATAGAGGGTGAACAGGAGCGGCGACAACGGGCACCCCTGTCTGGTCCCTCTACAGATAGGAAAGGCCGAGGAAGCCACCCCATTCACCATCACAGTAGCCGTAGGGTTCGCATAACTCCCAAACACCCAATCGATGAAGCGGTCCGGGAGGCCGAAATGGACCAGAGTCGCCCGGAGATACGGCCAGTGGACCCTATCAAATGCCTTTTCAGCGTCGACAGAGAGAATCATTCGTTCCGCTGGGAAGCGTTCTGATCTATCCACGAGATGGAGGAGCCGTTTGGTATTGTCGGAACATTGGCGTCCGGGAACAAAGCCAGACTGATCTGGGTCAATCAACCCGGGAAGGTGACGAGAGAGTCTGGTCGTGAGAATGCCAGTGAAAATCTTTAAGTCCACGTTGAGGAGGGATATAGGGCGGTATGAGCCGCAAAGACGCTTATCCTTGCCGGGTTTAGGGATGACCGATATCAACGCCTCCAGCATGGAGGGCGGAAAGGAGGAAGCCGGAGGGGACCCGATCGAATTAAACACTCGTACCAAGAGTGGGGCCAGGGTCACGCAGAACTTTTTATAAAAAATGGAGGAAAACCCATCTGGGCCTGGCGACTTAATGAGTTTCAAACGGGAGATTGCTGAGATGACCTCCTCCAGCCGGATAGGGGCCTCAAGCTCTGCCGCATGGTTCGGCAGTAGTTTAGCTGTGGCGACACCGTGAAGGTAGTTGGTCGGCCCACTCTCAGGCAAGGATTGAGCCGCGTATAAGGTCTCGTAGAATTGCCGGAACGCATCCACGATTTCTGGGTCCTCGCCGCAGTCCCGCCCCTGCTGGTCCCGTATCGATCACCCCCTACATAAAATGCATGTTTCAGGCAAAGGGCTGCGTATTCAGCCCGGTCACCATCTAACCCTGCCAGTTGTGCCCTGGCGGCTTTAAGGAGTTTTCAGACTCTGGGTGCCCCGGTCCGTTGATGTAGCCGCTCTAACTCGGTTACCTCCCCCATCAAGCGCTCTCGTTTCTCTCTCCTGTCCTTGTTATCGGCCGCTGCTATGCCAAGAAATTCCCCCCGAACCACCGCTTTCAGTGCTTCCCATAGAGTTGTCGCCGGGATGGTAGGGGATTCGTTAAGGTCTAAGTAATCCGTTATGCACTTCTGAATATGCTGTACTACTGAGGGGCGCTGCAACATAGTCTTGCTTAAGCGCCAAAAAAGACGAGTAGGGCGCTGGAGACGCAGCGATAGAGATATCTTCATTGCCGAGTGGTCAGATAAAAGGCAGGGAAGGATCTCCGCGTCCCGCGTCTGTTGTGTCAGAGAGTCAGAGGTGAGAACATAGTCGATTCTAGCATAATTCTTGTGCGGGTGTGAGTAGAAAGTGTATGCCCTAGACCCGGTGTGCCGAAGTCTCCAAATGTCTGTAAGTCCGGCCTCTATCAGCAAGCATTTCCCTTCTCCATCTCTGTCCTGAGCAGTCCATGTCGCCATCGAAGGCTAAGTTAAAATCCCCCCCCAGCAGCAATGTTTTGTCCGGAAGGCCTGTGAGTTCGTGTATTGCCTCTCTGATGAAGCCCTCTTGCCCGTCATTGGGGACATACACTGTAGCGATTGTGAATGTCTGGGTGTCTAGGGCAAAGGAGTGTGCCAAGAGCCTCCCTCTGATTTCGTTTACTACCTATGTGGCCCGGGAATTTAGCGGAGACCAGGATTGCCACTCCCGCCTTTTTAGATGTAGTAGAGGAGAACATCTGCTGTGGAAACGCTCTAGATCTCAATCTGTGTGTATCAGCGGATAATAGGTGTGTTTCTTGGAGCAAACAAATATGAGCGTCCGTCTGCTCAAGGTAGGACAGGACAGTTCGTCTTTTGTTAGGATTATTCAGTCCCTTAATGTTAAGGGAGACAATGTTAATGTCAGGAGACATAAGAAGGAGTCTCTAAGTGTGCTGTAGAGAGGCGCTCCCGGTCTTGTATAGATGGAAAGAGGGGTAGAGTAACGAGTGGTATTCTGTCAGCAAAATTCGGAGGAGGAGGAAAAAACCCCAGGTCCCACAACAAAAAACAAACAACAAGAACCATGTACTTGTAGAGTCCACAAATGTCCTGTGGGAAGGCGTGAGATGGATAGCAGGAACTCCCGCCGCCCCGTCCCGGCGCCAGGCCCAACCAAATAAAGCATAGTAAGACCCATTATGATTGCAAGTGACGGCACCTCAGGCTATGCCATTCAATCTGCGGTATGTTAGTCTTCCGTCAGGGATTGCAGGACAGCTGTGCGTTCTTTGGCAATGGTTGCTGAGTCCGGGCGGAGACTCACTGGCGAGTTCCCAACTTGCTGCCATCGTGCGGGGTCAGCGGATGTAGCTTTCTCCGGCGTGGTGCGGTCGGCCTCTGGGAGATGAAGACGCGACGCAGCTTCCTCGAAAGAACGAACCTGGCGAAGCCTGCCTTCCCATTTAAAGATGAGCCTAAATGGGTGGCCCCAAGAGTAAGCGACATCCTTGGTGCGAAGGTACGCTGTGATGGGACGGAACTCCCGCCTTTTCTGAAGTGTGGAAGTCGCCAGGTCTTGAAAGAGAAGAGGCCTGCAGGAGCTGAACTCGACGGGGTGTTTGGCCCGCGCCTCTCACAGGATGCGCTCTTTGAGTTTAAAGTCATGGACACACGTTAGGATGTCAGGGGGAGGAGCAGTCGGCGGCCTCTTGAGCCCTACTCGATGCGTCCGGTCAAGTCGGATCTCCTGGTCTGGAGGGCTCCCCAAGATGTGACGGAACAAGTCCATGACGAAGGCCTCTATGTCCTGGCCTTCCGTTCCCTGAGGCAGCGCCCAGATCTGTATGTTGTTCCGTCGGGATCGGTTCTCGAGATCTTCGGCGTGTGCCTGGAGATCTAAATGCTGATCCCTGAGGCGCAGGACCTCTTGTTGGAGCTGAGACATCTCTTCGTCTCGGGCAGTCGTCTGGTTCTCCAGGTCATCAACTCTCTCCCCCACCGAGTCGATGTCTCTACGCATCTCCCGGAGTTCCGCCGTGAGTTCCTTCCTCATATTGTGGAATTCTCTCGAGGTCCGCAAAGAGAGACTCCAAGACACTTTGTGTGACTGGCCTCTCCGATTCGTCCGATCCTCGTCGCGCTGTCGTGCCGCTCTGCGGTGGTGTTACCTCAGCACTTCCGGTCCCGGCCTTGATTAGTAGATCTTTGACGGACCTGTCCTTTCGAGATTTATTAGTAGCCATCAGGAAAAGGCTGCCTCTCCCTGCCAGCAAGCGACAGACGACTCAGTGGGGAAAGAGGCGCACTCCCAAGCTGGCGATGGGTCCTTCCACAAGGCAGGCCTCCAGCCCCCCGACAGCAGCTCCTCACTGCCTGCAAGACGGCGTGTACGGGCGCAAGTAAGATGGCGGTGTCGTGGATCACCGAACCAGGCAGTCCACCATGTCACCCCCTAGCGCGGAGTTGCCCCTAGCCTCTCTCAATGCAGCGCAGGGGGGAGCCGCCTCAGGGTGCAGCAGCAGTGGGCACTATGCAAGGCTCTGGGACCGGCCCCCTGGTGTCAGGCTCCTCACCTTCTCCGCATTCAGCACGTTTCTCCCGGGACGTGAAGGGCAGGGTGCCTCCCGGTGAGAGACAGTGATCGGGGATGCCAGCAAAGGTCCGGTATTGGCGCACCGCGCTCCCCTCGGGAGAGTCCGCCAGTCCGGGCGTAGTGGTGGTGGGTCCCGATGGTGGCAGGTCTCGGGGAGGGTGGCGGCACCGGGAAGGGAGAGTTCAACAACCCAGATGCGCCTGGCAGCCGAATCTCGCTGTGTAGATGCTCACCTCGCTGGGGACAGCGTAACTCCTCCGGCAGGCTCAGACCCGCACCGCCATCTTGTCGCTGCGATGGGGGTATGCCACGTGTGCTCAGGGCCCCTCCAGTCACCAGGCGCCAGGTCCGTTCAAGCCTCCCGTATCTCGGCCAGTGTCAGCGGGGGGGGCACCCACAGGCCGCAGCACCGGTCCCCGTCGCTTCTGCTCACCTCCATGCCGGGCCGGCAGGCCGGCCACAGGGCGCTCCCGACCCGGAACGTCCTGGCCCCCGAGGGCAGGCGCTATACGGATTCACCGCACCGGAGGCAGGTCAGAGGTGCTAGAGTATGCCACGGGCCCAGACAGGGTCCGAATCTGCAGGTAGGGTCTCGCTGGATGCAGCTATGCAGGTAAGGCCCGGGCTACGGGTCAGGAGCGGCGAGCAGGCACGTCCTACTCGGCCGCCATCTTGGCCACGCCCCTCAGCTCAACCCTTTTTAAGGGATGTTGGGAACATTCTCCCATCAAAAATAATGCTGACAAAAAAAAATGGATCCTAAAAACATAATGCTCACATTGTCTGAAAACCAATAGATTTTAGATGCAGCTCTGAAGAAGAATTTTGAAGTATGTAATGCTTGTAATATGTACAATATGAGGTTTCCTTATTTGGGAACAGCTTCGGAAGAAGTGCAACTATGTTGCAGCTGAACTGTGACTTATTTTTCCATTGGACTACACGTGTTTACAGATCACAATCCTAGTTTGTATATTTAGGTGTCTACAGTTCGACTAGGGCCTCTCTTTGCCAATGTTTTTAATGCTTCCGTTAAGGGAGCATCTAAGATATCCAGTCACAGCTGTAGCAAATTTTATGACGTCATCACATAATGTTGAGGCTGAGACTGGCGCCGACTGAAAGATGTGTGTGTAGTATTTGGGAAGAACGACTGAAAGTAAGTTAAAGACTAGGCCTGCTGCATACCAGGCCTCCTCAGTCAAGGGTAGAATTTTGTTTCATATGCCTACCTGTGATGTCTCTAGTGTTAAATCATGAGAGGGATCCTAAGATGCAACATGAGACTTAAAAATACAATTTAAGAAAAGTTCCCCAATACAGTATTTTGTACTTCAATCTTGATTTGTGTGTTTAATTAAAACCAGAAGTATCAGTATGCAAAGTAAAAGTCAAATGCTAAAAATCTATCACCTAAAGAAAAACCCAGATCATCATAACAAAGGCTTGTAAAAAGCAACGATTTTAGTTCCAATATATAAATAAGCAAACATAATTCTAAAACAACATAAATGAATTGGACCATAATTTAAAGTGATTACTTCAAACCAACATAAATATTAACATTAACTGAAATGTTCTGATCAATAATTTAAATACACATTATATAAATATTTCAATGGCGATAAATTGTCAATAGTAAATAAACAGTTAAATAGAGAAAATACAGCATTGGAAATCCCCATACCTGCATTTCCAAATTCAATTAATACAAATCAATACCCACAGTTTCATATCTGTAATCAAACATGTGAAATCCCTTTCCATAGTCATTAACCCACATGGAAATGCCCAAAAAATGCAAAAATCTAAATAGGCAAATAAGGCAATCCACATCAGTATCATGTCATGTCAAGTTCAATGATTACCTTAAAAGACTACAAAATTAGATTTAAAAAAGTCCTTAAGCTGAAAAGAAGGAAAATGTAAAAGGATTTTGGAATATCATTTTCCAAAGTATTTTCATTAAACAAAAAAAAACACCTACCCAATATACAGTGAACTCAACAACAAAATCAAAAATGCCATACATACACAACACAAACCATCTGAAAATAACACACTAAACATATAAATAACTTACTACACAAACTCATAAAAGGCATACCATAAATTAACAAATGTACGCTAAACCACATAATTAATAACATAACTCCAGTCCCACATTGGGGATTGTGCTTCTATTAGAGAGGGATCTCATTTACTATTCTAACTCCAGTCACTCAAACATTGTGAATAGTGTATACATTGACATTGAGGTTGGACATGCTATTCAAACACCAATCCCACAAAAATTGCAAGAAGTGCATGTATTTTGGAGAGGGGAATTCAGATTTAATATTCTAACTCCAATCCCACAAACATTGAGAAAAGTCCATATTTTCGGGGTGTGTTAGATTTCCTTTTCTAAATCCAATCCTGCAAAAAAAGGGGAAAAGCACATATATTTGGGGGAGGGGTCAAATTTGTTACACTAATTCCAATCCCCAAATGTTGTTGGAAATGCATTGATTGGGAAGGGAAACAAATTTACTATTCTAACTTGTATCCCATAATCGTTAGGGAAAGTGCATATATTGAGGGGATGTATTTATATTTCTAACCAAAATCCCACAAAGATTAGGGAAAGCACAAAAATCTTGAACGCAAAACTCACAACTATGAGGAAAAATATACATTGGGGTGCCGGGTCAAATATTTTAGTCTAACTCCAATTCTGCAAACATTAGGGAAAGTGCATATAATTGGAGGTTTAAATTTAGTATTCAAACTCCAACCCACAAACATGGGAGAACATTTATTTATTGGAAGCTTCATATTTATTATACAAACTCAACTACCACATGCACTGGGACAAGTGCAAACGCTGGCAGGAGGTCTGATTTAGTATTCAAACTCCAACTCCTGAAACATTGAGAAACTGTAGATATTAATTACATTAAATCTACTAATCTAACCATATTTAAAAAATAAAATATTAAAAATACTATTTGATTATTAGTATTGAAATAAGTCAGTTTAAGTTAAAAACATAAATCAACATTTTTATCACAAATATACACTAAAACACAAAAACATGAACTCATACTGAACCAAAAGAAATATGTTAAATAATGTTTTTGCTAAATAAAAATAAACCAAATTGTTCCACACTATTTTTAAAATTATTATATCTTACATTTAAATATATAATAGTTGACAAACACATTATTTTAAACCCCAAACATGTATTTTCTTTAATAATCAAAATATTAAAACACCTGTCCCCTAAACCAGTCAAAATCTGTTTATTTTAAAAAATTTGCATACATTATAAAATATGTAATTTGAACCCTAAATTAAAACGTTAATACAAATTAGTCCAACCTAATTTTAAAATCTTCTCTTTATACAAATTAAAACAACTTAAATTAAACCACTATCCAGCCAACCCCCATAAATAAAAAAATAAAATTACATTTGTCATATATTATAAAATAAAGATAAATACAATAATAATTAAAATGTAAAACATTTTTTTGCGAACACCTTAAAAATACTCACTTTTTAAACACCGCCCATCTAAAATCCCGAAAAAGTTACTCTATTATAAAAAAAAAATTGATTATATTAAAAAAAATACATTTAAACCTACAATATAACAAAAGCAAAACGAAGTACACATTATTGTAAACTATATGAAATACCACAATATTTTAATCTATTATGTTTTTAACATCAATATTTTTACCATTAATAAAAAATGCAGGGACAATATTTTGCTAAGAATATTATGATCACATGGTATTTTTGACACAATGTTGAGGTGCACCACTAATAACAAACATCCCCTGTTGAGGCCTCTCTGGACATTATTCTGACCTGACCAACGAGGATCCAGCTAGGCTACACTGATCTGATAAAAACTGACTATCTTCATTTGAAGTTGAAGCATGTGTTTTCTAGACAAGTCTTGCTAATTTAAACTATTATTAGTGTCTGCCTTGTAGGAGCCTGCTAGCAAATGAGGACCACTTCCAGATTGATAGATCGATCAAGTGAAAGTTTTCTCACTGTTGGAAACAGTAGATGTATTGTAGACTGGCCTGAAGAATATGGACTACATTCACTTACAGAATGGTCTCTTTCTACCATTTCAGTCTTACAAATGCTTAGGGCTGTACTTAGCCTTTAGTACACTGATCTTTCACGTGTGGGCTGTGGCCACTTGTGGCTGTAGTCTCTGGCTGATGGTCAAGACGATATTGCATGGCCATTGGTGTTTGCATCTGAGAGAGGTCTAGCAATCTTAACAATCAGTATGTATGGCCAAAGCCTGTGTGTGATAAGTTAATCAAACAATTGTGAACAATAGCTGCTTGCTTATGCAGTCTTCTTGGGAAAAGTATATAAAATGATAATGCCACATGCAGGCAGATCACTTTGACATCAGGCTAAGGAAATCAGTGCCCAACTGTGTAAGTCTTTGCCGACTTTTTTGTTCTTTACAAATGACTGCTCTTGCATTGCCCACTCCCTGAAGGCACTTAGCTTCTCACTCTCAGCAAAGTAATTGATTTCTCGGGATCAGTTATGCCTTAAGAATGTAGTTTAGGCTCTCTGGACAGGGTGCTAGAGACACCCTGGTCCTTTAAGGCCAGAGAGGGAATTGCCTCACATTCTTCAGAGAGGATTATGAAAACATGGTTGTTGGCACGCTTGTGGCTCTTCTTCAAAATGAGAACAGGGAAAGTTCACAGCCAATGACTACCCCCACTCTCACAGATGTAGAGCCAGAGGACTGAAGTACATGAGGTAGGAGGGCTACGATTCCACTCTGCGCCTGTGATAATGAGGGTCTACGCATTTGTTCACAGGCCCTATCCTCTATGGGACATAGGGACAGACTTCATAACTACATACCATAGGGGCCACTGCTCCTAAAGAAGCAACCATAATGTGACAAAGGGAGATGGTGTGATAATATCCCTCCTCTGTTACCCCAATGGCAGTGGCCTATAAACATCAGAATCCAGATGGAATACTGTATATCCCCTGTTATCCCAATGGAAGAGGCTGGTAAGCATTAGAACCTGGATGCAATAATGTTCATCCCCTTTTGTGCCAATGGAAGAGGTTGGTAAGCATTGGTAAGCATTAACATCTGGATGCAATAATGTTCATCCCCTTTTGTGCCAATGGAAGAGGCTGGCAAGCACTGGTAAGCATTAGAATCTGGGGGCAATACTGTGCTTCCACCCGTTATCCCAATGGCAGTGGCTGGTAAGCATCAGAATTCTGATGCAATAACGTACACACTCTGTTACCCAATGCCAGAGGCTGGTAAGCATTAGTGTCCAGATGCCATACTGTACAACCCCTGTTATCCCAGTGGCAGTGGCTGGTAAGCATCGGAAGCCCGATACAATAATGTCCCCTGTTACCCAGTGGAAGGAGACTAGACCAAGGTGCGTGGGGATTGACTCTCTATACTAGCTCTGAAGGTCTCAGAATGGCCTTATTACTCCAATAATAATGCTCAAGCCGGATGGGTGTGGCACCTGAACTACAGAGGATCTGCTGACAATGAGTCAACTTTTTTGATTGTTTAGGGCGAGCATGTGTCTTGGCTGGGTGCAATTTAGAAGTTTGGACACAAGCAAATAGGAATCAAGGGCATGTAACAGAGCTGAAGATGGACTTGGGTATACTGTGCAAGAGTGATGTAACTGTCATGAGGATTTAAGTTACCTTTATGTAGGTGAATGGAAGGAGAGTTATATTTGCCTTGTGTTGATGCCTATTTGTAGGGGTGTTGGGGGCTGCTGCTTGCATGAGAACTAAAGGGAGATGGGAGGTGGTCCAGCATGCTTAGCGTAGACTGGAACTTGGGGTGATATGCGTATTTAGAAGGCAGGCTTACAAATTGGAGACTTCTGTATAGAGTTAGGAGGAAAATAATAAAATTAGAATTCCAAAGAAGGAATATGGGAGCAGTTGTCACTTGGGTGTGGAGGCCCGAGGTATCACTGTGTAGAACACCTGCATAACTTGGGCAAGTGATAATGTCTGCATGGGGCAGCTCTGCAGTTGACACATGTTTTTGGAACATGCATTTGTGTACCTGTGGTGTTTGGAAACTCGGGCTGGGGGAGGTGCAGCCGGACCCGATGGGGGCCCAGGTCAAACGTCGCCCGGAGGCAGGAGGCCCTCCACCTGCCGCGAGAAGCCTGCGAAAAAGGGGGCGCACAGGATTGGTCGCACCCGAAGTAGCCGCTGGCCCCCCCAATCAGGGAACTAGGTAGCAAGTGGGCGGGGGGGTTAAGAAGGGGCAGAGGGCCCAGTTCTTGATTCAACCCCCCCGAGCCAAAGACGGAATACCTGGCGCCGTGGATCATCGCTGAAACCGACGGAGGACGGAGGACATTGTGGGAAGCTTGCTGCTCAGCTTCAGGACAAAGACGAGGACTTGGCTGGAACCGGCTGTGACTAGCGGAAACTGGTACAGCTGCCAACGAAGCCCAGCACATTGGAGCCGCATCAGCGTGTCCTCCTCAGGAACCCGTTGCCGGTAACTCCGGGAGCGAATCAAGGCCAGCAGCAGTGGGGGAAAAACCAGAGCAGTCCGGCGCCAGGAGGAGTCAGGGAAAGTCTGCAGCGCATTGGAGGCCTCCTCCCCCGCTTGCTAGGAAGCCGGAGCTGAGGCGGGGCCTTGCGCCGTAGAGCACGGAAGGAGGAGACGCATCGCGGGACAAGTGAGGAGCAGCTGTACCCGCGAGCAAAGGGAAGAACCCTTTGTTTTACACGGGGGCGCTTGTGGAAGGGGTCAGTGAGCGAAGACGCTGATGCTCTGCAAAGCATGAGTCGATTCCGGACAAGCCTCCCTCCTTTACAAATTTAGTCAATTAAGGGAGTGTCTTTAAACTGGGCGCTTTAAGATCTATGGATAACTATTAATCAGGAGAGACGGGGCACAGTAGGAGACCAACGGTGCCCACGGCAGAGGGGATATCAGCGCTAGGTGAGCTGGCATATTCCCCCCCACTTGTTTAAAGGAGCAGGCACCATGCTTGTTTTGTTGAGGAGGTGACTAATACACAGGGCGATGGCTGGGAGGCAGGGGGCAGCTGGAAGAGACAAACAACTGCCAGCACGCTTCAGGGAGACACAAGGGGGCAGTGAGGCCCCCCAGAAGGGTCAGAAGAGGCCATGGGTGGATTCCGGGCAGGAGCTAGATAAGGATTTACAGGCATTGCTGGATACAGCCAGGACTTTGGTGGCCCTCAAAGGAAAATCATGGATGGATGAACATATTGGGGGGGGGGGGCCCAACAAGAAGAAAGGAAAGCCAATGTAGGCGCTGGCACCCGCACCCCCCCCCCCAAGCGACCGAGAGGCAAGGGGCATGGAGCCAAGACGGAGGCCCACGAAAAGCCTAACAAAGCAGGAAAAAAGGTAGCACCGCACAAGCCCGATGCAGCCCCTGGGAGAAAGGCAAAGAACACCGGTTCCAGGAGTAGAGTCCTGGGCAAAGGCAGAACAGCATCACCACCAGAGGTGCTGTCCGGATCGGACACAGAAGGGAGCAGCAGCAGCGATAAGGAGTCTGTGGCCAGCATGGCAGCCCCTCGAGAGTCACACAGCGGGTGGAGCTCCACGGGGGACAGCAACATTCGTAAGCACCATGCAGAAAGCAAAGGTCTGTGCATGTGTTCATATTAGTCTTGTATGTGTTTTCATAGACATGCACGTGTGTGTGCATTTGCGAATTCATTTGCTTCTGTGTATCTGTGTTTTTAGATGTGTGTTTCTGCATGCATTTGTATGTGTATTTGACATGCGGGCATGTGCATACGTGTGTGTGTGTGTTTTGCAGTCAGGTATATGCTGCAGATGATTAGACAAATATGTAGACACACGCCGTTTGACAAGGACTTTCTCTCGAGGCCTTATGGTTGCTAATTACTGCCAATTGTGTGTAGCACACGCCCTTATGCCAAGCCATTTTGGGTGTGGCACTTAGCATCAAACGCCAAAAGAGTCGAGTGCTATTTCTGCCATCTGCTCATACATTTGAATAGATTTTGTGCTTCAGGAGATTCCCAAACGTTGCTCAGTTCATGTGTGCAGAGTGCAAATACAATTTTAGTTTACATCTGTTAAAGATGTCTAGTTAGTGCTCTCATGAGCTGACGTTTTTCATGGTCTTGACGTCAATGGTCTGGCTTATGAATCCACTGAAGTTGAATACGTTCACTGGAGGGGAAGGGATAAGCTTTGTCATGTATAGCGACGCAGATTTTTGTAATGATCCCTTCCTTGGACCATGAAATGCCTGTGAATCCCTCTGATGATTCTTGGTTTGGGTTAGTCAGTCGACAGCATTTGTTTTGTGAGCAAAGACTTATGTCACACTTAACGCCGCAAATTTCCACACTCTTAGGCATTGAAGCATTAACCTTTAACCCCTTGAAATGAGTTAGTTAACTGACGGATTATTCTTGCTTTGGCAAAGTTTATAGTCAATGTTTCTTTCACATGTGACTTTGTATCAATATATTTTGAGCAAGCTTTGCTGCAAAGTAGCAGCTCTACCCTTCATTTGCTGAACTAAGGCCACGTTTCAGTTTAAAATGCCATTTTAGCATTTATTTGTGTGTCTATATGACGATTTTTAAAAATATTTTTTCTATTTTTAGAACTTTGATGCCTTGTTGGTTGATTCCAAAACCTCCCTTCTGAGTAGAAAACAAGCTGTATCTTTAGAACAAAGCCAGAAATTGAGAAAAAAATCTGAAAATGTAAGCATGCAATTGTACTATTAGCATATAATTCATATAAGTCCGCCTGACCTCCTGCCTGCATTCACAGCACTGAAAGTCATATACTTTTATGGGAGTGGAGCAGCATGGATAGGAAGCTACTACTGAGCTTCTCCAGAGGAACAGCAAGGCAACTTTCACAGACTCTTCCACTGTTCTTCCTTTTTATATTTATCATTTCTGCCATGGACTTTCACGTGATCAACTCTGTTGTAAGTCAATGAGCAGCACAGACTGTAGTACTACAGGCTCTTACTAGGTGTCCAGAGAGTGAGCCTCACAATCCTCTAGTATCTTGATCTGCTACTTCAGCCCGGATTTGCTAAGGTTTCCTGCAATGCAGCACAGTGCCATAATTTGCTGAGTTGTGTTGCATGAAAGGGAAAACAGAGCGCAGCATCATATGTACAAAGACTAGCCTGCTGTTGATGTCACCTGTGACGGCGCACAGAAAGGCTGCCTGGTCCGATGCACTGCCTCGCATAATGGTGCAGAGGCGACTGTGTGCGGTTTAGCATAGGATGTGTACTGGAAACATATCCTTCTGGTGAATTCCAAAAATATTTAATCAAAAATATTGTGCGAAATGAATAGCGTGTCAAAAATATTGTTGCTATAAAAATATTGAGGAACAGAATAAAAAAGGTAAGAATATAATTTTTTTGTCAAAACTGTTTTTATTGTTTTCCAAGTAGGCAGTCAGTACAAGCTTTGCATTGAAATCAATTCCTTCAGAAAAAGACATAGCTATTTTGAGGTACAGTGTGCACAAAATTGAATCTGCATATTACAACAACACATTTATTGCCTACTGTGTAGGTAATCAAATGACACTTCCCTTCAACGCCCCTGTTCCCACCTCCTTTCCCCAATCAAACCCCTCAATTAACTAAAAGTACATGTGAGCATCTAGCCGTGTGTATCTATATCTTCAGCTTTCCACCTCTCCTTTGGACGTGTGTGGTGGGGCCCAGGAATACCTCTTGTTTAGGCCATCCCCCTTGGGGAGTTTCAAAAATCACAGCCTGGTCGAAATTGGAAAAGACGTAGGGCTCTCGTCTGAGTGGGGCAGGCACACAGGGGTAGGCCCCTGGAGAGGTAATTCACCAGGGGTCCCCAGACATTTTCAAAATTCTTGTAAGAGTCTGACAAGATGTCGGACAGTCTCTCCATCGTGACCGCCCGCCATAGCCTAGCGTGCCATTGAGTAAGTGAGGACGACTTTTTGCACTTCCATACCGCCGCCACTGCCATTTTGAGGCCCCCAAACAGAGGCACATCACTGATTTATCCCCTCTCGTTTGGTATTTAAGGGAGTCATTACGTAACCCCAACAGGACAGATCCGGGGTTGTCGGGACTCAGATACCCCAACATCTCGCTAATCTGGGCTAGAATTTCTTTCCAACATGATCTAAGAGATGAACAGTTCCACCATATATGTTTAAAGTCTCCCAACAATATACAACCCCTCCAGCATAAATCTGATGTTTAGGGAAAGAGTTTCTTACATTTGGTGGGATATTGATACCAGTCGAATAATAATTTGTAGTGAGCTTCCCTCAATCCCATAGAATGGTTAAAACGTGGGATATTTTGCCATAGTTTAGACCAACTAGATTCTGAGATGGGCTCTCCAAGGATCTGTTCCCACCGCTCCATATGGCGTGGTCTAGGCGTGAGTAGGGTGTCCAGCAAGAGTGCATATAGAAAAGAAATACAGTCCTTTGTACCACAACCTCTCTGGGCAAATTGCTCAATCGGAGATAGCTCTCTAGTGGCCGCCTCACTCACTTCTGACTGGAGTACCCAATGTTTTAGTTGGGCGTAACAGAAGTATTCTGTAGTGGGGAAGTGGAAATCTCGTTGGCAATGTTCAAAGGTCCTAATATCCCAATTATGAAGTAAGTCAGATATCACGAGACAGCCTCCCAGTTGCCATGCCTCAAAGGGACCTAATTTTAACGCTGGGGTAAAGGCTACATTAAAGTGTACAGGTGTAAACAGGAAGGGGAAAGTAGTCCACTGAGCCTGCATCCCACACCCTCAGAGTGGTCCAAGTAGGGGTGCTCAAATAGGTGTTAGCAGGCCAATCAGCCTAGGTTTCCGTAGTAGATCCCAAATATATTTCCCAACCACTGCCTTGTGCATATGTAGCCATTGTTTATCTGACTCTCTGGCCGACCATTCAGGGATCGCCCTCAACTGGGCTGCTTTGTAATAATATAAGTTAAAATCTGGTAATGCCAAGCCTCCGGAGGATTTAGTTAAGTTCACTCTTAAAATTTTGTAGGGATGTCAGGAAATCCTCTTTTGTTAGTGTCATTGCGCCTTCTGTGTGGGGTCCCGGGGGGACGTCACATGATTTCACTGAGACATATATAGCTAGAAACTCTATTCTGTTGAGTCTTCTTTGTTGGCTTTGCGGCTGCACAGTGTTGATCAGCTTTTCATCACATTTTGCTTAATTTGTCAGCCCCAAGGGATCGCTGATTTTGCTTCCTCTGTTCTTGGTATCAACATTTCCAGAATGCCCTTCAGGCACCCCTGATGGTTCCCCCTACAGTCCGCCACCCCTCTCTCATATGTAATTTTGTCCAGATCGCACTGCTCTTCCTAGGTGAGGGGGTTTCATCTCAGGCTCTCACCCCTCTAATAGGTTGTAGTGTGGGGGAATCTGCTCATGCTCAACCAGAATTGAATTGCAGTCCTGAGGTCTCTGCGGACTCAGGTGAACCAGTCCCAACCCAGGACCTCCGCCACATTGCCAAGTAGCTCACCCCCTAGGCGGCCACCAACCTCGTGTGCTTTGTTTTATTGATGCCGCTAAGTCTCCAGGCATAGGGCCAGTCGGCGAAGCACTACTTCACCATCTTAGAGTCAGCCATGGGGCATCGGACTCCCACATCGCCCCCCCCCCCCAGGAGTTCTTTTTGGCCTTTACATGCTCCTGCTTTTCAGTGGGTCCCAAGCTCGGCACTCACTGTATCGCCTTTGCTTCAGCTCCGGAGGCGGTGGACCAGCCCCCACCATGTCAGGCTACTGTCCCCACCAACCCAGCAGCAACTCAGGCCATCCTCCGCTCGACAGCGAGCCACAGCGGTGACAGCTCCCAGGGCCCTCCAAGTATCCGTTGTTGCCCTATCGGCTCAGGGCAATCACTAGGTGACTTTCCAGGTGTGTAGCTCAAGGAAGGTAAGGTGAGGCTTGCTCGCCGTCACCGCTAGTCCCCGCCGGCTGTCAGAATCCACCAGCATCTACATGAATGGGAGTCTCTCTCTGCTTCCTAGATAGGCGATTTACTTGAGTAGAGGTTACCGTGTGTCCGCCATGCTTCCGATCGCGCCTATAGCCAGGACTACTCTGACATATCACAGTTGCCGCCGCGGAGCCCTCATGGATCACATCCACAAAGCCCTCTTGGTTGGCAACGCCCCCCAAGAATATCATTTTTTATATATATAATATAATGTTTAAGAATATTGTTGTATAAAATATTGTTTAGTTTAATACCCTGCTTGTGCTGGCCTGCCCTCTGCATTTAGGTTACACCCCATGTATTCTTCCCCATACCCTCCTGCCTGTTGTCTGTGGTCAGCTTACTAGCTCTGTTCCCTCCCTCCACCCTCCATTCTCCATTTGAGTGCTGTTGCTTCCTCCCACATTCCTTCTGTGAACCATTGTGCTGCCTCTGCCCATGTAGACCTGCTCTGGCCAGCTTGCTGCCCCTGCCACCTCCCTTCTGCCTTCCATGGTCAGCTTGCTGCCCCTGCCCATTCTAGCCTGGGTTCTGTTCTCCATGTTCATGCTCCTACACCTCTCCCTCCTGATCTCTGTGGTCCATTGTGCTGCCCCTGCTGGCCTTTTGTCTGTGTGCATCATGCTGCCATTGCACAACTCTCTCCTGCGCTCTATTCACCATCTGCATGCTCTGTCTGCTCCTGTCTGCTCCTGCCTGCCCATCCTGGTCAGCTAGCTGTCAGTACCCATGCCGGCCTGCCCATTATCGTCAGCTTGCTACCCCTGCACCCCTGTCCCTGTCCTCCATTGTCTGTGTCCATGCTGTTGCCACCTCTCTCCTACCCTCCATGTTCCATTGCACTGCCACTGCCCTTGACGCATGACCTGCCCTTTTACCTTTCTATCCCAGTCTCCCTGCCCTGCCTTGTCTGTGTGCATGCCCTGCCACTTCCCTCATGTGGTCCATTATGCTGCCACTGCTCCTACCACCTGCCCTACCCTTTCTTCTTTCTAGCCCCCCCATGCCCACCTCCCTCCCCACCATGTCCATGTACGTACCCTTGGCCCCTTGCTCCTGCTCTGCATGGTCCATTGTGCTGCCACTGCCCCTGCCAGCTAGCTGACCCCACATCGTTCTCTCTTGACCTCCATTGTTCTTGTGTACATGTCCACAGTTCATTGTGCTGCCCCTGCCCCTGCGGTCTGCCCTGCCAGGTCAGCTTTCTGTCCCTCCCTCTGCCTCCCTGCCTTTCATTGTCCATGTATGTGCCCCATCTCTCTCTCTTCTGCCCTCCATGGTCTGTTGTGTTGCCATTGCTCAAGCCATCTGCCCTGTCTGGTCAGCTTGCTGTCCTGGCCCACGTGTCTCTGCCTTTTATTGTCCATGTGAGCCAGATCTAGTGGTTCAGTGGTCTTGCATCCACTGTAGGGGCCTGTGTTTGACCTCATGATCACAGGTTCAAATCCCTGTGGGTTCACTCAGATTTTCATCCTTCTGAGGTTGATAAAATGAGTTTCATTGAGTTGGGTAACAATAACCATATGTTATTCAGTGCCAAGATACCCTTCTGGGTAAACGTGCACTTTAGAAATACACATGTTATGTTATGTTATATGAGTGCCCCTGCCCTCTTTGTCCTGCCGTCCACGGTCCACTTTGATGCCCCTGCCCCCTGCTGTCTGTCCTGACTGGTCAACCTACTCCCATCTCTCTACCTTTCATTGTCCATGTGTGTACCCGTACCCTCTCCCTCCTGCCCTCCACAGTTCATTGTGCTGCCACTGCTCCTGCTGTCTGCCCTGCCCTTTGAGCTTGAATTTATGAAACACCTTCAAATTATTATAACTTGCGCACCTCCATGCACAGTGTAGCCACACTGCATTGACTATAACTAGCCACTCTAATACACACTGCGTTCTTACAAATCATGTTATTGTAAATGCTATTATTTTAGATAGTATGACTGCAAGAATTTGGGCGACTGGTTGAGGGGGGTGAATCCCTACTAAAGCAGCAACCACAATTCTTGTCAGGGTGAAGTCACGAGTAAACCCCAAATTTATCTGTGCTCAACCCTCTGGTAGCTTGGCAGAGAGGAGTCAGGCTTAACTTAGAGGCAATGTGTAAAGTATTTATGCAGAACTTCAAACAGCAATAACATGAAAACAACACAAGAAAAATCCCACACCAAAATAGAGAAATAGAGTATATTTTATTAAATAAATCAAGATCATACTGACAAAACTCCAATCCGTAGAACTGTAGACATGTATGTTTAAAGGTTTCAGTGAAATAGCACCAAAAACCACAAAGCTCCAACTGTGGCTATCTGGTCACACAAGACTGGGGCAAAGTCACAGGCTCGGGATGGAGCGCGGGCTAGCTACAGGGATCAACTTAGGTTCGCTTAACACAGTATCTCAATACTGGTTGTGAAGAGATGTGGAGTCCCATGCGAGGCGATGCATTGTGCAACGTCAGATCCATTGAGCTGCAAGGCTGTGATGTGAGGTGTTGTATCTTTGTCGAGGAGAAAGTCGATGAGGAGGCTTGCAATGTGAAGTCCTGAATCGAGGATGCATCGTCCACCGGCTGGATCTGAAAAAGCTGCAAGGCTTGAAATGCAGAGTCCTGATTTGTTGTCAAGGATGCCTTCGCCAAGGGGCTTGCGATGGAAGGGCCTGTGTAAGGGATGTGTCATGCAGCGGGGATTCCAATGAGGTTGCGGGTTGTGAGACCGATGCAAAGTCCTGGCACCGGATAAGTCTATGAAGTAGAGGAGATGATCGGTTCTGCTAGGGTTGCGCAGCAGATGAAATGCATTGGTGCTACTGGGTCAACAGTTGGGATAGCAGAGCACCTCCAGGCCCACTTCCAAGGGTCCAGGACTGGAGCGGCACCACTTGGCAGGGTAGAACTCACAGTTGCTGAGTCCAGGTGCTGGTTAAAACAGTCTAGCACTTGGAATCATTCTGGTGGTCCTGGGTACAGGTTGCAGGTCTAGTCCCTCTAACCCAGGCAAGATGGCAGCACAGCACACCAGGCAGCAGGCCTTTAGGGCAGCAGTCCAGCAGAGTGGCAATCCTTTCTGCAGCACAGTAGTCCTTCCTGGCAGAGTCTTCCACAGGTCCAGAAGAGTACTGAAGAGATGGTGTCTAAGGTCTAATATTTCTACCTGGTGTTTTCTTTAAAGTGGGAGAAACATCTAGAGGATTCACTCCTCCCATGCACTGGCTCTAGACTGATGACAGGGGTGTGCATCCCTTTGTGTGAAGGCAGGACACAGCCTATTCAGCTGTAAGTGGGGCTGGTCCCAGCTCCACCCTCCCATCCTGCCATGAATGGCCCATTCAGGCACACCTAATCTCTCTACTGTGTGTGGCTGTCTGGGAGGAATACACAAAGACCAACAGCCAAATACACCTAGTCATGACCCAGAGGTAGGCTGCAGGCACTAAATGGCTAAGGCAGGAAAAGGCCATATTTCTAAAGGTGACATTTTCAAAATTGTAATTTGAAACCTGACTTTCCCACAAAAGAGGATTTCCCTTTACCATTCCAAAGACACCAAACATGAATTGTTCACCTGTTCCCATTCGGAAGTTAACCTTATTAAATGTAATAAGGTAACCCCAATGTTATCCTATGGGAGAAGTAGGCCTTGAAATAGTGAAAAACACATTTGAGAGTTTTTCACTATCAGGACAAAGCTTAAAAGTGCATGTCCCACTTTTTAAATATATTGCAACCTGCTCAATAGGCTGGTTAAGGCCTGCTCTAGGGGTGACATATATGTATTAAAAAGGAAGGTATTGAGCTGGCAAAAGGTTTATTTTGCTAGGTCAATATGGCAGTTGAAAACTGCACACACAGACTTCAATGGAAGGCCTGAGGCATGTTTAAAGTGCTACTTAAGTGAGTGGCTCAATCAATGCTGTAGGCCCACTAGAAGTATTTAATTTGCATGCCCTGGACACATATAGTGCCACTTTACAAGATACTTCCAAGTAAATTAAATATGCCAAATGGGTAGGAACCAATGGTATCATGTTTTAAAGAGTGAGCATATGTACTTTAGCACTGTTTAGTAGTGATAAAGTGCACAGAGTCCTAAGATTAACAAAAATGAGATTAGAAAAATATGGAGGAGTAAAGCAAAATGTTTGGGGGAGACCACCCTAAGGCTGACAGGTCTAACAATAATTAATATAATATTAAAGGGTATAAGCAGTTCATGGAGAAGTTTTAGTTAATATAGTGTGGCTAGCGAGCACCAGATATAATCATTTGAACTACCCCTCCTGTTCCTCCAGTAAGTCCCCTACAGCGGGATTACGAAGAGGTCTTCAGAGGCCACACCCCCTTTCTCCACCCTCTGCAAACACACCTCCTGGCATACAACTAATAGGGGTGCACTACTGGTTGGGGGATGAAGTCCACTTTACTCCTGAGGGATCTTGGAGGCCAAGAAGCCCTCCTGTTACCTCCACTAAATTCGACACAGCGGGATTCCTGAGAGCTTTTGGAGGCCCTGCCCCCTTTCTCCACCACTCTGCAAATGCAACTACTAGTAAAACAAATAATTTAAATTCACTTAAGAAACCAAAAGTTACAGGGGTGTTATAGTTAGGAAATAGATTTTGAAAAACCTTATAAATTCACTGAAAAAAACAAAGGTTACAGGGACGTTATAGTTAGGCTCAGATTTCACTCGTACCAAACTAGTGAAATTTGGCAGTTATAGTTACCTGTGCCAACTATAACTTACGCCCCCGCAATGCACTGCTTATGACCTCACATATTACATCACTCATGACATGGTCTGTGATGACGTCTCAAATGACATCACTGATGATATCATCCATAGACCCACTCACACACCTACTCACACCCCCATACAACTTTTCGTATGCCCACTCACACACCCACACAACCACTGACATACCCATTCACAGACATATACCAGTACTCATACACCCACTCATTTTTCCATAGAGCTACTCACACACCCACTCACTCACTCGTAAAGCCACTAAAACAACCATTCACTCACCCATGCAGCCACTCATACAACAAGTTACTCACCCATTCAGCCAGTGACATAACCACACACTCACGCATATAGCTACTCACACACCCACTTATTTATCTACAAAGTCCCTCTCACACCCACCCTCTCAACGCAGTCACTCACTCACCCATGCAAGCCCTCATACACTCACTCACACAACCACTTGCAAATCCATTTACACATCCATGCAAGTACTCACACATACCCGTACTCACCCATACAGCCATTCACACAGACACTCACTCTCCAATACAGTCACTCACACACAAACTCACTTAACGCAACACCTACTCAAACAGCCACTCACTCACCCATACAGCCACTTACACAACCAGTCACTCACTCATACAGATATTCAGACACCCACTCACTCACCCAAACAGCCACTACAAACCCACTTACCCACCCATAGAGCCACTTATACCATCAATCACTGACCCATACAGCCACTGACATACCCACTCACCCACCAATACAGCCACTCACAGAGCATCTCACTCACCCACACAGCTACTCACACAACCACTTATACACCCATAAAGCCACTCACACACCCATAAGCACATTCACAACACTCACATGATATATATTCAAAGTATTATCACTCATTAGTAGTACACCTAGTATACTACTTTTACTTTTGTAGTACCTTAGTATATATGTTTAACAATCATAAACTCTTACAGAATACTTACACCCACTGGATGGTGTCATCAGTAATATCATCAGTGATGTCATCAGTGATGTCACTGACCATGTCGTGAGTGACGTAATATGTGAGTTCATAAGCAGTGCATTGCGGGGGCGTAAGTTATAGCTAGCTCAGGTAACTATAACTGCCAAATTTCACTGGTTTTATACAAGTGAAATCTGAGGCTAACTATAACATTCCTGTAACCTATGGTTTTTTCAGTGTATTTCTAAGGTTTTTTAATTCTAATTTGCTAACTATAACGTCCCTGTAACCTTTGTTTTTTCAGTGAAAAAAAAAATATATATATATATATATATATTCACTGAAAAAACCATAGGTTTCAGGCACGTTATAGTTAGAAATTAGCATTTAAAAACCTTCGACATTCACTGAAAAAACCATAGGTTTTAGGGAAAGTTATAGTTAGTTGGACATTGCACTCGTACAAAACCCGTGAAATTCCCCCGTTATAGTTAGTTCAGCTAACTATAACTCGCGCCCCCGCAATGCACTGCTGATGATGTCACATATTACATCATTCATGACATGGTCAGTGACATCACTGATGACATCACTGATGACACGTTTTTAAAACGTGAAGGGGGCTGCGTGGCCCCCCTTACCTGGGCCCCTATTTGCCTCGGGGACCCCATCCCCTGGGGCCGGCCTTTCGGTCTTTTAAAAAAAAAAAAAAATCATTTTTGGGGAGGGGGCTGCGTAGCCACTCTTATTTTTTAAATTTATTTGGAGGGGGGCTGCGTGGCCCCCCTCCTCAGGCCATTTAAGGCCCCGGGGTCCCATCCCCCGGAGCCGGCCTTTCTGTCCTTTTAAAAAAAAAAATATTCATTTTTGGAGGGGGGCTGCGTGGCCCCCCTCCTCAGGCCATTTAAGGCCCCGGGGACCCCATCCCCCGGGGCCGGCCTTTCGGTCTTTTAAAAAAAAAAAATATTCATTTTTGGGGAGGGGGGCTGCGTAGCCACTCTTATTTTTTTAAATTTATTTGGAGGGGGGCTGCGTGGCCCCCCTCCTCAGGCCATTTAAGGCCCCGGGGTCCCATCCCCCGGAGCCGGCCTTTCTGTCCTTTTAAAAAAAAAAATATTAAATTTTGGGGAAGGGGGCTGCGTGGCCTCCCTCCCGGGCCACTAATGGCCCCAGGTACCCCATCCCCTGGGGCCTGGCCACTCGTTGGGGACCGTGGGGGGGTCCCCAATCCCCCCACCATCCCGTCGGCTCCCCGCGTCCTGCGGGAGCCAGCATTGCTTTTCCATAAGGGGAGCTCCTGACATGCAGCTCCCCTTATGGAAAAGCAATCTGCTTTGCTTCATTGAAGCAAGAGCAGGTTTCCCTGCTCTCGCTTCAATGAAGCAAAGCAAGTTTGCAATGACAGGGCAGGAGCCGCGCGGCTCCCGCCCTGCCATTGCAAACAGCAGTGTCCCGGGGGTAGGCACCCCGGGACACTGCAGGAGCCGGCCCTGGGGGGTGGCGGTCCCCAGGGCCATGGAGGGCTCCAGGAGGGGGGCCGCGCAGCCCCCCTCCCTTCATTAGTAAAGCCCTGGGGAGGTGGTGGTCCCCAGGTCTTCGGGGGTTCGAAACGGACCCCCACATTTCTTTTGTTAGTGCCCCGGGGAGGTGGCGGTCTCCGGGGCATGTGGGGGGGCTGGAGCCCCCCCACACGGGTCATTTATTTATTAAAAAAAAGAAGCCCCCGGGGGGACCGTGTGCCCCCCGGCACCCTTATTTAGTTGAAGCCCCGGGGGGTGGCGGTCCCCGGGGCTTGGGGGGGGCCTTAGATGCCCCATACATAAATTTTACAAACCCCCGCATGCCCCCGGGACTTATCCCACCCGGGGGCCAAATAACAATGAAGCGCGGGAGCCCGCGCTTCATTTTTTTTTTTTCACGGCGGGATCCGAGCAGCCTAAGCGCATCCCGCCGATTTAAAAAATAAAAAAAATGTTTCTACCCTGCCCCCTTTTCGAGTTTTGCGCACTTGTTTCTGTGCCTCGGTTCTACCGAGGCACACAATGGCTGCCAACACTTCCTGATTTGGAGTGTTGACAGCCAGTTGACAGCCAATTAGCATGCAGCTCGTGATCGGGAGGGTGCGCGGACCCTACGCGGCCATAGATATATATGTGATTTTACTTTTGATTTTCTCAGGAACTACTGAACGGATTTACACCATTTAACCAAAAGGCACGACTCTGAACCAAGGGCTACTTTTTTGCCAAATTTGGTGTAATTCCATTCAGCAGTTCGGGCTGTATCTGCGACTAAAGGTTCCTATGGAAAATTGCATGGGGAAAACACGTTTTGGGACCCCCCTTTTTTCTCGGCCCCCACTTGACGAATCACCCCGAGACTTTCAGGATAGGAGCGGACTGGAGCGCCCCACGAGTTTTGAAAATTTCGTGAAGATTCATCAACCGGCGCCAAAGTTATTTCAAATAGAATGTTGCGGATTTCCTATGGAAAATAGGTCCTAACTATAACTATCTACTGGCGACCGCCAGTAGATAATATATATATATATATATATATATATATTCACTGAAAAAAACAGAGGTTTCAGGGACGTTATAGTTAGTTGGACTTTTCACTCTTACAAAACCAGTGAAATTCGGCCGTTATAGTTAGTTTAGCTAACTATAACTTGCGCCCCCGCAATGCACTGCTGATGACGTCACATATTACATCATTCATGACATGGTCAGTGACATCACTGATAACATCACTGATGACATCACTGATGACATCACTGATGACATCATCCAGTGACTGTGCGTTTCTTTACATTTTAAATATGTATTATATATATGCCAAGGTGTATTGAAGAATGAGTGGGTGTATAAGTGTCTGGATGGAGGATTTAGTAGGTGCGTGACTGACTGTTTAAGTGAGTGATTACATGTGTCTTACTGAATGCATGGGTTAGTGACTAAACTGTGTGAATGTCTGTATCAGTCTATCTGTTGTTGTATAAGCTGCTGCATGGGTTGGTGAGTAGCTATATGAGTGTCTAAATGGGTTATTGATTGGTTGCCTGAGTATCTGTATGGGTGCCTGAGTGTTTGTGTGGGTGGGTGGGGGTGTGTAACTTTGTGCATAGATGTGTGAGTGGGTGATTCACTGGGTGTATGGCTTCAAGAGTGTGTCTGTGAAGGGCTGTATGGGTGAGTGAGTGTGCGTATGGCTGTGTTGGTGAGTGAATTGATGTCTCAGTGGTATATGTGTGAGTAACTACATATGTGAAAGGCAGTATATGTGAGTGTTGGAGTATATAAATAACTATATGTGAGAGTGAGTGATAGTGAGAGTGGCTGTATGGATGAGTGTGTGCTTGTGTCAGTGATTGTATAAGAGAGTAAGTATGTGTTAGTATCTGTAAGAATAGGTGAGGTGGTGTGTGTATAACTGTATAGGTGAGTAAATGGGAGTGTGATTGATTCTTTACATGACTGACTAGGTGTGTAAGTAACTGTATGGCTGAGTGGTGGTGTGTGAGTGTCTGTTTAGGTGTATGAGTGCATATGATAGTGCTGTATTGATCAGTGACTGTATGGGTGAATGAGTGGATGTGTGTGTGTAGACCTAGGAATCAGTGAGTAAGTATGTAGTAACTGGTGTTGGTGTGTCTATGGTTTCGAAAATGGCACTCTGTATTTTAGAGTGGGTGTAGCAAAGGTTATATTAGGGTGTGAGGAGGTGCATCAGATTATCACGTGGATGATGTCATCAGTGATGTCATCAGTGATGTCATTTGAGATGTCATCAGTGATGTCACTGACCATGTCATGACTGATGTAATATGTGACGTCATCAGCGGTGCATTGCGGGGCGCGAGTTATAGTTAGCTGAACTACCTATAATGGCCGAATTTCACTGGTTTTGTACGAGTGAAAAGTCCAACAAACTATAACGTCCCTGAAACCTCTGGTTTTGTCAGTGAATTTCTAAGGTTTTTTAAATGCTAATTTCTAACTATAACGTCCCTGCAACCTATGGTTTTGTCAGTGAATTTCAAAGATTTTTTAAATGCTAATTTCTAACTATGCCTACAGAGGTAGGACATGTGAAGAAAGAGGGACAAAGGCACAGAAAGAAGCAAGACAAATGCAGAAAGAGGCAACAGAAGTCCAGAAAGACGAAGAAAAGTGCAGGAAGAAGCAAGAGATGTGCAGAAAGAACCAACAGAGGAGCAGAAAGTCCTCCTGTGCCCCCAACGTTTTGCTGACGGGTACTGGTGGTAACTGACTCTGACTAACCAGGCCTAGAGCCAGTGCTATGCTAAAAGACACTTAGAATACAGTGAAAACACCTACATACACTAGGGAACACTATGCATTGGGGTACCCCTGTGATTAGCATGACCTCCTCTGTAAGGCCCTAGTACATAATAGGGCAGGGGGATTAAAACTACCTCTAAGTCAGAGGTGCAGAAAGATGCTTCTTTAAGTACTAGTCACATTTGCAGAGTGGTGGAGAAAGGGTGCTGGGCCTCCGACCAGCGCTCAGGAATTCCGCTGCGTAGGACTTACAGGAGGTACCAGGAGGGCTTCTTGGCCCCCAAACTCCCTCAGGACTAAATTGGACTTCATCCCCCATCCCATAGTCTGCCAGGAGGTGCATTTGCAGAGTGGTGGAGAAAGGGGGGCTTGGCCTCCGAAGACGTCTTAGCAATCCCACAGTTTGGGACTTACTGGAGGTAACAAGAGGGGTAGTTGGCCCCCAAGGTCATCCTTGGGGGCCAACTTCTCCTCCTATTACCTCCAGTAAGTCCCACACAGCAGCATTGGTAAGTACTCGTACCAGGCCATGCCCCCTTTGCCCACCACTCTACAAACGCGCTCCCTGGCACGCTTTTGGATGGGGATTGAAGTCCCCATCGCTGCTGGGGGTCCTTTAGGGGCCAACTAGCCTACCTCTTTCCTCCAATAATCCCCACGCAGTGGGATTGCTGAGAGGTAGACAAAGGCCATGCCCCCTTTCTCCACCACTCTGCAAATGCGCCCCCTGGCGCGTTGTTAGTTGGGGAATTAATTCCCCTTGAATACTGAGGGTCCCTGGGGGCCAATTAGCCCACCAGGTACCTCCAATATGCGCCACAGAGCTGGATTGCAGAGAGGTGGTCCGAGGCCACGCTCCCTTTTTACTCCACTCTGCAAACGCGCCTGTTGGCACACTGCTGCTCGGGGGATGAAGTCCACTTGTGTTTTGAGGTCCTCAGGACCCTCATGGTTGAAATCTCATGGTTGTCAAAAACGTTGCCAGAGGCACTTATAGCATGGTCACATATTATACCCCAGCAGTTGTGCATGCCAAGCTCTTCTTCCAAGGGTCTCCAGGAGTCAGCGAGGTGCTAAAACAACCATTTTAGGAGCCTGCTTAATGCATCTATTCTCAAGGCAGTGCCTCATGGCTGCTTGCAGGGCGATGTTTATTTTCACAGGGATGGTGTTTACCCTTCCAATTAGGGTAACATATTGTTTGTTGAGTAAATTAACCTTCCAGGCCTGTGACGGGCTAGACTTGTGGTTGGCCATAAAACAGGTATGCACCTTGGCATTAGATAGTCAAAGTCAAGCAAACTCTTGATTCAGCTTCAATTCTACCCCAAGCAACAGCAGTAGTACAGTAGTGGTTAGGAGGGGTTTGAGGGTGGCTGATGCAGCAACTAGCAACTGTCCTTAGACTCTTCACAGGTACTTCATCACACTGACTGAGAAATATGGTGGAGGTGGGCTATGCACCAGTGGACCAAGTGATAGCCTGATTCCCAGGTCCCACTCCCAAAGGGTGCCAGGGGGATACCCCTTTAAACTTGGCTCTGGCATAGTTTTAACTAGGGGCTCAGAGTATAAGATGGCCCGAGCTCCCCTTGGACTGGGGTGCAGGTGAGTTAGTACTATGGGAAAGAGGACGGGGTCCTATGATTTACCAGGGGCTTACAACAAAAATGAATGAGGCAGAAGTGCCTGCAGCGGGTCATACATGACTCTAAACAATTTTGTGATGAGGTAATTCGATGTCTAGTATCTGTGAGAAGTCATGTATATATTAAAACTCTATGTATTAATATACTGTGTTGCGGTACTTATAATGATTTTTTTGTTAATTGTTTTGTAAATACATATGGTCTGAGACTGTTGAAAAATCCAAATACTGTGAGTCTTGGGTTAGTCCATGAGGATGGGGAAGGGAGCTGCCTGATTAAAGTGTGAATATGATGGCTGGTATTTAGGTAGGTAAATAATAATTTCACTAAACTAAAATCATAAAACATTCTGCATGACAATAAAGTGCATATCGACAGAAAGTGCCAACATTTTGTCCTTCAGAGTCTCGTATTACTATAATCTGTGCAAAAAGGCAACAAATTAAACATTTATAATAACTCCTACATTATCTAAGACCATGAGCAAGTAAAATTTAATTTTAATAAAGAAGGAAAAAAAGAGGATAGGAGGATAGCTTGAAACTCATGTTCGATTCGGCGATATATGAAGCCAGAGGTCCTGCTTTACGAGCTTCAGAGTATTATTTGCTAGAAACCTAATCCCAGCATGTTACCAAATTGCTCGGAAAACAGCTAATGGCCAATTTGAGCATAAGGAACCTCGATGTAGATCTTACTGCTAAACAGCCTGTTTCATGAGATTATCAATAACAAGGGAAGCATCTCCCTCGTGAGCAAGATTGCTGCTTGATGATCTAAAATAGTATGGCATGTAATTCTTGAAAGGTTCGGATCTATCTCAGACCGTATTTACTGCATTACAAGTCACATAATCTTATATTGCAAAATCCCCGGGTTTTGTCGAAATTGGTCATTGAGCAGTCACTTACCACCTTTAAATCGGGCATCTTCAATGTCATTGTTACTACTCAATAACGTATCTGTTCTATTCGTGAATTTAATTAATCTAACAATAACAGAATCCAACTCATCCCTCACAGAAAAAAATATTGCTTGGTGATATTTTCTGATGCCATGTTGGATAAACACAGCGCGGAGCCCATATCTGCCTTCCTTCAGTAAAGACGTGCAGATGCAAAGTAGTGCATGTGTGATGGGCCCAGTCTACTAACGCCTGAAGAAGTGTTACTGAACCACTTTGGCAATAGATTGTGAGATGAGAGCTGCTCAAAGCGCAGTTTTATTAGTCTTATCTCAAAATAACTTGTCAAACTTTCTGCGAGGTGGCTTTGTTGTTGAAGGTATTTGTATGCATTGATGGTTGGTTCTCCTGTCTTTAGTCTTGTCCCGCGCCAGATTTCAGGGGCTTCCCCACCTATGAGATGAGGCTGACGTCTCTTGTAAATATAAACGATGTCGCACAATCCTTCTTTACAATTGCTTTTACAGTTTTGCCAATTGTTCTTTCACTCTTTTGTGTGTCCAAACATTGACGCTGTCTCTTTGCCTCTTCTTCTTAATGTGTTGTGGAATTTCATATGGTCAAATTACCTATTTCAGGCATTTACACATGTCTTGGTACATCCTTGTGGGCATACTGTAGGAAGCGAGAAACGTGCGCACTTCCTTTCTAACCCCTCTGTGTTACTATGAGAATGCGTGAAATCAAAACAGCCAAACACTCTGAAATTACAAGAAAGAAATGGCACTGGATCTGTATGTGGGCATGACAATAGCTGTGCAGAAGAAATCGCCGAGATTCTCCCAGGAAACTGGCACACATTTTTCAGGAGAGCTTTCTTCATTCAGAAGCCCTAAATTATGCAGCTGTCTGGCCGCCGGCCCTCCAGGACGGGATGCTTCGTTTTCATTTTCCACAATGCCATTGAAGTGCTTATTTTCCTCCTGAAGAGACACAAACAGATGCAAATTTCTGTAAGTCCGAATTGGCCAATCAGCATAGCCCCGGGGAAGTGGCGGTCCCCGGGGCGGCGGGGGCCTCCGCGGGCCCCCGCTATTACTTTTTGGCAATGCCCCCGGGACCTGGCCCATCCGGGGGCATCATAAAAATTAAGCGCGGGAGCCCGCGCTTCATTTTTTAAAATAATTTCGGCGGGATTCGCGACCCCAACGTGAATTACGCCAAAATTATTTTAAAAAAATGCTTTTTTTGACCCTGGGGGTCCTTGTGGGACACCCTGAGCAGGCCTAGGGGATCAGGGTGTTTATACCCTGCCCCCTTTTCTTGTTTTTTATAATTGTTTTACTGTTTTCTTGTGACTCGGTTCTACCGAGTCACAAGATGGCTGCCAACACTTCCTGGTTTGGAGTGTTGGCAGCCAATCAGAGTGAAGCTCGTGCTCGGGAGGGTTCGCGAACCCTCCTCGGCCACAGATATCGAAACTTTTTCTTTTTCTAATTTCTCTGCAACTACTGAACGGATTTACACCATTTAACAAAAAGGGCTCTTTCTGAACCAAGGACTACCTTTTGCCAAATTTGGTGTGATTCCGTTCAGCAGTTCGGGCTGTAGCTTTGTCTAAAGTTTCCTATGGAAATTAACATGGGGAAAACGTGTTTTGGGACCCCCCTTTTTTCTCAGCCCCCGCTTGACGAATCACCCCGAAACTTTTTAAGACAGGAGCTGACCGGAGCGCCTCACTAGTTTTGAAAATTTCTTGAAGATTCGTCAACCGGCGCCAAAGTTATTGGCAAATCAAAAAATGCTTTTCCTATGGAAGCAAGGTCCTAACTATAACTACCTACTGGCGACCACCAGTAGGTTATATATATATATATATTCACTGAAAAAAACATAGGTTTTAGGGACAGTTATAGTTAGTTGGACATTTCACTCGTACAAAACCAGAGAAATTCCCCCGTTATAGTTAGTTCAGCTAACTATAACTCGCGCACCCGCAATGCACTGCTGATGACGTCACATATTACATCACTCATGACATGGTCAGTGACATCACTGATGACATTACTGATGACATCTCAAATGACATCACTGATGACATCACTGATGACATCATCCAGTGACTGTGTGTTTCTGTAAAGTTTCAATATGTTTAATATATATAGGGAAAGGCGTATTGAAGAATGAGTGGGTGTATAAGTGTCTGATTGGATGATTTAGTAGGTGCGTGACTGACTCTATAAGTGAGTGATTAAACGTATCTTACTGAATGCATGGGTTAGTGACTAAACTGTGTGAATGTCTGTATCCGTCTGTCTGTTGGTGTGTAAGCGGCTGCATGGGTTTGCAAATAGCTACATGAGTGTCTATATGGGTTATTGATTGGTTGTCTGAGTATCTGTATGGGTGCCTGAGTGTTTGTGTGGGTGGGGTGTGTGTGACTCTGTGCATAGATGTGTGAGTGGGTGATTCACTGGGTGCATGGTTTCAAGAGTGCATCTGTGATGGACTGTATGGGTGGGTGAGTGTGTGTATGGGTGTGTTAGTGAGTGAATGTATATCTCAGTGGTACATGTGTGAGTACTACATATGTGAAAGGCAGTATATATGTGTGTTGGAGTATATAAATGGCTATAAGTGAGAGTGTGTGATTGTGAGAGTGAGAGTGGCTGTATGGATGAGTGTGTGCTTGTATCAGTGATTGTATAAGAGCGTAAGAATGTGCTAGTATTTGTATGAGTAATTGAGCTGGTGTGTGTATAACTGTATAGGTGAATAAATGGCAGTGTGATTAATTATTTGCATGACTGACTAGGTGTGTGAGTACCTCTATGAATGAGTGACGGTGTGTGAGTGTCTATATAGGTGTATGAGTGCATATGATAGTCCTGTACTGAGTGACCATAAGTATGAGTTACTGTACGGGTGAGTGAGTGGATGTGTGTGTAAACCTAAGAATCAGTGAGTGGGTATGTAGTTTTTGGTGTTGGAGTGTCTATGGTTTTGAGAATGTCAGTCTGTAATTTAGAATGGGTGTATCAAAGGTTGTATTAGGGTGTGAGAAGATGCATCAAATTATCACATGGATGATGTCATCAGTGATGTCATCAGTGATGTCATTTGAGATGTCATCAGTGATGTCACTGACCATGTCATGAGTGATGTAATATGTGACATCATCAGCAGTGCATTGTGGGGCGCGAGTTATAGTTAGCTGAACTAACTATAACGGGGGAATTTCTCTGGTTTTGTACGAGTGAAATGTCCAACTAACTATAACTGTCCCTAAAACCTATGGTTTTTTCAGTGAATTTCTAAGGTTTTTTAAATGCTAATTTCTAACTATAACGTGCCTGAAACCTATGGTATTTTCAGTGAATTTCAAAGGTTTTTTAAATGCTAATTTCTAACTATAACATGCCTGAAACCTATGGTTTTTTAAGTGAATTTCAAAGGTTTTTTAAATGCTAGTTTCTAACTATGCCTACAGAGGTAGGACATGTGAAGAAAGAAGAAAAAACGCACAGAAAGAAGCAAAAGAAATGCAGAAAGAAGCAACAGAAGTCCACAAAGACGAAGAAAAGTGCAGGAAGAAGCAAGACATGTGCAGAAAGAACCAACAGAGGAGCAGAAAGAGGCCTTGTTGCAAAATCATCCTGTGCCCACAACTTTTTCAGACGGGTACTGGTGGTAACTGACTCTGAGTAACTAGGCATAGAGCCAGTGCTATGCTAAAAGACACTTAGAATACATTGAAAACACCTACATACACTAGGGAACACTATGCGTTGGGGTACCCCTGTGATTAGCATGACCTCCTCTGTAAGCCCTAGTACATTATAGGGCAGGGGGATTAAAACTACCTCTTAAAAAGCACCACGGGGCGCGTTTGCACAGTGGTGAAGGGAGGGGGGCCTAAGGTGACATGTGTGCAAACACGCCCTGTGGCCGTTTTAAGTTGGGAGATTAAGTCCCCTTGAATCCTGAGGGTCCCTGGGGTCCAACTAGCCCACTAGGTACCTCCAGTAAGCGCCACAGAGCTGCGTTGCAGAGAGGTGTAAAAAGGGGCGTGACCTGGACCACCTCTCTGCAACGCAGGCCTGTGGCGCTTGCTGGAGGTACCTGGTGGCCTAGTTGGCCCCCAGGGGCCCTCAGTATTGAAGGGGTATTAATTCCCCAACTTAAAACGCGCCACAGGGCGTGTTTCCACACATGTCATCTCAGGCCCGCCCCCTCCCTTCACCACTGTGCAAACGCACCCCGTGGAGCGTTTTAAGTTGGGGGATAAAGTCCCCTTGAATCCTGATGGTCCCTGGGGTCCAACTAGCCCACGAGGTACCTCCAGTAAGCGCCACAGAGCCGCGTTGCAAAGAGGTGTAAAAAGGGGCGTGGCCTGGACCACCTCTCTGCAACGCAGGCCTGTGGCGCTTACTGGAGATACCTGGTGGGCTAGTTGGCCCCCAGGGGCCCTCAGGATTGAAGGGGACTTAATTCCCCAACTTAAAACACGCCACAGGGCGTGTTTGCACACATGTCACCTCAGGCCCCGCCCCGTCCCTTCACCACTGTGCAAACGCACCCCGTGGCGCGTTTTAAGTTGGGGGATAAAGTCCCCTTGAATCCTGAGGGTCCCTGGGGTCCAACTAGCCCACGAGGTACCTCTAGTAAGCACCACAGAGCCGCGTTGCAGAGAGGTGTAAAAAGGGGCATGGCCTGGACCACCTCTCTGCAACGCAGGCCTGTGGCGCTTACTGGAGATAACTGGTGGGCTAATTGGCCCCCAGGGGCCCTCAGGATTGAAGGGGACTTAATTCCCCAACTTAAAACGCGCCACAGGGAGTGTTTGCACACATGTCACCTCAGGCCCCGCCCCCTCCTTTCACCACTGTGCAAGCGCACCCCGTGGTGCGTTTTAAGTTGGGGGATAAAGTCCCCTTGAATCCTGAGGGTCCCTGGGGTCCAACTAGCCCACCAGGTACCTCCAGTAAGCGCCACAGAGCTGCGTTGCAGAGAGGTGTAAAAAGGAGCATGGCCTGGACCACCTCTCTGCAACGCAGCCCTGTGGCGCTTACTGGAGGTACCTGGTGGGCTAGTTGGCCCCAGGGACCCCCAGTATTGAAGGGGATTTAATTCCCCAACTTAAAATGCGCCACAGGGCGCGTTTGCAGAGTGTTGCTGGGAGGGGCGGGCCTCCGGCACATCGCGTCTTTTTTTTTTAAGAAGGGGGCTGTGTGGCCCCCTTTCTTTCCTATTTTATGGGCCCTGGGGACCCCATCCCCCAGGGCCTGACCCCTATTTTTTTAAATGGAAGGGGCTGCGTGGCCCCCTCCCGAGGCCATATTCGGCCCCGGGGACCCCATCCCCGGGGCATGGCCAGTGTTTTTTTTTATTTATTTGGAGGGGGCTGCATGGCCCCCTCCTCAGGCCATTTATGGCCCCGGGGACCCCATCCCCGGGGCCGGCCTTTGCGTTTTTTAAAAAATTTAATTAATTTTATTATGGGGGAGGGGGGCCGCGTGGCCCCCCTCCCTGGCCACTTATGGCCCCAGGGACCCCATCCCCCAGGGCCTGGCCTCTTGTTGGGGACCGTGGGGGGAGCCCCAATGCCCCCACGGTCCCTGCCGGCTCCCCGCGTCCTGCGGGAGCCGGCATTGCTTTTCCACATGGGGAGCTGCTGACATGCAGCTCCCCTTGTGGAAAAGCAATCTGTTTTGAATTTTGGAAGAGAGAGCAGGAACCTGCTCTCTCTTCCAAAATCCAAACCAGTGTTTGCTATGACAGGGCGGGAGCCGCGAGGCTCCCGCCCTGTCATAGCAAACAGCAGTGTCCCGGGGGTGGGTACCCCGGGACACTGCAGGAGCCGGCCCTGGGGGGTGGCGGTCCCCAGGGCCATCACAGGCTCCAGGAGGGGGGCCGTGCAGCCCCCTCCCATCATATGCACAGCCCCGGGGAGGTGGTGTTCCCCGGGGCTCGGGGGTCTGTAATGGACCCCCAAATTAGCATTTTAGTGCCCCGGGGAGGTGGCGGTCCCTGGGGCATGTGGGGGGCTCTAGCCCCCCCACGCAGGTATATATTTTTTTTTTAAAAGAAGCCCCGGGGGGTGGCGGTCCCAGGGGCTGCGGGGGGGGAGTGTGCCCCCCGCAAATAATTAATGAAAGCCCCGGGGTGGCAGTCCCCGGGGCTTGGGGGGGCCTTGGAGGCCCCCCAAACCTTTAAAAACAAGCCCCAGGAGGTTGCGGTCCCGGGGGCTGTGGGGGGGCCGTGTGCCCCCCCAAATATTTTATCAAAGCCCCGGGGGGTGGCAGTCCCCGGGGCTGCGGGGGTCCCCCTGGGACGACGCAATTTTATATCTGCATGCCCCCGCGACCTGGCCCACCTGGGGCTTAATTAAACGAAGTGCGGGAGCCCGCGCTTCGTTTTTTTAAATTTTATTTTTAAAAAAATGCTTTTTTGGGCCCTGGGGGTCTTTGTGGGACCCCCTGAGCAGGCCTAGGGGGTCAGGGTGTTTCTACCCTGCCCCCTTTTGTTATTTTTCACCTTTTGTTTTTCTGTTTTCTTATGCCTCGGTTACCGAGGCACAAGATGGCTGCCAACACTTCCTGGTTTGGAGTGTTGACAGCCAATTAGGATAAAGCTTGTGATCGGGAGGGTGCGCGGATCCACCGCAGCCATAGATATCAAAACTTTTATTTTTTGATTTTCTCAGCAACTACTGAACGGATTTACACCATTTAAAAAAAAAGGTCTCTTTCTGAACCAAAAGCTACCTTTTTGCCAAATTTGGTTTAATTCCGTTCAGCAGTTTCAGCTGTAACCGTGTCTAAAGTTTCCTATGGGAAATTGGTTTTCCGACCTCTATTTTTTGAATTTCTCAGGAACTATTGAACGGATTTACTCCATTTAAAAAAATGCCTCTTTCTGAAACAAGGGCTACCTTTTGCCAAATTTGGTGTAATTCCATTCAGCAGTTCAAGCTAAAGTTTCCAATGGGAATTAACATAGAGAAAACACGTTTTGGGACCCCCTGATTTTCTCGGTCCCCACTTGCCGAATCACCCCGAAACTTCAAAGACAAGAGCTGACCGGAGCGGGCTACGAGTTTTGAAAACTTCGCGAAGATTCGTCAACCGGCCCCAAAGATATTGAGAAAACAAAAAACGAGTTTCCTATGGAAACTAGGTCCTAACTATAACTATCTACTGGCGACCGCCAGTAGATAATATTACCTACTGGCGGTCGCCAGTAGGTAGTTATAGTTAGGACCTATTTTCCATAGGAAATTCACAACATTCTATTCCCAATAACTTTGGCGCCGGTTGACGAATCTTCGCGAAAGTTTCAAAACTCGTGGGGTGCTCCAGTCCGCTCCTATCTTGAAAGTTTCGGGGTGATTCGGCATGCGGGGGCCGAGAAAAAAGGGGGATCCCAAAAAGTGTTTTCTCCATGTTATTTTCCATAGGAAACTTTAGACAAAGCTACAGCCCGAACTGCTGAACAGAATTACACCAAATTTTGCAAAAAGGTAGACCTTGGTTCAGAAAGAGCCCTTTTTGTTAAATGGTGTAAATCCGTTCAGTAGTTGCTGAGAAATTAAAAAAATAAGAGTCAAAAATCAATTTACATAGGGAATTTTGTGCAAGGTTACAGCGGAAACTACTGAACGGATTTACCCCAAATTTGACATACAGGTACTGCTTGGCTCAGAAAGCGAACTTTTCAAAAATGGTGTAAATCCGTTCAGTAGTTTTTTAAATATTAAAGGAAAAATAACTATATATATCTGGGCGGAGCCCAACCACACATGTCATCGTGAGATCTGATTGGCTGTCAGCACTTCATCCAAGAAGTTGGCAGCCATCTTGGGACCAATATACATGATAGCACCCCAATGAAATGCATTGTAGTGAATAGAAGATTTTGAGGGTCACCAAAAGGAGAACTATAAAGGGTGATAACAGACTTTAGTTACATTAGAATTCATTTGTTGATGGTACCATACTAATTTTAGGAATTGTGGTGTGTTCTAGGGTGATTTTACCCTGTGAAAAACCTTCTGCTGGGATTTCATGGATCATGTTTGAGAGAAAACAATTTTCTCATGCTTGTCCCACAGAGGTTTGGAAGGTGCTCCAGAAGCTAAAATGAGAGCATATTTTCTGTAAATTCACATTATCTTTCTCAGTCATGTGAGAATGAAGTCTGACATTCTCAGTAAAACATGTAAATCCAACAAGGGCAGAGACTGTCAGTTGATTCCTTTGTGTTCTACTGCAGTTTCCAAGAGTGTTCTTAAGAACAACTAGAGCGCTAACAATCTTACCTATGACAAAAGTATGGCACACCTGAAGCCATCTTGATTGGAATAAACTGGTAACACTTAAAACATTTAATTTAAAAAGGAACAAAATGATGGGGTTCATTTTGTCTTAGAAATTATGGTTAGTGCGGTAGAAAGAAAAATTAGGACATGTTTTAAGTGAGATCTCAAATATCTTCCTGTTATATTTCAACAGGAGCAGCCTGCCAGTTGATTCCTTTGTGTTCTACTGCAGCTTCCCAGAGTGTTCTAAAGAACAACTAGAGCACTAACAGCCTTACCTATGACAAAAGTATGGCACACCTGAAGCCATCTTGATTGGAATAAACCGGTAACACTTAAAACATTTAATTTAAAAAGGAACACAATGAGGGGGTTCATTTTGTCATAGAAATTATGGTTAGTGCTGTAGAAAGAAAAATTAGGACATGTTTTAAGTGAGATTACAAATATCTTCCTGTTATATTTCAATAGGAGCAGCCTGACAGTTGATTCCTTTGTGTTCTACTGCAGCTTCCCAGAGTGTTCTAAAGAACAACTAGAGTGCTAACAATCTTACTTGTGACAAAATTATGGCACACCTGAAGCCATCTTGATTGGAATAAACCGGTAACACTTAAAACATTTAATTTAAAAAGGAAAAAAATGAGGGCGTTCATTTTGCCATAGAAATTATGGTTAGTTCTGCAGAAAGAAAAATGAGGGCATGTTTTAAGTGAGATCTCAAATCCTCTTCTATTTCATTAGAAAATTCTGACATGCAGACTGAAACAATCACTTTCAATACTAGCAGTAGACTTCCAGTTAACTCCCTGGTGAGCAGTAGCTTTACTACAGTGATCTAATGAGCAACTAGAGTGCTAACATTCTGAATTTATGGCAAATGTGAGACACATCTGAATGCCTTCTTGATGGAATCAAAGTAAAAAACTGAAAGCATTTCCTACTGAGGAGACTGCAGTAAATGAGGAAATTAGGAAACTTCATAACAAATAAGTATCCCAAGATGGCCACCAGAGAAAAAAGAGCCCAAATGTAGCACAAATATCACCCACATGTAGCCCACATATAGCCCAATGACAGAAGTGTGGAAAACAATTTTTATTTTTAGTTTTTTTGCAGTTTTATATAGTGCAGACTGGTCAGGTATTGGAGCGTTGCATCTTACTTGGACCCCTTATTGCGTATTTTGCACGAAGTACATGAGATTGATCTTGCAAAACATTGAACTTTACTATTCTGTTAACCTGAAGTTGCTCTGAACCGGGCTTTGTAACACCCATTTTTACCTAATGGTTTTAATTAATTCTCACTGTATTGTATTAAGAAAGAGGATTTACTGTTTTTATGTACACTTTTATGATCTATGTTTCTAAATCAGATCGAATAAAGTTTAATGAATGTAATTGAAGTCTCCCAAGATGGCCACCAGAGAAAAATGAGCCCAAATGTAGCACAAATATCACCCAGATGTAAACCACGAATAGCCCAATGACAGAAGTGTGGAAAACACTTTTTATCCTTTGTTTTTTTGCAGTTTTATATAGTGCAGGCTGGTCAGATATTGGAGTGCTTTACATGAGCATTGGTTACATCATACAAGGACAAACTCATTTTGGTTGTATGCATGGGGAGATTAATTGATTTGACCAGAATCACAGAATGACGAGCTGAAGCAGAAACTCCAACTTGGTAACACCACATTTTCTCCCTAAGCGTAACATTTAATCAAGTGGTCAACTGGATAAAAAAACATAGAGATAACAAATAATTCAAAAGTGCTTTGTCGCTATTTGAGAACTGCTTGGCTCAGAAAGCGACCTTTTTAAAAATGGTGTAAATCTGTTCGGTAGTTGCTGAGAAATTGTAAAAAAACAAAAATCGATATCTAGAGGCGCGGTGGATCCGCGAACCCTCCCGACCACGAGCTTCATTTTAATTGGCTGCCAACACTCCAAACCAGGAAGTGTTGGCAGCCATCTTATGACTCGGTAGAACCGAGTCACAAGAAAACAGGGAAACAAAGGTGAAAAAGAAGAAAATGGGCAGGGTAGAAACACCCTGACCCCCTAGGCCTGCTCAGGGGTCCCACAAGGACCCCCAGGGCCAAAAAAAGCATTTTTTTAAAAACAATTGGCGAAATTTGCGCTGTGGTCGCGAATCCCGCCGAAATGTAAAAAAAATGAAGCGCGGGATACCGCGCTTCATTTAATTGAGACCCCCGGGTGGGCCAGGTCCTGGGGGCATTGCCAACAAATATATGCAGGGCCTCCAAGGCCCCCCCAAGCCCCGGGGACCGCCAGGGCTTTTATCAAATAGGGACCCTCAGGATTCAAGGGGAATTAATCCTCCAACTTACCCTGAGCACTACTGATGCAGTCCAGCCATCGCCCTGTCACTACCCATGCATTCCTCCAATCAACCAGCGAGCACCATGTACTTATCCAATCACTCTGCCAAAACACAAGCACTTATAAATTCACCATCCACTCTCCTTGCAGTACTCTAATCATCCAGTCAGTACCCATGTACTCATCCAATGTTCCAGGCACTAACTCATGGCAAATACAGAGGAGGTCATGCTAATCACAGGAGTACCCCAACGCATAGTGTTCCCTAGTGTATTTAGGTATTTTCACTGTATTCTAAGTGTCTTTTACCACCAGAGACAGTGCCAGTTACCACCAGTACCCATCAGCAAAAGTTGGGGGCACAGGAGTACTTTCTACTCCTCTGTTGGTTCTTTCTGCACATCTCTTCCTTCTTCTTGCACTTTTCTTCGTCTTTCTGGACTTCTGTTGCCTCTTTCTGCATTTGTCTTCCTTCTTTCTGCGCTTTTCTTCTTCTTTCTTCACATTTCCTACCTCTGTAGGCATAGTTAGAAACTAGCATTTAAAAAACCTTTGAAATTCACTTAAAAAACCATAGGTTTCAGGAATGTTATAGTTAGAAATTAGCATTTAAAAAACCTTTGAAATTCACTGAAAAAACCATAGGTTTCAGGCACGTTATAGTTAGAAATTAGCATTTAAAAAACCTTAGAAATTCACTGAAAAAACCTTAGGTTTTAGGGAAAGTTATAGTTAGTTGGACATTTCACTCGTACAAAACCAGAGAAATTCCCCCGTTATAGTTAGTTCAGCTAACTATAACTCACGCCCCCACAATGCACTGCTGATGACGTCACATATGACATCACTCATGACATGGTCAGTGACATCACTGATGACATCACTGATGACATCTCAAATGACATCACTGATGACATCACTGATGACATCATCCATGTGATAATTTGATGCATTATCTCACACCCTAATGTAACCTTTGATACACCAACTCTAAATTACAGACTGCCATTCTCAAAACCATAGACACTCCAGCAGCAGTAACTACATACCCACTCACTGATTCTTAGGTCTAAACACATATCCACTTACTCACCCGTACAGTCACTCATACTTACAATCACTCAGTACAGGACTATCATATGCACTCATACGCCTATATAGACACTCACACACCACCACTCATCCATAGAGGTACTCACACGCCTAGTCAGTCATGCAAATAATTAATCACACTCCCATTTACTCACCTATACAGTTATACGCACACCAGCTCACTTACTCATACAAATACTAGGACATTCTTACGCTCTTATACAATCACTGATACAAGCACACACTCATCCATATAGTCACTCTCATAATCACACACTCTCACTTATAGCTATTTATATATTCCAACACACATATATACTGCCTTTCACATATGTAGTTACTCACACATGTACCACTGAGATATAGATTCACTCACTAACACACCCATACACACACTCACACACCCATACAGTCCATCACAGATGCACTCTTGAAACCATGCACCCAGTGAATCACCCACTCACACATCTATGCACAGAGTCACACACATCCCACCCATACAATCACTCAGGCATCCATACAGATACTCAGACAACCAATCAATAACCCATATAGACACTCATGTAGCTATTCACAAACCCATGCAGCCGCTTACACACCAACAGACAGACGGATACAGACATTCACACAGTTTAGTCACTAACCCAATCATTCAGTAAGATACATTTAATCACTCACTTATAGAGTCAGTCACACACCTACTAAATCATCCATTCAGACACTTATACACCCACTCATTCTTCAATACGCCTTTCCCTATATATATTAAACATATTTAAACTTTACAGAAACACACAGTCACTAGATGATGTCATCAGTGATGTCATCAGTGATGTCATTTGAGATGTCATCAGTGATGTCATCAGTGATGTCACTGACCATGTCATGAGTGATGTCATATGTGACGTCATCAGCAGTGCATTGTGGGCGCGAGTTATAGTTAGCTGAACTAACTATAACGGGGGATTTTCTCTGGTTTTGTACAAGTGAAATGTCCAACTAACTATAACTTTCCCTAAAACCTATGGTTTTTTCAGTAAATATATATATATATATATATATATATATATATATATATATATATATATATACAGATTACCTACTGGCGGTCGCCAGTAGGTAGTTATAGTTAGGACATTGCTTCTATTCAAAAAGCGTTTTTTCTTTTGCCAATATCTTTGATGCCGTTTGACGAATCTTCGCGAAATTTGCAAAACTAATGGTTCACTCAGGTCAGCTCCTGTCTTGAAATCTTCGGGGAGATTCATCAAGCAGGGGCCGAGAAAAAAGGGGGGTCACTAAACACGTTTTCCCCATGTTAATTTCCATAGGACCTTTAGAGACGGCTACAGCCCGAACTGCTGAACGGAATTACACCAAATTTGGCAAAAAGGTAGGTCTTGGTCCAGAAAGCGACCTTTTTTAAATGGTCTAAATCCGTTCAGTAGTTGCTGAGAAATTCAAAAAATAAAAATATCAATATCTGAGCACGAGAAGGAGCCACTAACCCTCCCGAGCACAAGCTTCATTCTAATTGGCTGCCAACACTCCAAACCAGAATGTGTTGGCAGCCATCTTGTGACTCGGTAACCGAGTCACAAGAAAACAGTTAAAAAAACATTAAAAAACAAGAAAAGGGGCCAGGGTAGAAACACCCTGACCCCCTAGGCCTGCTCAGGGGGTCACACAAGGACCCCAAGGGCCAAAAAAAGCATATTTAAAAAAAATAAATCAACTGAGTTGGCACTGAGTGCGCAAATCTGGCCGAGAAAATAAACAAAACGAAGCGCGGGCTGCCGCGCTTCGTTTTAATGAGCCCCCGGGTGGGCCAGGTTCTGGGGGCAATATGTAAATATATGCGGGGGCCATGCAGGCCCCTGCCACCCTGGGGACCGCCACCACCCTGGGGCTTGTTTAATTAGGCATGAGGGCACCTCCCAAGCCCCGGAACTGCCACCTCCCCAGGGCATTATTTAATTATGTGCGGGGGGCACGTGGCCCCCCCACAGCCCCGGGGACCGCCACCTCCCCCGGGCTTTGTTGATTTGTGGGTGGGGGGCCCGTGAGGGTGGGGGGGCCTCACAGGCCCCCCCAAGCCCCAGGGACTGCCACCTCCCCGGGGCTTTCATTAATTATTTGCGGGGGGCCTTGCAAGCCCCCCCAAGCCCTGGGGACCACCACCTCCCTGGGGCTTTTTGGATTATCAAGGGGGGCCTCACAGGCCTTCCCAAGCCCCGGGGACCATCACCGCTTCAAACATGATGGGAGGGGGCCTCGTGGCCCCCCTCCTGCAGCCCTTGATGGCCCTGGGGACTGCCATCCCCCAGGGCTGGCTCCTGCAATGTTCCGGGGTGCCCACCCTCGGGACATTGCCGTTTGCTATGGCAGGGCGGGAGCACGGCTCCCGCCCTGCCATAGCAAACACTGCTTTGCTTTTTGGAAGCGAGAGCAGGAAACCTGCTCTCGCTTCTATGAAGCAAAACAGAATTGCTTTTGGACAAGGGGAGCTGCATGTTAGCAGCTCCCCTTGCCCAAAAGCAATGCTGGCTCCCGCAGGAGGCAGGGAGCCAGCAGGGACCGTGGGGGCATTGGGGCTCCCCCCACAGTCCCCAACTTGAGGGCCGGCCCTGGGGCCAGAAGTGGCCCGGGAGAAGAGCCACTTGGCCCCCTCCCTTTTGATGTTTTTTTTTTTTTTAAATAAGGCCGGGCCCCACGGGAAGGGGTACCAGGGGCCAACATTGGCCTCAAGAGGGGGACCACGTGGCCCCCTCCTCAAAAAAAGCAGGCTGGCCAGGCCCCGGGGGATGGGGTCCCCGGCGCCAGAAGTGGCCCAGGGGAGGGGGGTCACGCGGCCCCCTCCCGGTAAAATTTTTAAAAAAATGAGGCCAGGCCCTGTGGGATGGAACACTGGGGCCAGAAGTGGCCCAGGGGAGGGGGGCCACGTGGCCCCCCTCCCAGGAAAATCAATTTTAAAAAAAATAAAATACGAGGCCAGGCCCCGTTGGATGGGGTCCCCGGGGCCAATAGTGACCCAGGGAAGGGAGGCCACACAGCCCCCCTCCTGTTTTTTTAAAAAGAAAAAATGCTCAGGACCTTGGGGATGGGGTCCCCAGGGCCCAAAAAATACTAAAAGGAGGGGGGCCACACAGTCCCCTTTCTAAAAATATTTTTAAAAAAGAAAAGCCGGCATCATGCTGGAGGTTCGCTCCCTCCCTGCACCACTCTGCAAACGTGCCCCCTAGCACGTTCTAAGTTGGGGGATTAAGTCCCCTTCATTCCTGAGGGTCCCTGGTGGCCAACTAGCCCACCAGGTACCTCCAGCAAGCCCCACACAGTGGGATTGCTGGGAGGTGGTCTGAGGCCATGCCCCTATTTACACCACTCTGCAAACGTGCCTCTTGGTGCACTGCTGGTGGGGCGATGAGGTCCTCTTGTGTCCTGAGGACCTCAGGACACAAGTGGACTTCATCCCCCGAGCAGCAGTGCACCAGGATGCGCGTTTGCAGAGTGGTGTAAAAAGGGGGCATGGCCTCGGACCACTCTCAGCAATCCAGCTGTGTGGGGCTTACTGGAGGTACCTGGTGGGCTAGCTGGCCCCCAGGGACCCTCAGGAATGAAGGGGACTTAATTCCCCAATTTAGAAGGAGCCAGGAGGCATGTTTGCAGAGTGGTGGACAAAGGGGCCGTGGCCTGTGTCCACCTATTAGCAATCCCACTATCTGGGGCTTACTGGAGGTAAGAGGTAGGCTAGTTGGCCCCTAAGGACCCCCAGCAGCGAAGGAGACTTTAATCCCCATCCAAGAGCTCGCCAGGGAGTGCGTTTGCAGAGTGGTGGGCAAAGGGGGCGTGGCCTGCTATGAGAACTTAGCAATCCTGCTGTGTGGGACTTACTGGAGGTAATAGGAGGGGCAGTTGGCCCCCAAGGATGTCCTTGAGGGCCAACTATCCCTCTTGTTACCTCTAGTAAGTCCCACACAGTGGGATTGCTAAAACGTCTTCGGAGGCCACGCCCCCTTTCTCCACCACTCTGCAAACGCACCTCCTGACAGACTACGGGATGGGGGATGAAGTCCACTTTACTCCTCCTGTGGGACTTTGGGGGCCAAGAAGCCCTCCTGGTACCTCCTGTAAGTCCTGCACAGCGCAATTCCTGAGTGCTGGTCGGAGGCCCAGCACCTTTTCTCCACCACTCTGCAAACGCGACTACTAGTTAAAGAAGCATTTGCAATGTAATAGGTTTCGCATTTGCGAGAGTTAGAGCTATTGGCGTTGTAAATGTAAAAGTTTTTTACTAATGTTTTTTGGTGTAGAGTGGATGTATGTTGAGTGCAGTGAAATTATATGAATAGAAAGTATGTGGTATTTAGTGTATAGGAATTATGTGGAGTGGGATTATGTGTTTTGGAGAGTAATTGTGTGGTATTGTAGTCTGTGTTGTGGAGTGGTAGTCTCAGGTTTAGTCTTCCTCGTTTCCATAGAAGCTCAACTATAAACTCAATGAGACACAAAAAAAGAGGGAACCACTGAGGAGCACTTCTGGACCTAGACAGAGGTATGAGCAGGGCCACTGGAATTATGTGACTGTTCGGCTGCACCAATTTTCACATAATTAAACATTTTCCGCATTTGCCAAATATTCCATCATCTGCTGCCTAATCTGCAGATTTGAACAAAAAAAAGCCTTGTTTCTAGCTCAAACGGCTTAAATGTTCCCAAAAATGCAGCTTCACGTGTTACAGCATGGTGGAAGGCCTGTTGCAAATCTGGAATGGTCATGTGTTACGTACTGCTAAATGTGGGTGTTAAATTGGTACTAATGGTGCACAAACCTCTCTTCTTTCTGTGCCTCACTTGCCTCTTTCTGCATTTCTCTTGCATTTTTCTGCACCTTTCTTCCTCTTTCTGCACCTCTTGCCTCTTTCTGCACCTTACTTGCCTCTCTCTGCACTTCTCTTGCTTCTTTCTACACATCTCTTGCCTCTTTCTGCTCCTCTCTTGCCTCTTTCTGCATGTCTCTTGCCTGTTTCTGCACTCCCCTTGCTTCTTTCTGTACCTCTCTTGCCTCTTTCTGCTTCTCACTTGCCTCTGTCTGCACCTCACTCTCTTCCTTCTGCACCTCTCCTGCCTCTTTCTGCTCTTCTCTTGCCTATTTGTGCATGTCTCTTGCCTGTTTCTGCACTCCCCTTGCTTCTTTCTGTACCTCCCTTGCCTCTTTCTGCTTCTCACTTGCCTCTTTCTGCACCTCACTCTCTTCCTTCTGCACCTCTCCTGCCTCGTTCTGCTCTTCTCTTGCCTATTTCTGCACCTCTCAAGTCTATTTCTGTACCTCTCTTGCCTCTTTCTGCACCTCAAGTACCTCTCTCTGCACTTCTTTTGCCTCTTTCAACACCTATCTTGCCTCTTTCTATACCTCTCTTGCCTCTTTCTGCACCTCACTTGCCACTTTCTGCTCTTCTCTTGCCTCTTTCTGAACCTCACTCTCTTCTTCCTGCACCTCTCTTGCCTCTTTCTGCACCTCACTTGCTTCTTTCTGCATCTCTCTTGCCTCTTTCTGCACCTTTATTGCCTCTTCCTGCAACTCTGTTGCTTCTTTCTGCACTCCTCTTGCTTCTTTCTGCAGCCTTCTTGTCTCTTTCAGCACCTCTGTTGCTTCTTTCTGCACTTCTCTTCCTTCTTTCTGTACCCCTCTTGCCTCTTTCTTTACACCTCTTGCCTATTTCTGCAACTCTCGAGTCTATTTCTGTACCTCTCTTGCCTATTTCTGCACCTCAAGTGCCTCTTTCTGCACTTCTCTTGCCTCTTTCAACACTTCTCTTGCCTCTTTCTATACCTCTCTTGCCTCTTTCTGCACCTCACTTGCCACTTTCTGCTCTTATCTTGCTTCTTTCTGAACCTCACTCTCTTCTTTCTGCACCTCTCTTGCCTCTTTCTGCACCTCACTTGCTTCTTTCTGCATCGCTCTTGCCTCTTTCTGCACCTCTATTGCCTCTTCCTGCAACTCTGTTGCTTCTTTCTGCACTCCTCTTGCTTCTTTCTGCACCCTTCTTGTCTCTTTCAGCACCTCTGTTGCTTCTTTCTGCACTTCTCTTCCTTCTTTCTGAACCCTGTTGCCTCTTTCTGTACCCCTCTTGCCTCTTTGTGCACCTCTCCTACCTCTTTCTGCACCCCACTTGCCTCTTTCTGCCCCTGTGTTGGTTCTTTCTGCACTGCTCTTGCTTCTTTCTGCACCTGTTTTGCAAATTTATGCAACTCTCTTGTCTCTTTCGGTACCCCTTGACCCTCTTTCTGCACCTCTCTTGCCTCTGTCTGCACACATGTTCCCTCTTTCTGCACCCCTTTTGCCTGTTTCTGCGCCTCTCTTGCCTCTTTCTGCAGTTCTCTTGCCTCCTTCTGCACCTCACTTGCCTCTTTCTGCACTTCGATTGCCTCTTTCTGCACCTCTCTTGCTTCTTTCTGCATCCCTGTTGTCTCTTTCTGCACCCCTGTTGTCTCTTTTTGCGCTCGACTTCCCTCTTTCTGCACCTTTCTTGCTTCTTTCTGCACTTCTCTTGCTTCTTTCTGCACCTCTCTTGCTTCTTTCTGCACCCTTCTTCCCTTTTTTGCATCCCTCTTGCCTCTTTCTGCGGTTCTCTTGCCATTTTCTGCACCTCTCTTGCCTCTTTCTGCACCTCACTTGCCTCTTTCTGCACCTCACTTGCCTCATTCTGCACTTCTCTTGCTTCTTTCCACACCTCTGTTGCTTCTTTTAGCAATTCTCTTGCCTCTTTCTGCACTTCTCTTGCTTGTTTCTGCATCTCTCTTGCGTCTTTCTGCACCTCTGTTGCCTCTTTCTGCACCTCACTTGCTTCTTTCTGCACCCCTCTTTTCTCTTTCTGCACCTCTTTTGCGTCTTTCTGCACCCCTGTTCCCTCTTTCTGCACATTTCCTGCCTGTTTCTGTACCTCTCTTGCCTCTTTCTGTACCTCTGTTGCTTCTTTCTGCACTTCTCTTGCTCTTTCTGCACCCTTCGCGCCTCTTTCAGCACCTCTGTTGCTTCTTTCTGCACTTCTCTTCCCTTCTTTCTGCACCCCTCCTGCCTCTTTCTGTACTTGTCTTACCTCTTTGAGCACCTCTCCTACCTTTTTCTGCACCCCTCTTGTCTCTTTTTGTACCTCGGTTGGTTCTTTCTGCACTGCTCTTGCTTCTTTCTGCACCTTACTTGCCTCTTTCTGCACTTCTCTTGCTTCTTTCTATACCTCTGTTGCTTCTTTCAGCAATTCTCTTGCCTCTTTCTGCACTTCTCTTCCTTCTTTCTGTACCCCTCCTGCCTCTGTCTGTACCTTTCTTGCCTCTTTGTGCACCTCTCCTACCTCTTTCTGCACACCTCTTGCCTCTTTTTGCACCTCTGTTGGTACTTTCCACACTGCTCTTGCTTCTTTCTGCACCTCACTTGCCTCTTTCTGCACTTTTCTTGCTTCTTGCTACACCTCTGTTGCCTCTTTCAGCAATTCTCTTGCCTCTTTCTGCACTTCTCTTGCTTGTTTCTGCAATTCTCTTGCATCTTTCTGCACCTCTGTTGCCTCTTTCTGCACCTCACTTGCACTTTCTGCACCCCTCTTCCCTATTTCTCCAGCTCTCTTGCTTCTTTTTGCACTGCTCTTGCTTCTTTCTGCACTACTCTTGCTTCTTTCTGCACCTCTCTTGCAAATGTATGTATCCTTCTTGCCTCTTTCTGCACCCCGTTCCCTCTTTCTGTATCTGTATTGCCTGTTTCTGCACCTCTCTTGCCTCTTCCTGCACCTCTGTTGCTTCTTTCTGCACTTCTCTTGCCGTTTTCTGCAGTTCTCTTGCCTCTTTCAGCACCTCTTTTGCTTCTTTCTGCACTTTTCTTGTCTCTTTCTGTACCCCTCTTGCCTCTTTCTGCACTTCTGTTGGTTCTTTCTGCACTGCTCTTGCTTCTTTCTGCACCTGGTTAGTCAGAGTCAGTGACCACCAGTACCAGACAGCAAAAGGTTGGGGGCACAGGATGACTTTGCAACAAGGCCTCTTTCTGCACCTCTGTTGGTTCTTTCTGCATATCTATTGCTTCTTTCTGCACCTTTCTTCGTCTTTCTGGACTTCTGCTGCCTCTTTCTGCATTTGCCTTGCCGTTGGAATCGACATAAATCGCTGTAAGCATAAGCTGAAGCCATTTTGTTGTGGCATCCATTTTAGTTAGCCATGTGCTTCTTCCGTCTTCACTGTTGCCTGCTTTTCTATTCTGCTTGAGTCATCAACTATAGTTAACTCCTTCAGTACTGAGCCAGAGCACTGTGCATGCTCAGAAAGGCCTGTAGCTGCTAGAATGCACCTGTCTTAGAGTGTAACTGTCAGGCTATTCCAACTGACATAAGCAGTAATATCTCCTCCCACTTTGTTGACCAAGCGATTTCTGTATGCTCATGTTAGTCAATAACTATTCCTGTATATGCCTGTACCTCCTCTTTGAGTCTCCATGCTTACTCAGCTGTAGACTGGGTATATAAGGCCCATGGCCTCTGTATTCTATGGACTACCTCCTACAGTGGCCTGAGGGTATTGTATTGACGTAGTCCCACTCATGTGAGATTAATAAACTTGTTATTTGATATTCCAGCCTCCGTGCCAATCTCTATTTTGTTGGTTTAAGAACCCGTGGACAATTAAGGGTGAACCCTGCACCGATGGGCCCTTGAAAAGGCTCATTTCCACAGATTGGTGCCCAACTTGCGGGGCTCATCGGAGACGCGGCCATCTGAGGGAGTAGTCTTGACGGCAGACCGGAATCTACTGAGGAGGTACTCTGCACGAGGAGACCCTTTGTCTTTGCAGACCAACGTGTTTTCCGGTTTTCCCGATCTGACCCTCTAGGTGTTGGCCGGTCCCGACTGAGATCTCCCTTGTTGTAAATTTTTGCTAGAGACCATTAGGTCAACCCAAAGCTTGGCAGGTGGAGGTTGGAGACTTTTGTTTGGTAAGGTCGCGACACTTTTGACTATGGATTTGCTTGGCCAAGATTTTGGTTTGGTTTGGTTTGGACCTTTCTATTGCAATAAAAAGGGGCAGGTAATGAAGAGATTTTTCTCTATTTTTGGTATATTTGGATCGGTACTATATTTGGGGATAGTGCTATTTAACTGATAATATTATATTTATTATAATACTTTTTGCCATGCCTGCTAGTAGCGCACTTCGTAGGATGTGTTGCTGTCTTGGTGGTACCACAATGGATTTAGAAAACAGTCAGCCGGCTCCCCCAGAGGGGACACCCAATAGACATATGTATGTCAAATACGGTATTTCTTCCATAATGTATAGTACACAATGGAACAAATATACAAAAAAGGATCCTGATCTACGATGGCCAGTAAATGGGTCATTTGATTTTAAGAAAATTCAGTATGTTGAGCAGTGTCTGTTTCAGAGAAAGAGTTGACAAGATATGTTTGATTGTGTATTTACAATTGGTTTGGTTTGAGTACAGTCTGTGGGCTGCCTTTTGTTTTTGTCCTGGTGTTGATTTGTGGTTTGATTGTGTGTTTGAGTATCTCTGAGGATTGTTGACTGACACCGGTGGTGATGCTTGTGAAGTACTTGTTTGAGTGAGTAGCGACTGTGCTCTTTGTGTAAGAATGGCTTGCCTCAGCAAGCTGTGTTGTGTGTTATGAGTGTGTGGCCCCTCCTTTAAAATGTCTGGAATGAGCTCAATTTGGTTTGTTGTCGTCATTGTGTTCTGCAGATGCCATTGGAAGACTTACACTTTAAATTTCAAAGAATGAATTATATAAAATATGTTAAGTAGCTGCACGCTACTATAAAAAGTAAAGCAGTAACAAAGTATAGATGAGTGAACATTCAATTATTAAATTGCCACAATGGTAAAAAATTAGAATTAAAACTCAATAGGAAAAATAGGCCTCACAGAAAAAAACGAATTTGTGTGTTTTACACAACTAGGACTCAATACAAAATGTTATAGCATTATCCTTAGATACATTATATTAAATATTAAAAGGCATTCACCTTATCTGAGTAATTGGTTGCTGCTACAATAAAAGCGTCCTTCTTTTACCACACTGCAAAAACAATAGATTTTGACTGGCTTGGAATGCCTGGGTTTTAAATAGAATGAACTGTGCTCATTCCTAGCACCAGAAAAGAGAGCATTTAACAGCTGCTCACGCTGTCTGTCCGAAGGAAGTTGTCTGTCAGAGCAAAGGGAGGTACTGAGTGGTTTATCAACTTTTTTAGGTTTCTGTTAGGACATTAGAGTACAGCACATTGCATTATAAGGGGCCCTGTGCCATTAAATATCAGACAGGATTTATCAGTCCCAGAGCACAAGGCCTTTTTCTCCTGAAAAAGCATAGAAGTTAACGCCTGCTGGTTATAAAACACAGCTGAGTAAATAACACATGGCTTTACCCAGGCACAACCTACGAATAAACACTGTGTTTTAAGTTAGTGCAAGATGGCATAAAAGCACGTGCGTTAAAGACTACAGGGCATATCAGCAAGGGCCGGAGTTAAAATTATCGCCACTTTAGCGTCCGTTTTCGGACGAAAAGCAGCGATAATTTTAACGCCCTATTAGCAAGGACACGCTAACGCGTGAATCCATGCTTCTTCGCTCTTTCTCTTATCGCCAGCTTTGCATCTCTAATGAGATGCAAAGTGGGCGTTCCTCCCCAGAAAACGGGAGAAATGTCGCTAGCGACATTTCTCCTATTATCAAGCCCCACGCAAAGAAGCATAGCGACAAGAAAAGTAGTGATAACCTCTGTTATCGCTACTTTCCTTACGCCTGCTTTGAAACTGACTTAGCCATGATATCCTATGGAAGGTGGATATCATGGCTAAGTATGTGTAGCCCTATCAGCAAGCTATCGCCAAAGTTGTGCGATTATCGCTGGATTTACAGCGATAATCGCACAGTTGGCAGCTTAGTGCTCTGAATTTTATCGCTTTGGAGATAAGCGTTGCTGATAGCACGCTATCTCCGCGATAAAATTCAGAGTTGGCCAGTGATAATTATCCTCACGCTAAGAGCGCTGAGCGATAATTATCGCCAGCCCTTGCTGATATGCCCCTACTAATTTTGAAAGTTAGAAATACAGCTTCATTATTGTGGATAAAAGAGAAAGGATAAAAGTAAGGACTTTCTTTTTTGTTGCTTTCCTAATAAGCACATCTGTGGATCTGATGGTAAATAATTACTGCTTTTTAAAAGACAAAGTGAAACAAACTTTCTCTGTTTCAGTAAAGCTTCTGTGCTTAGTTTCAAAAGAAGTTTTGTAAACTGTTCTAAATAAATGCATTTAAAGACAGAAGGAAAGGAATAAGGCTTGCTTTTCATATGTAGAAACAACAAAAGGGTTAGTGATCATTATTCAAAAAAATGATTACATGAAACAAAATTGTTAAAAGTCATTGCACTAAAATCGTTTTTGCATTATTATGATCTTTATAATGTCTAATAATACAATTGTGAAAATTCAATAATATTTAGCAATGTAGAAAATTACCCTGTGCAAAGTGTGCGTTAAGATTTCAATGTTTAAATGGTTAGATATATTGTGCATCACAATTAAAAAGGTGAGTATTAGTTTCTCTGCCAATGACAATATTACTGTATCTTAGTGACAAACTTAAAATATGATTTCTAGTATGGCCTAATGGCAGTCTCAAATACAATTAAAAGTTATACAAAAAGAGTAGCTCTAGAGACATGTGAATTACATCGCACGCCTTAATGAACAAGAATTCTGGGCGCATTATGGCATACTGAAAACTAAAATTTTGAGCCAGTTTTTTTTAGGTGCTGGAAGGCACGGTGTACAAGAATAAAAAATGAAGAGCAAAAGTTACATCTTACCTTTAAATTATCAGCACACAGGCACGGAGTAGGAATGCCCTTCAGTCATGCTTCTCGAGAGTTACTTTGAGCTGTGATGCCCCCATGGGAATAGCCTTGCTCAGACAGGGGACAACAGGTTTAAGGGTCAGAGGCCAAGTTCTGTATTTAGAACTGACCAGCACTACTGAAAGCTAAATGTCCATGCAGGGAGTTTTTGAGCATTTTTGTTGTCTGAGGTTAGCCACTGTGACAGTGTGTGATTTCTACATGTACATATATAATTGTGTAAATGCAAGTTGTACATTTAGTCTATAGCCCTTGTAGTAATAATACAAATAAATAAATAAACAGGGCTGTATTTGATTGAACGGGGAACGTATTCCTTTTCAGCAGATTTGCTTCTATTTTGGTCTACAGCAAATAACCTGTTTTAGGTAACATTAGCTAAAGGAAATATTGCATATTCTGTTAGGAGTAGATGGGGATATCACTGTTTTCTTGAGACTACTGAATAACGTTATCACGGGGCAGCAGCGTCTGTGGGCCATGTGCAGAAAGCAGCTTTGCCATGTATACAGACTAATCGTTTTTAAATTAAAATTGTTGTGCTAGGGCCAGATGAAAAGGCCATGAAATTAAGCTTGCATTCATGCGCCATCATGTTAAAATAATACAATAGCTAAAGGAATTGGTAGTTGGTTATTGGATTAATGTTTTTTAGTTAGCTCAATGTAGCTATTTACCTCCTACAAGTCTGTTTGTGCCCAGCTGCCAACAAGGGGGTAAATATTGTCGACAGGAGGTCATCTGCTTAGGTCACCTACTGTCGAAGGGGGGTAGGAGACTAGCTCCTGGGCAAATTAAGGGTAAGCAAAATTAAGTAACACACTGTATTTGTTTTTGGTTTTTGTTTGTATATGTGTTCTCTCTCTCTCTCTCCTGTCTAAGCTGTCTAGGAGCAGCCATGAGACAATTGGTTGGGCTCGCTTTAGTCATTCATTCCACAGGATGCTGTGAATATGTTCTTGAATAAATAGAGACAAAGCACCTCACCAGTGCACGTCTAATTGGCTATTAAGTAATACTGTTTGAACAAAATGTTAGAATTAACAAAATGAATAAATAAATGCGCCATGTTACTGCCCATCCTGTCTGTAAACTGATAAAATTGGAATTAGATAAGGATAAAAGCATGTGCTTGTTTTCTTGTCTGCCACAAACAAGTTCTGCTGGAGAGATTTATATACTTACTATGTTAGGATTAAATTGTCAGTTATTCATGCAATACAGATCTCTGTTACGTTCACAGTTTTAGGGTTTCCTGTTGCATCTATAAACATGAGAGCATGGTCATAAGCGCAAAATGTAGGTGTTTTTACGGAAGGAAAATAATTCTAGAATTGTCTGCAGTCCTGTACAGTAGTGGAAGGCTCACAAGTAGAAGTGTTGTGAACTATATGACTTATAAAACACAAGCTTGCTAAGACAAAAAGCACAAAAGAATAGTTGTTTTGAAAATTCCCTTTTTGAGGTTCTTCAGATAAATAATATAGGAATACACAAATGTAAGGATTCAGAGTATGTCCGTATTGTTTTCTTTTTCCCTCAGAATTTAGTAAATGAACACAGACTTCCTTGGCTGCTTGGGATTGGGAGAAACAAATCAAATCGTGTAACGTTTTACTCTTGTCAGTTCACTAAAAGTTCCTTTTATACTCGCTAAAAGGTCCAGGGTGGTTTTTACTCTCAGATAGATGAAGTGGTTCTTGGGCGTCCTGCTAATATATAGGGCGCCCCCAAGACTAAAGAAGTTGTCTGAAATAGAGTATACTCTCTGTTGATAGATTATTTGTATGCCTTTTCTAAAGATCTTTGTTCTGTTCACCAATAGATATCTGCTGCCTTACAACCATTGCCAGAGGAGCCCGGACATCAGATCCAGCCTGGGGAGTCAGCGCCAGTCCAGCTTGGAGCCGAGGTAAAGGGAACCAGCACAGGCGTTGCTGGCAACTATAACATCGGTGAAGGTGAAAGACTGGGTCACAAATCAGGACGGCGAGCGGATTCCTTGCTTTGTTCCTCTTTTTATGATGTCTAGCTGAGAGAGGCACAGACCGACAAAGACGGCAAGGAGGCCTTGCTTGAGGTGACCCACTCTGAAACAAGGGTTGCTACAGATACTCCAGCATCAGGCCTCTGAGTTTCGGTACCCAACTGAAAGTGAGCCTGCACCTTTGTTTGTTGATCAAGAGGTGCCTGGGCATACTAGGTACAATCTGTTGCCCCGACGAAAGAGCAATGCGCCAGCGGAGCAATACAGGAGTTAGGGAAGGACTTGAGTTTAGGGTACAGGTGCTGTGTCTCTGGTGCCTGTTAGATTAGAGTGAAGAATGCTGGTGCACTGCCTGAGACACTGGACAGGATCGTTGAGGGTGTTTGCCCTGGAGGGTTATTGCCCTATCCTGAAAGAAGAAACCTTTTCCCTTAGCCTGGGCCCTGATTGTTTTTCTGTGTTGCAAGTTGTGCAGCTCCACCGTGGGAGAAGTGAACACTTGATGAACGATAAGAGCCTGCCTGTGAGGCTCAGACGGACACAGGGAGAAGACTCCCCTCTGGTTGGTTGTACAGTGGCTTCAATTCCTCAAGTACCTTTTTTTGTTAACAATCTACCCCTTTGGTCGTCCCATTCTTGAGGAGGAGCAGCCCTTTGCGGCTCTTGTCCTAATTCCCATGGCCCCGTTTGGTCCTCCTGGTCCCCCAACACAAAGATTGTTTTTGTGATAATATGTATGTTTGCTTTAACGCCTTCGCTGCGATCGGAATTCCGCCCAGGTGCTGGACATTCCGATCGCGGGCGTGGTCGTGACGAGCTCAGCTCATCATGCGCACAGCCCGACCGCGCAGCATGACGAGCTGAGCTCGTCATGAGCAGGGAAGGGGTTAATATTCACATTTGGAATACTGTTTTTTCTGCAAGACAAATATTTTGTGCACATTTTGATAAATACTACTCCGCCCTCCGAACATATCATTGGTACCCTAGCCCTCATAGAAGAACATTAGAAGGTCAATCAAGATAATGTTAAACGAAATGTTCAGAATGTAAATGCCCGACTAGTAACTGATCAAGAAATTAGTCAACTGATGTTAGTGAATATAGGAAATAACTTTCATGTTTCCTCTATTGCATAGTGAATGTCTTCAGCTAATGCTAAAAGGGCCATCTGTGGGAATCAACAGAAATCGCTGTTAGCATAAGCTGAAGCCATTTTGTTGTGGCATCCATTTTAGTTAGCCATGTGTTAGCCATGTGCTTCTTCCGTCTTCACTGTTGCCTGCTTTTCTATTCTGCTTGAGTCATCAACTATAGTTAACTCCTTCAGTACTGAGCCAGAGCACTGCGCATGCGCAGAAAGGCCTGTAGCTGCTAGAATGCACCTGTCTTATACCCATGTTAGTCAATAACTATTCCTGTATATGCCTGTACCTCCTCTTTGAGTCTCCATGCTTATTCAGCTGTAAACTGGGTATATAAGGCCCATGGCCTCTGTATTCTATGGACTACCTCCTACAGTGTCCTGAGGGTATTGTATTGACGAAGTCCCACTCATGTGAGATTAATAAACTTGTTATTTGATATTCCAGCTTCCGTGCCAATCTCTATTTTGTTGGTTTAAGAACCTGTGGACAATTAAGGGTGAACCCTGCACCGATGGGCCCTTGAAAAGGCTCATTTCCACATTGCTTCTTTTTTTTTTGCTCCTTTTTTCCTCTTTCTGCACGTCCTACCTCTGTAGGCATAGTTAGAAATTAGCATTTAAAAAACCTTAGAAATTCACTGAAAAACCATAGGTTTCAGGGACGTTACAGTTAGAAATTAGCATTTAAAAAACCTTAGAAATTCACTTAAAAAACCACAGGTTTCAGGGACGTTATAGTTAGTTGGACATTTCACTCGTTCAAAACCAGAGAAATTCGGCCGTTATAGTTAGTTGAGGTAACTATAACTCACGCCCCCGCAATGCACTGCTGATGACGTCACATATTACATCACTCATGACATGGTCAGTGACATCACTGATGACATCACTGATGACATCTCAAATGACATCACTGATGACATCACTGATGACATCATCCACGTGATAATCTGATGCACCTCCTTACACCCTAATATAACCTTTGATACACCCTCTCTAAAATACAGACTACCATTTTCATAACCAAAGACACACCAATATCAGTTACTACATACCCACTCACTGATTCCTAGGTCTACACACACATCTACTCATTTACCCATACAGTCACTCATACATGCAGTCACTCATCAATACAGCACTATCATATATGCTCATACACCTATACAGACACTCACACACCGCCACTCACCCATAGAGTTACCCACACACATAGTCAGTAATGCAAAGAATCAATCACGCTCCCATTTACTCACCTACACAATTATACACACACCACCTCACTTATTCATACAGATACTAACACATACTTACTCTCTTATACAATCGCTGACACAAGCACACACTCAACCATACAGGCACTCTCACAATGACTCACTCTCACATATAGTCATTTATATACTCCAACACTCACATATACTGCCTTTCACATATGTAGTTACTCACACATGTACCACTGAGCCATCTAAACACTCACCAACATACCCATACAAACACTCATTCACCCATACAGCACTTCACCGATACACTCTTGAACCCATACACCCAGTGAATTACCCACTCACACATCTATGCACAAGGTCACACACCCCCCACCAACACAGACACTCAGGCACCCATACAGATACTCAGACAACCAATCAATAACCCATATAGACGCTCATGTAGCTACTCACCAACCCATGCAGCTGCTTACACACCAACTGACAGACTGATAGAGACATTCACACAGATTAGTCACTAACCTATGCATTCAATAAGACACGTTTAATCACTCACTTATACAGTCAGTCACGCACCTACTAAATCATCCATTCAGACAGTCATACACCCACTCATTCTTCAATACACCTTGGCCTATATATATATAAAACATATTTAAACTTTACAGAAACACACAGTGGGCCTGATTCACAGAACTAACTTATGTCAAAAACGTAAACGTAAACGTAAAGTTAGTACTTTTTAGGTATTCACAGAATACACTTACTCATTTTGGTATTCACAGAATGAACTTACTCATTTCGGTATTCACAGAAGTTAGTAGTCCTAACTTTAGGAATCCTAAATGCCTTCTGTGGTGAATACCGAAAGTCTTAAAGTTAGGATTTTACTTAACTTTACTACTCCTAAACTGAGAAAAATCCTAACTTTAAGACTTTTGATATTCACAGAAGGCATTTAGGAGTCCTAAAGTTAGGACTACTAACTTCTGTGAATACCGAAATGAGTAAGTTCATTCTGTGAATACCAAAATGAGTAAGTGTATTCTGTGAATACCTAAAAAGTACTAACTTTACGTTTATGTTTACGTTTTTGACGTAAGTTACTTCTGTGAATCAGGCCCAGTCAGTGTGGGGGTATTGGGGGCCGCCCGCCACATTTTTTTACTGCCCCCGGGACCTGGCCCACCCGAGGGCTTCAATTAAACAAAGCGCGGGAGTCCGCGCTTCATTTTTTTTTTTTATTTTTATGGCCAGATTCGCGCACCCAGCGCAAATTCGGCCGATTTCTTTTTAAAAAAAATGCTTTTTTGGGCCCTGGGGGTCCTTGTGGGACCCCCTGAGCAGGCCTAGGGGGTCAGAGTGTTTCTACCCTGCCCCCTTTTCTTGTTTTGCACCTTAGTTTTTCTGTTTTCTTGTGCCTCGGTTACCGAGGCACAAGATGGCTGCCAACACTTCCTGGTTTGGAGTGTTGACAGCCAATTAGCATGAAGCTCGTGATCGGGAGGGTGCGCGGATCCACCGCGGCCATAGATATCGAAACTTTTATTTTTTGAATTTCTCAGGAACTACTGAACGGATTTACACCATTTAAAAAAAGGGCGCTTTCTGAACCAAGCACTACCTTTTTGCCAAATTTGGTGTAATTCCGTTCAGCAGTTTTGGCTGTAACCGTGTCTAAAGTTTCCTATGGGAAATTGATTTTTTGACCTCTATTTTTTGATTTTCTCCGCAACTACTGAACGGATTTACACCATTTTAAAAAAAGGGCGCTTTCTGAACCAAGCACTACCTTTTTGCCAAATTTGGTGTAATTCCGTTCAGCAGTTCGGGCTGTAGCCGTGTCTAAAGTTTCCTATGGGAATTAACATGGAGAAAACACGTTTTGGGACCCCCCTTTTTTCTTGGCCCCCGCTTGCTGAATCACCCCGAAACTTTCAAGACAGAAGCTGACTGGAGGGCCCCACTAGTTTTGAAAAATTTGCGATGATTCGTCATCCGGCGCCAAAGTTATTGGGAAAACAAAAAACACTTTTCCTATGGAAACTAGGTCCTAACTATAACTATCTACTGGCGACCGCCAGTTGATTATATTATCTACTGGCGGTCGCCAGTAGATAGTTATAGTTAAAACCTATTATCCATAGGAAATCCACGACATTCTATTTGAAATAACGTTGGCGCCGGTTGACGAATCTTCGTGAAAGTTTCCAACTTGTTGGGGCGCTCCGGTCCGCTCCTATCCTAAAAGTCTCGGGGTGATACGTCAAGCGGGGGCCGAGAAAAAAGGGGGGTCCCAAAACGCATTTTCCCCATTCATTTTTCCATAGGAACCTTTAGTCGCAGCTACAGCCCGAACTGCTGAACGGAATTACACCAAATTTGGCAAAGAGGTAGCCCTTGGTTCAGTGTCGTGCCTTTTGCTTAAATGGTGTAAATCCGTTCAGTAGTTCCTGAGAAAATCAAAAGTAAAGTCACATATATATCTGGGCGGAGCCTAACCACACATGTCATCGTGAGATCTGATTGGCTGTCAGCACTTCATCCTGGAATTGCTGGCAGCCATCTTGGGACCAATATAAATGATAGTACCTCATTGAAATGCATTGTAGTGAATAGAAGATTTTGAGGGTCACCAAAAGGAGAACTATAAAGGGTGATAACAGGCTTTAGTTACATTAGAATTTATTTGTTGATGGTACCATACTAATTTTAGGAATTGTGGTGTATTCTAAGGTGATTTTACCATGTGAAAAACCTTCTGCTGGGATATCATGAATCATGTTTGAGAGAACACTATTTTCTCATGCTTGTCCCATGGAGGTTTGGAAGGTGCTCCAGAAGCTAAAATGAAAGCATATTTTCTGTAAATTCACATTATCTTTCTCACTCATGTGAGAATGAAGTCTGACATTCTCAGTAAAACATGTACATCCAACAAGGGCAGAGACTGTCAGTTTATTCCTTTGTGTTCTACTGCAGCTTCCCAGAGTGTTCTAAAGAACAACTAGAGTGCTAAAAGCCTTACTTATAACAAAAGTATGGCACACCTGAAGCCATCTTGATTGGAATAAACTGGTAACACTTAAACAATTTAATTTAAAAAGGAACAAAATGATGGGGTTCATTTTGTCATAGAAATTATGGTTAGTGCTGTAGAAAGAAAAATTAGGACATGTTTCAAGTGTGATCTCAAATATCTTCCTGTTATATTTCAACAGGAGCAGCCTGCCAGTTGATGCCTTTGTGTTCTACTGCAGCTTCCCAGAGTGTTCTAAAGAACAACTAGAGCGCTAACAGTCTTACTTATGACAAAAGTATGGCACACCTGAAACCATCTTGATTGGAATAAACTGGTAACACTTAAAACATTTAATTTAAAAAGGAACAAAATGATGGGGTTCATTTTGTCATAGAAATTATGGTTAGTGCTGTAGAAAGAAAAATTAGGACATATTTCAAGTATGATCTCAAATATCTTCCTGTTATATTTCAACAGGAGCAGCCTGCCAGTTGATGCCTTTGTGTTCTACTGCAGCTTCCCAGAGTGTTCTAAAAAACAACTAGAGCGCTAACAGCCTTACTTATGACAAAAGTATGGCACACCTGAAGCCATCTTGATTGGAATAAACCAGTAACACTTAAAATATTTAATTTAAAAAGGAACAAAATGAGGGGTTCTTTTTGAAATAGAAATTATGGTTAGTGCTGCAGAAAGAAAAATTAGGGAATGTTTTAAGTGAGATCTCAAATCCTCTTCTATTTCAATAGAAAATTCAGACAAGCATACTGAAACAATCATTTTCAATACCAGCAGCAGACTACCAGTTAACTCCCTGGTGAGCAGTAGCTTTACTCCAGTGATCTAATGAGCAACTAGAGTGCTAACATTCTGAATTTATGGCAGATGTGAGACATCTGAATGCCTTCTTGATGGAATCCAAGTAAAAAACTGAAAGCATTTCCTACTGAGGAGACTGCAGTAAATGAAGAAATTAGGAAACTTCATAACAAAGAAGTCTTCCAAGATGGCCACCAGTGAAAAAAGAGCCCAAATGTAGCACAAATATTACCCAGATGTAGCCCACATATAGCCCAATGACAAAAGTGTGCAAAACACTTTTTATTTTTAGTTTTTTTGCAGTTTTATGTAGTGCAGACTGGTCAGGTATTGGAGCATTGCACTTAAAACATGACCCCCCTACACTACAAAAACACCACTGCACTACCTTAAACCCTAAAACACTACCCCCAGCACGACCCCCTACACTACACAAGCACCACTGCACTATCCTAAACCCTAAAACACTACCCCCAGCACGACCCCCTACACTACCCAAACACCACTGCACTATCCTAAAACATGACGCCCTACACTACACAAACACCACTGCACTACCCTAAACCCTAAAACACTACCCCCAGCACGACGTCCTACACTACACAAGCACCACTGCACTACCCTAAACCCTAAAACACTACCCCCAGCACGACCCCCTACACTACACAAACACCACTGCACTGCCCTAAACCCTAAAACACTACCCCCAGCACGACCCCCTACACTACCCAAACACCACTGCACTAACCTAAATCCTAAAACACTACCCCCAGCACGACCCCCTACACTACCCAAACACCACTGAGCTACCCTAAAACATGACCCCCTACACTACACAAACACCACTGCACTACCCTAAACCCTAAAACACTACCCCCAGCATGACCCCCTACACTACACAAGCACCACTGCACTACCCTAAACCCTAAAACACTACCCCCAGCACGACCCCCTACACTGCCCGAACACCACTGCACTGCCCTAAACCCTGAAACACCAGCCCCTGCATGACCCCCTACACTGCCCGAACACCACTGCACTGCCCTAAACCCTGAAACACCACCCCTAGCACGACCCCCTACACTGCCCGAACACCACTGCACTGCCCTAAACCCTGAAACACCACCCCCTTCACGACCCCCTACACTGCCCGAACACCACTGCACTGCCCTAAACCCTGAAACACCACCCCCAGCATGACCCCCTACACTGCCCGAACACCACTGCACTGCCCTAAACCCTGAAACACTACCCCCAGCAAGAACCCCTACACTGCCCAAACACCACTGCACTGCCCTAAACCCTGAAACATCACCCCCAGCAAGACCCCCTACACTGCCCAAACACCACTGACCTAAACCCTGAAACACCACCCCCAGCACGACCCCCTACACTGCCCGAACACCACTGCACTGCCCTAAACCCTGAAACACTACCCCCAGCATGACCCCCTACACTGCCCGAACACCACTGCTCTGCCCAAAACCCTGAAACACCAGCCCCAGCACGACCCCCTACACTGCCCGAACACCACTGCACTGCCCTAAACCTTGAAACACCAGCCCCTGCACGACCCCCTACACTGCCCGAACACCACTGCACTACCCTAAACCCTGAAACATCACCCCCAGCATGACCCCCTACACTGCCCGAGCACCACTGCACTGCCCTAAACCCTGAAACACCAGCCCCAGCATGACCCCCTACTCTGCCCGAACAGCACTGCACTGCCCTAAACCCTGAAACACCAGCCCCAGCACGACCGCCTACACTGCCCGAACACCACTGCACTGCCCTAAACCCTGAAACACCAGCCCCAGCACGACCCCCTATGTAGGAGAGTAGGATCTGCTTCACATGGGTACCCCCACTTTTTGCTGATGCTTCACTGTTTTTCGACATTAGTCTGGCTGGGGCCGTGCTAATCAGAACCCCAGCCTAGCTGCTTCCTCTCTAAAATGGTTTCCATGTGCCTTAGGCACATCACTGATTGGGATCTGGAGTGCCCTTGTAAGTCCCTAGTATATGGTATACTATGTACCAAGGGCATAGGTACCTCAGAGGCCTGCCAGGGGCTGCAGCATGTATTATGCCACCCCTGGAAGGCCATCCAAACTGACACCACAGGTCTGCTACTGCAGCCTGGGTAAGGTGGTGCATGCACCTCTTACTGTGATATAGGTTACCTATATCACTAAATACATACACACATATAAACCTATAAGTCACTCCTAAGGCAGGCCTTATCAATCCTAAAGACAGAGTGCATGGTTCCTATGTGAGAGGGTGCCCCTGCATGAGCAGGGCCCCTCTGCAGCGTTCGGAGACCATCTCTGATGCTGTTTGTAGTGCAGCCTGACCATATACTCTTAAGCGCATTATATCCTCGCGGTAAAATGCTAACTTTGGAATGGCTGCACCTAAACATGTCGTGTTTGGTGTCAAACATCTTGGAATACTACCCCCCGCCAATTCTGGCGGCGGGGGTAGCATTCCACCCTTCTAGAGGGAAAGACATGTTAACTCTGACTAGTCCGGTAACTTCTTTCCAGAGCCCTGGCATCACAAAATGGATGCTGCTGCCATAGACACGAGTCTGGCCTCCTGCTGCTGGACGAAACTCCGGCAGGGGAGGCCTGGACAATAGGTTTCTGTCCCAGGGAGGTGTGACCACCTCCCCAGACAGGATAATGTGTATTGGGGCTGGGCGGGAGCACTTTCGGGTGCTTTGAAGTCCTGCACTGGGGGCACATTTGGTGTCCCTAGTGCATACCCCAGTTCAAACCGGATCTGGGGCTTGCAGCCCCTGCTTTGGCGCGAACTGGACAAAGGGAAAGGGGTGTAGCCTCCCCTCTGCCCTGACCCACCCATAGGTGGGGCCACAGAGTAGTCCAACCCCTATCTTTAGTATAAAGATAGGAACCCAGTCCTTAGGACTTTAGATTATCCCTGGACGAAACTCTGAAACTGAATCCTGGAGCTTCGACGCTCTACTCACGATTAGAGGACAGAAGAATCTCCCTTGGGGTCAAGGAGTGACTCCCCTGCTTGGCAGGCACCAAAGAAGCATCTGTCCGGTTCGCATTTCTGAAGCTCCCGTCGGACGCCGAAGTCATCGCATCACCAGAGGTAGATTTTCAGACTTCCCCGAGGCTACCCTGAGTTCCCAGCAAAGCTGAGGCCCGTGGCTATCGTGGGTGACTTGAGACCGTGACCCCTGGACACCGAGCACATTTGCAAGTGCATCCTCTTCTGGGTCTCCCAAGAAGTCGTGCTTTGGGCTCCGAGTAGCCCTAGCCTCCAGCACCAACTGCACTGAAGATCACTGGCCTCCACACCACGAGTGTCCTGTGAGCTAGATCCACGTGCGGCGTCACGAGGCTCCTTTGCGGTCGCTAGCCCGTTGGCTAGTAGCCCTTAACAAAGGTCAATCTTTTTCTAACTTGGCATCCTGATTGCTCTAGGCCTGCCCTCACTTACCTTCGCTGGGTGAGTTCTCCAGACCTTGCTGGTCTGCACCATCGACGATCTTCCTCTGCATCAAGACTTGCCGTTGCCAAGGCTTGTTGGGTCCAATCCGGTCGCCGACACCTCAGCACTCGACAGACATCATGTACCAGCCCGAATCCTGCTCTGGTCGCCAACAACGCCTCCTGGACCTCGTGGCTGAAGAGTCAAGACGACCGTCAACGCACCTGAAGCACTCGACATCGGTGGGCATCTGTCCATCGCCTTCCTGGTCACTGGCTAGTGACCCAGACTCTGTCCCCTCTGCTTTCAGGTTCTTCAGAACTCCGATCCACTCTTGGATCCACCCGGACACTTTTCACTTGGTCGCCAGCAGCACTTTGCAGCAGATCGCCATTCAAATCGACGACGAAACCCGACCCCGAAAGGCACCTATGCACCCGGCTTCCCTGGGTGAGGTAACACGAGTACTCCGGTGCTCCCGTGGGTAGAGACTCTTCAAAGTCCTAGATCTCAAAGGGTTTGGTCCAAGTCCTCTTTAAAGTGTCCCTTTTCTCTAATTTCCCGATCACGACTTTCTCCATAGAAGTCAACGGCGTATCGCGGTTGTGTATTTACACTGCACGCGTCTCCCGTGGGTCCCCTGTGTCACTACCTTGGGTGGTTCCTTGTGGTCCAAGCACTTCTAGAGGCTCTAGGCCTAGTGTCTAGTTCAGTCGTGGTTCGCATACCACTTTATTGGTATATGGTTTGGTACGCCCCTAGGGCCCAAACGTGTATTTGTGCTATTACTGTGTTTAAATAACTTCTAACTTATGTACTTCGAACTCTAGCCTCATAAAGAGACTAGAGGGGTGTGTTTAGCAATAAATACATATATTTTGAATATATACCTGGTGTGGTGCTCTTTCATTTGGTCACTCAAGAGATTATAGACTGGTAAAACAAGCTGCTTTACATTCCTTCAAGACTTAGCCTGAAGGCTGCTCTCCATAGCTACCACTAGGATAGCTTTCAATAAGGTTGTCTTTAACCTATCTCCAATAAGGGGTTGTTTGGACTGGTGCAAGGTGCCCACTATAATTAGTGGACAGCATATGCCAGGCCAACCTCTCACACCCTACACTGCCTGAACACCACTGCACTGCCCTAAACCGTGAAACACCAGCCTCAGCACGACCCCCTACACTGCCTGAACACCACTGCACTGCCCTGAACCCTGAAACACCAGCCCCAGCACAACACCCTACACTGCCCGAACACCACTGCACTGCCCTAAACCCTGAAACACCACCCCGTGCATGACCCCCTACACTGCCCGAACACAACTGCACTGCCCTAAACCCTGAAACACCACCCCCATGCGCGACCCCCTACACTGCCCGAACACCACTGCACTAAACCCTGAAACACCACCCCCTGCACAACCCCCTACACTGCTCGAACACTACTGCACTGCCCTAAACCCAGAAACACCATCCCCAGCACGACCCCCTATACTGCACCGAACACCACTGCACTGCCCTAAACCCTGAAACACTACCCCCAGCAAGACCCCCTACACTGCCCGAACACCACTGCACTGCCCTAAACCCTGAAACATCACCCCCAGCAAGACCCCCACACTGCCCGAACACCACTGCTCCTAAACCCTGAAACACCACCCCCAGCAAGACCCCCTACACTGCCCGAACACCACTGCACTGCCCTAAACCCTGAAACACCAGCCCCAGCACGGCCCCCTACACTGCCCGAACACCACTGCACTGCCCTAAACCCTGAAACACCACCCCCTGCATGACCCCTTACACTGCCCGAACACCACTGTACTGCCCTAAACCCTGAAACCCCACCCCCAGCATGACCCCCTACACTGCCAGAACACCACTGCACTGCCCTAAACCCTGAAACACCACCCCTGCATGACCCCCTACACTGCCCGAACACTACTGCACTGCCCTAAACCCTGAAACACCACCCCCAGCACGACCCCCTACACTGCACGAACACCACTGCACCGCCCTAAACCCTGAAACACTACCCCCAGCAAGACCCCCTACACTGCCCGAACACCACTGCACTGCCCTAAACCCTGAAACATCACCCCCAGCAAGACCCCCTACACTGCCCGAACACCACTGCCCTAAACCCTGAAACACCACCCCCAGCAAGACCCCCTACACTGCCCGAACACCACTGCACTGCCCTAAACCCTGAAACACCACCCCCAGCAAGACCCCCTACACTGCCCGAACACCACTGCACTGCTCTAAACCCTGAAACACCACCCCCAGCACGACCCCCTACACTGCCCGAACACCACTGCTCTGCCCAAAACCCTGAAACACCAGCCCCAGCACGACCCCCTATACTGCCCGAACACCACTGCACTGCTCTAAACCCTGAAACACCAGCCCCAGCACGACCCCCTACACTGCCCGAACACCACTGCACTGCCCTAAACCCTGAAACACCACCCTCAGCAAAACCCCCTACACTGCCCGAACACCACTGCACTGCCCTAAACCCTGAAACACCAGCCCCAGCACGACCCCGTACACTGCCCGCACACCACTGCACTGCCCTAAACCCTGAAACACCAGCCCCAGCACAACCCCGTACACTGCCCGAACACCACTGCACTGCCCTAAACCCTGAAACACCAGCCCCAGCACGACCGCCTACACTGCCCGAAAACTACTGAACTGCCCTAAACCCTGAAACACCACCCCCAGCAAGACTACCTACACTGGCCGAACACCACTGCACTGCCCTAAACCCTGAAACACCACCCCCTGCACGACCCCCTACACTGCCCAAACACTACTGCACTGCCCTAAACCCTGAAACACCACCCATCAGCACGACACCCTACACTGCCCGAACACCACTGCACTGCCCTAAACCCTGAAACACCACCCCTGCACTACCCCCTACACTGCCGGAACACCACTGCACTGCCCTAAACCCTGAAACACCACCCCCAGCACGACCCCCTACACTGCCCTAACACCACTGCACTGCCCTAAACCCTGAAACATCACCCCCAGCACAACCCCCTACACTGCCTGAGCACCATTGCTCTGCCCTAAACCCTGAAACACTAGCCCCAGCACGACCCCCTACACTGCCCGAACACCACTGCACTGCCCTAAACACCACCCCCAGCACGACCCCCTACACTGCCCAAACACCACTGCACTGCCCTAAACCCTGAAACACCAGCCCCAGCAAGACCAGCTACACTGCCCGAACACCACTGCATTGCCCTAGACTCTGAAACACCAGCCCCAGCAAGACCCCCTACACTGCCCGAACACCACTGCACTGCCCTAAACCCTGAAACACCAGCCCCAGCATGACCCCCTACACTGCCCGAACACCACTGCACTGCCCTAAACCCTGAAACACCAGCCCCAGCACGACCCCCTACACTGCCGAACACCACTGCACTGCCCTAAACCCTGAAACACCAGCCCCAGCACCACCCCCTACACTGCCCGAACACCACTGCACTGCCCTAAACCCTGAAACACCAGCCCCAGCACCGCCCCCTACAATGCCCGAACACCACTGTACTGCCCTAAACCCTGAAACACCACCCCCTGCACCGCCCCCTACACTGCCCGAACACCACTGCACTGCCCTAAACCCTGAAACACCACCCCCTGCACCACCCCCTACACTGCCCGAACACCACTGCACTGCCCTAAACCCTGAAACACCACCCCTGCACCGCCCCTACACTGCCCGAACACCACTGCACTGCCCTAAACCCTGAAACACCACCCCCAGCATGACCCCTTTACTGCTCGAACACCACTGCACTGCCCCAGACCCTGAAACACCACCCCCAGCATGACCCCCTACACTGCCCGAACACCACTGCCCTAAACCCTGAAACACCACCCCTGCACGACCCCCTACACTGCCCGAACACCACTGCCCTAAACCCTGAAACACCACCCCCAGCACGACCCCCTACACTGCCCGAACACCACTGCACTGTCCTAAACCATGAAACACCACCCCCAGCACGACCCCCTACACTGCCCGAACACCACTGCACTGCCCTAAACCCTAGAACACTACCCCCAGCATGACCCCCTACACTACCCGAACACCACTGAACTACCCTAAACCCTAAAATACTCCCCCAGCACGACCCCCTACACTACCCAAACACGACTGCACTGCCCTAAACCCTAAAACACTCCCCCAGCACGACCCCCTACACTACCCAAACACCACTGCACTGCCCTAAACCCTAAAACACTCCCCCAGCACGACCCCCTACACTACCTAAACACCACTGCACTGCCCTAAACCCTAAAACACTACCCCCGCATGACCCCCTACACTACCCAAATACCAATGCACTACCCTAATCCCTAAAACACTACCCCCGCACAACCCCTACACTACCCAAAGACCACTGCACTACCCTAAACTCTAAAACAAAACCCCCCGCACGACTCCCTGCACTACCCAAAGACCACTGCACTACCCTAAACCCTAAAACATGACCTCCTACCCTACACAAACACCACTGCACTACCCTAAACCCTAAAAAACTACCCCAGCACGAACCCCTACACTACCCAAACACCACTGCACTACCCTAAACCATAAAACACTACCCCCAGCAGTACCCCCTACACTACCCAAACACCACTGCACTACCCTTAACCCTAAAACACTACCCCCAGCAGTACCCCCTACACTACCCAAACACCATTGCACTACCCTAAACCCTAAAACACTACCCCCAGCAGTATCCCCGACACTACCCAAACACCACTGCACTACCCTAAACCCTAAAACCCTAAAACACTAACCCCAGCACAACCCCCTACACTACCCAAACACCACTGTACTACCCTAAACCCTAAAACACTCCCCCAGCACGACTCCCTACACTACCCAAACACCACTGCACTACCCTAAACCCTAAATCTACCCCCAGCATGACCCCCTACACTACACAAACACCACTGCACTACCCTAAACCCTAAAACACTACCCCCAGCACGACCCTCTTCACTACCTAAACACAACTGCACAATTTGTTACAGGCGTTGCAACGCAGGCCTGTGGTGCTTACTGGAAGTACCTGGTGGGCTGGTTGGGCCCCAGGGACTCTCAGGATTCAAGGTGACCTAATCCCCCAACTTAAAACGCACCACGGGGCGCGTTTGCACAGTGGTGAAGGGAGGGGCGGGGCCTCAGGTGACATGTGCGCAAACACGCCCTGTGGTGCGTTTTAAGTTGGGGAGTTAATTCCCTTTGAATCCTGGGGGCCAACTAGTCCACCAGGTACCTTCAGTAAGCACAACAGAGGTGCGTTGCCGAGAGGTGAAAAAAGGTGCGTGGCCTCGGAACGCCTCTCTGCAACTCAGCTCTGTGGTCCTAACTGTAGGTACCTGGGGGCTAGTTGGGCCCCAGGGACCCTCAGGATTCAAGGGGACTTAATCCCGCAACTTAAAACGCGCCACGGGGCGCGTTTGCACACATGTCACCTCAGGCCCCCCTCCCTTCACCACTGTGCAAACGCGCACTGGCTCTGGTTAGTCAGAGTCAGTTACCACCAGTACCCGTCTGAAAAAGTTGTGGGCACAGGATGATTTTGCAACAAGGCCTCTTTCTGCTCCTCTGTTGGTTCTTTCTGCACATCTTTTGCTTCTTTCTGTGCGTTTTTTCTTCTTTCTTCACATGTCCTACCTCTGTTGGCATAGTTAGAAACTAGCATTTAAAAAACCTTTGAAATTCACTTAAAAATCATAGTTTTCAGGCACGTTATAGTTAGAAATTAGCATTTAAAAAACCTTTGAAATTCACTGAAAAAACCATAGGTTTCAGGCACGTTATAGTTAGAAATTAGCATTTAAAAAACCTTTGAAATTCACTGAAAAAACCATAGGTTTCAGACACGTTATAGTTAGAAATTAGCATTTAAAAAACCTTTGAAATTCACTGAAAAAACCATAGGTTTCAGATACGTTATAGTTAGAAATTAGCATTTAAAAAACCTTTGAAATTCACTGAAAAAACCATAGGTTTTAGGGACAATTATAGTTAGTTGGACATTGCACTCGTACAAAACCCGTGAAATTCCCCTGTTATAGTTAGTTCAGCTAACTATAACTCGCGCCCCGCAATGCACTGCTGATGACGTCACATATTACATCACTCATGACATGGTCAGTGACATCACTGATGACATCACTGATGACATCTCAAATGACATCACTGATGACATCATCCATGTGATAATTTCATGCATCTTCTCACACCCTAATATAACTTTTGATACACCCACTCTAAATTACAGACTGCCATTCTCAAAACCATAGACACTCCAACACCAAAAACTACATACCCACTCACTGATTCTTAGGTCTACACACACATCCACTCACTCACCTGTACAGTCACTCATACTTACAGTCACTCAGTACAGGACTATCATATGCACTCATACACCTATATAAACACTCACACACCGCCACTCATCCATAGAGGTACTCACACACCTAGTCAGTCATGCAAAAATTAATCACACACCCATTTACTCACCTATACAGTTATACACACACCAGCTCACTTACTCATACAAATACTAGCACATTCTTACGCTCTTATACAATAACTGATACAAGCACACACGCATCCATACAGCCACTCTCACAATAACACACTCTCACTTATAGCCATTTAAATACTCTAACACACATATATACTGCCTTTTACATATGTAGTTACTCGCACATGTACCACTGAGATATACATTCACTCACTAACACACCCATACACACACTCACCCACCCAAGCAGTCCATCACAGATGCACTCTTGAAATCATGCACCCAGTGAATCACCCACTCACACATCTATGTATAGAGTCACACACACCCCACCCACACAAACACTCAGGCAGCCATACAGATACTCAGAGAACCAATCAATAACCCATATAGACACTCATGTAGCTATTCGCAAATCCATGCATCCACTTACACACCAACAAACAGACGGATACAGACATTCACACAGTTTAGTCACTAACCCATGCATTCAGTAAGATACGTTTAATCACTCACTTGTAGAGTCAGTCACTCACGTACTAAATCATCCATTCAGACACTTATACACCCACTCATTCTTCAATACGCCTTTCCCTAAATATATTAAACATATTTAAACTTTACAGAAACACACAGTCACTGGATGATGTCGTCAGTGATGTCATCAGTGATGTCATTTGAGATGTCATCAGTGATGTCATCAGTGATGTCACTGACCATGTCATGAGTGATGTAATATGTGACGTCATCAGCAGTGCATTGCGGGGCGCGAGTTATAGTTAGCTGAACTAACTATAACAGGGGAATTTCACGGGTTTTGTACGAGTGCAATGTCCAACTAACTATAACTGTCCCTAAAACCTATGGTTTTTTCAGTGAATATATATATATATATATATCATCACAGACCGGCATCTCCTTACGTCACACCGAACAGAGACATGGTGACACCAGAAAAGTTGAGTCCAAATTTTTATTTCATTTCTTTATCGGGCTATGACGCGTTTCGGCAGGATCCCCTGCCTTGTTCACATAACGGAGCCACACTCCCATTTTTAGTTTTATAGTGATTACTAATGAAACCCACGTGATGCATACACCCCCATAAGCATGGACAACAGACTGAGCAGAAAGTGATACATCAAAGTAGCCTACATTCGCGAAGCTTAATCACATTATCTGCAGATATATTTCACAATATTCATATTCTAAAATAACTAAACCAAAACACAATTTGTACATTATACCTTGGATTGAAATTGTAGTATAAAAACAACTTCCTGCTTATAATCTTTCATAGTTATGCAAATTAGTTTTTTTCAAAAAACTTTATTGCTCTGAATTTATGCAATGCATTTCAGAACCATGGCAAATTAAACCTTCACTATAAAGATTAATTAATCATAATGATAAATACTGATATTGCTCGGTTATACCTTTGTCGGACAATTAAGGCGCTTTCTGAACCAAGCACTACCTTTTTGCCAAATTTGGTGTAATTCCGTTCAGCAGTTCGGGCTGTAGCCGTGTCTAAAGTTTCCTATGGGAATTAACATGGAGAAAACATGTTTTGGGACCCCCCTTTTTTCTCGGCCCCCGCTTGCCGAATCACCCCGAAACTTTCAAGACAAAAGCTGGCCGGAGCACCCCACTAGTTTTGAAAATTTCGCGATGATTCGTCATCCGGCGCCAAAGTTATTGGGGAAACAAAAAACGCTTTTCCTATGGAAACTAGGTCCTAACTATAACTATCTACTGGCGACCGCCAGTTGATTATATATATAGATATATATATATATATATATATATATATATATATATATATATATATATATATATTATCTACTGGCGGTCGCCAGTAGATAGTTATAGTTCGGACCTATTTTCCATAGGAAATCCGCAACATTCTATTTAAAATAACTTTTGCGCTGGTTGACGAATCTTCGCGAACGTTTCAAAACTTATGGCCCGCTCCGGTCCGCTCCTATCCTGAAAACTTCGGGGTGATTCGGCAAGCAGGGGCCGAGAAAAAAGGGGGGTCCCAAAACGTGTTTTCCCCATGCAATTTTCCATAGGAACCTTTCATCGCAGCTACAGCCCGAACTGCTGAACGGAATTACACCACATTTGGCAAAAAGGTAGCCCTTGGCTGAGAGTCATGCCTTTTGCTTAAATGGTGTAAATCCGTTAAGTAGTTCCTGAGAAATTTGAAAAAGAAAACACATATATATCTGGGCGGAGACTAACCACACATGTCATCGTGAGATCTGATTGGCTGTCAGCACTTCATCCTGGAATTGCTGGCAGCCATCTTGGGACCAATATAAATGATAGTACCCCATTGAAATGCATTGTAGTGAATCAAAGATTTTGAGGGTTACCAAAAGGAGAACTATAAAGGGTGATAACAGACTTTAGTTACATTAGAATTCATTTGTTGATGGTACCATACTAATTTCAGGAATTGTGGTGTGTTCTAAGGTGATTTTACCCTGTGAAAAACCTTCTGCTGGGATATCATGAATCATGTTTGAGAGAAAACTATTTTCACATGCTTGTCCCATACAGTTTTGGAAGGTGCTCCAGAAGCTAAAATGAGAGCATATTTTCTGTAAATTCACATTATCTTTCTCAGTCATGTGAGAATGAAGTCTGACATTCTCAGTAAAACATGTACATCCAACAAGGGCAGAGACTGTCAGTTGATTCCTTTGTGTTCTACTGCAGCTTCCCAGAGTGTTCTAAAGAACAACTAGAGTGCTAACAGCCTTACTTATGACAAAAGTATGGCACACCTGAAGCCATCTTGATTGGAATAAACTGGTAACTCTTAAAACATTTAATTTAAAAAGGAACAAAATGAGGGCATTCATTTTGTCATAGAAATTATGGTTAGTGCTGTAGAAAGAAAAATTAGGACATGTTTTATGTGAGATCTCAAATATCTTCTTGTTATATTTCAACAGGAGCAGCCTGTCAGTTGATGCCTTTGTGTTCTACTGCAGCTTCCCAGAGTGTTCTAAAGAACAACTAGAGAGATAACAGTCTGACTTATGACAAAAGTATGGCACACCTGAAGCCATCTTGATTGGAATAAACTGGTAACACTTAAAACATTTAATTTAAAAGGTACAAAATGAGGGGGTTCATTTTGTCATAGAAATTATGGTTAGTGCTGTAGAAAGAAAAATTAGGACATGTTTCAAGTGTGATCTCAAATATCTTCCTGTTATATTTCAACAGGAGCAGCCTGTCAGTTGATGTCTTTGTGTTCTACTGCAGCTTCCCAGAGTGTTCTAAAGAACAACTAGAGCGCTAACAGTCTTACTTATGACAAAATTATGGCACACCTGAAGCCATCTTGATTGGAATAAACTGGTAACTCTTAAAACATTTAATTTAAAAAGGAACAAAATGAGGGGTTCATTTTGTGATAGAAATTGGTTAGTGCTGTAGAAAGAAAAATTAGGACATGTTTTAAGTGAGATCTCAAATATCTTCCTGTTATATTTCAACAGGAGCAGCCTGTCAGTTGATGCCTTTGTGTTCTACTGCAGCTTCCCAGAGTGTTCTAAAGAACAACTAGAGAGCTAACAGTCTTACTTATGACAAAATTATGGCACACCTGAAGCCATCTTGATTGGAATAAACTGGTAACACTTAAAACATTTAATTTAAAAAGGAACAAAATGAGGGGGTTCATTTTGCCATAGAAATTATGGTTAGTGCTGCAGAAAGAAAATTTAGGGCATGTTTTAAGTGAGATCTCAAATCCTCTTCTATTTCATTAGAAAATTCTGACATGCAGACTGAAACAATCACTTTCAATACCAGCAGTAGACTTCCAGTTAACTCCCTGGTGAGCAGTAGCTTTACTACAGTGATCTAATGAACAACTAGAGTGCTAACATTCTGAATTTATGGCAAATGTGTGACACATCTGAATGCCTTCTTGATGGAATCAAAGTAAAAACTGAAAGCATTTCCTACTGAAGACTGCAGTAAATGAGGAAATTAGGAAACTTCATAACAAATAAGTCTCCCAAGATGGCCACCAGAGAAAAAAGAGCCCAAATGTAGCACAAATATCACCCAGATGTAGCCCACATATAGCCCAATGACAGAAGTGTGCAAAACACTTTTTATTTTTAGTTTTTCTGCAGTTTTATATAGTGCAGACTGGTCAGGTATTGGAGTGTTACATCTTACTTGGACCCCTTATTGCGTACTTTGCACGAAGTACATGAGACTGATCTTGCAAAACTTTGAACTTTACGATTCTGTTAACCTAAAGTTGCTCTGAACCGGGCTTTGTAACACCCGTTTTTACCTACTGGTTTTAATTAATTCTCACTGTATAGTATTAGGAAAGAGGATTTACTGTTTTTATGTACACTTTTATGATCTATGTTTCTAAATCAGATCAAATAAAGTTTAATGAATTCTATGGCAGGACGGAGGCGAGGATTATGCATATCTTTCCTCACTTTATTTGCATAGCAGTTCAAAGAAAACGTAACACAACAATCATTAAACAAAAGACTACACAACCCATGAACCATTAGGGGGTAGTCTCCAAGGCAACTATAGTCCAATCATATCACAGTCCATCGTATATATTATCGTGACGTCCCTTCCGCTTCCTCTTTCTTCACTGCCCGTCAGTTAAGTGCATTCCTTACATTCTTGGCTTAATCTGACGTTGTTGCTGTTTGTATAGCGGTTTCTTGTGCACGTTATTAGCATTATTGCCTTGGTATTGTTTCATATTCCCTGCGCAGCAGGCTCTTGCCCGAGCGCGCTTCTCCCCTCGCAGTTTCTCCCGCTGTGTGCTCTGCACGCGGTGAGATCCTGTCAGGCGCGTCTGGTCCGAGCGAGGCAGCTCCGTCGAGCGCTCCCGCTGGTCTTTACGCGCGTTTGGGAATCCGGTCACTCCTTTAGTGTCTGCTTGATTCCCGACCAACACTCGCCTAATTTTGACTACCGCTACGCGGTGATTTCCCCACACGGCCACGTTAGTGACCAGCGCCACCTGGTGGTGGTAATTGGTATTGCGCCTCAGTCTATTCTTATAACAGCTTCGGGGAAAGCCCAGCTGTTGGAGCACCGGCGAGTGGGCTGTCTTAAGGATTTTAAGGGCATTTGTTCTGTGCTCACACCCTCTGCTATCATGTCTTCTCCAGAAGACCATTTTTACTCCTCCTACCAGGAAGTGGAGGAGGAATGGCCCCCAAACTTTTCCCTCCAGCAGTGGACCAAGCCCTCTCTCTGGCTATTTCTAGGGCGCTGGCTCCTCTTAGGGATCAGGTTGATAAGCTGGCGAAAAGCATCCCTGGGGTGTTCAGTGACCCAGATCTGGTGGTGGCGGGTCCAAGTAGCTCCCAGATGGGGAATAAAAGGGCCGTTAAGCATAACGCGGGGCACTTGGAAGGATTTGATAAACTTACGGAGACCTTCCTCAAGAGTGCGCGAACGCTAAAACATGCACCCTGCCGGGAGGAGGAGGGGCCCGGAGAAAATTGCGACACTGTCACCACTATTGTAGACCCCGACAGCGGGTTTCCCTTAGAGAGAGAGGGTGTATCGGAGGACGATTTCTCCTCCGATGAGGATAAGGACTCGGGCGTCCCTGGTGTCCAGAGTCCCACTCCTCTCAGTCCCCGGTTGGGGACGGGGTCCACTCGGACATGTTCGAGCCTACCCAAATTTACCATCCTAGGTCGGCAGAGTGGACACCTGACGCCAAAGTGGCAGAGTATGTGGTGGGGAAAATCCATCAACCCCTTAAAAGGGAGGTCAGGAATAGGATGAGGGAGAATGCCCCAGGCCCTCACTGAAGGGGAAGGTGGCACACACGCCTGAAATTGATGAGAAACGATGTACCTTTTTCTCCAAGTATATGAGGGATCACAAGAAAGGAATTGATAGGTCTTGGACGTGGTAGGGCCCTTGACCCAAATTATTCAATTGACGGAGCGTTCCAAAGAGTCAGAATCCCCTTTGTCTACGGATATTGTGGCTGGTTGGGCGCACTACCCTAAACCCTAAAACACTACCCCCTCCACTACCCAAACACCACTGCACTACCCTAAACCCTAAAACACTACCCCCAGCACGACACCCTACACTACCCAAACATAACTGCACTACCCTAAACCCTAAAACACTACCACCAGCACGACTCCCTACATGACCCAAACACCACTGCACTACCCTAAACCCTAAAACACTACCCCCAGCACGACTCCCTACACTACCCAAACACCACTGCACTACACTAAACCCTAAATATACCCCCAGCATGACCTCCCACACTACACAAACACCACTGCACTACCCTAAACCCTAAAACACTATCCCCAGCACGACCCCCTACACTACCCAAACACCACTGCACTACCCTAAACCCTAAAACACTAACCCCAGCATGACCCCCTAAACTACCCAAACACCACTGCACTACCCTAAACCCTAAAACACTACCCACAGCATGACCCCCTTCACTACACAAACACCACTGCACTTCCCTAAACCCTAAAACACTACCCCAGCACTACCCCCTACACTACCCAAACACCACTGCACTAACATAAACCCTAAAACACTACCCCCAGCACAACCCCCTACACTACACAAACACCACTGCACTACCCTAAACCCTACAACACTACCCCCAGCATGACCCCCTACACTACCCAAACACCACTGCACTACCCTAAACCCTAAATCTACCCCCAGCACGACCCCTACACTACCCAAACACCACTGCACTACCCTAAACCCTAAAACACTACCCCCAGGACGACCCCCTACACTACCCAAACACCACTGCACTACCCTAAACCCTAAAACACTACCCCCAGCACGACCCCCTACACCACCCAAACACCGCTGCACTACCCTAAACCCTAGAAAAGAAACCTCCACCCCATGCCCAATCCCCCTTACTTCTCACTCCTCATGGTTCCTCTCCCCTCGTGGTTCCTGCTTCACGTCATCTCTGAGGGGCGGTGCACGTCGTTGTGAGGAAACGGAACAGCCTCTGTTTCCTTACAACGACATGGATCGTCTACATTTTTTTTTAGAACGCATGCTCATTTAACATACATACCTTTACAACAAAATTCGTTGTAAAGGCATGCGTGGTAAATGACCATGCGTTCTAAAAAAATGCGTAGTAATGACTTCGTGATGTACAACGCATGCGTGGTAATGCATGCGTTGTAATGGTATCGCAAAGTAAAAAAGTCGTTGTAACGGCTGTTTACCGATCGAAGCTGGCCCCTGTTCTTCAGCAAGACGTTTATTTGATTAATTAGGAGGAAGGAATGTGGCCTTTTACCGAAAAGTGTATTCCCGGCTGTTGTATTGTGAAAGTGTCCGCGTGGCCTGGTTTCACTTCCGGTGAGAGAGTGGAAGAGTCTGTTTGGATCTAAAGGAGTTCTGTTGTAGGACTGGGCTGGTGCGACATGTCATCAGAAAACATAGCTAATGGAAAGCGTCCTCCCTGAAGTGTGGAGCAGTGCCATGAGAGGTCAACGAGTGTGCGTCCCACCGCAGTATGACCGTACCGCGTGACCCATGTGCCGCCTCCAGGGTATGGGAGGCAGAAGCGGCATCGCAGGTCCTCTTGAAGACCGTTGTAGCACTAATTCTCCATTTTGGTACTAGGGCATTTTAACTTTGTTGTTCCTGCCAGATTCAAAGAGAAGATCCTGTGTTATTCAGGGCCCTCATTACCTTTTTTGTGGGTTGTGGTGCTTGCCACTTCGCTGCCCCGCCGGTGCACACGACTGGGCACCCCACCTCGTGTGCCATCTGCAGGGCCTCTGCCCTCGGATCACTGGTTTCGGTTTCTGGAGTGGCAACATAAACAGTTGCTCCCAAAGGACTAGCCTGAACACTTAGGTGAATATCCCCTGCACCAGCATTCCACGGAAATTCTTTCCTAGCTCTCCCACGTCACCGAGCATGGCTCCGCTCGCGACACCGTATGACTTCATCGGAGCCATAAGAGGACCTCGTCGGCATGCTGATGTCAGTTCCACCCATTTTTTCCGTACCACCGAGGCAAACAGGGGACCGAGACATTTTCACATGTATACATAGTATAATAAATATATATATATTCACTGAAAAAACCATAGGTTTCAGGCACGTTATAGTTAGAAATTAGCATTTAAAAAACCTTAGAAATTCACTGAAAAAACCATAGTTTTCAGGCACGTTATAGTTAGAAATTAACATTTAAAAAACCTTAGAAATTCACTGTAAAAACCATAGGTTACAGGGGCGTTATAGTTATTTGGACATTTCACTCATACAAAACCATAGAAATTCCCCCGTTATAGTTACTTCAGCTAACTATAACTCGCGCGCCCGCAATGCACTGCTGATGACGTGACATATTACATCACTCATGACATGGTCAGTGACATCACTCATGACATCACTGATGACATCTCAAATGACATCACTGATGACATCACTGATGACATCATCCAGTGAATGTGTGTTTTTCTGAAAATTAAATATGTTTTATATATGTATATCTCAAGGTCGATGGAAGAATAAATGGGTATATAAGTGTCTAAATGGATGATCTTTTTTGTAAAATTGATTGTATAACTGACTAAGTGTATCTTAGTGAATACATGGGTTAGTGAGTAATGTTTAAATATGAAAATATCTGTATCAGTCTCTCACTTTGTGTATAAGTGGATGCATGGGTTGGTGAGTAGCTACATGAGTGTCTATATGGGTTATTAGTTGGTTTTTTGAGTATCAGTATGAGTGTCTGAGTGTCTGTATGGTTCGGTGGGGGTATTACTTAGTGCATAGATGCATGAATGAGTGACTCACTGTTTGTATGTGTTGAAGACAGCATGTGTGCAGGACTGTATAGGTGGATGAGTATGTGTATGGGTGTGTTAGTGAGTGAATGACTGTCTCAATAGTGTCTTTATGAGTAACTACATATGTTTTAAACTAGTATATGTGAGTATTGGTGTATATAAGTGAGTATATGTGAGAGTGAGAGATTGGAAGAGTTCCTGTACAAATAAGTAGGTGTTTCTATAAGTGATTGTTTAAGAGAGTAAGTATGTGTAAGTTTCTGTAGAAGTAAGTGTGGTAGTGTGTGTATAACTGTATATGCAAGTAAATGGATGTTTGATACTTTGTTTGCATGTGTGACTATGTGTGTGAGTAACTCTATGGATGAGTGGCGGTGTGTAACAGGATGTATAGGTGTATGAGTACATATGATGAGTGAGTACATGTATGAGTGACTGTATAGGGACTGTTGGTGAATGAGTTTATGTGTGTGTAGATCTTGGAATTACTGAATAGGTGTGTTGTAACTGGTATTGGTATGTCCATTGTTTTCAAAATGTTAGTTTGTATTTTTGAGTGTGTGTATCAAAGGTTATATTAGGGTGAGAGGAGGTCTGCCACTCTATCACAAGGATGATGTCATCAGTGATGTCATTTGAGATGTCATCAGTGATGTCATGAGTGATGTCACTGACCATGTCATGAGTGATGTAATATGTCACGTCATCAGCAGTGCATTGCGGGCACGCGAGTTATAGTTAGCTGAACTAACTATAACGGGGGAATTTCTATGGTTTTGTACTAGTGAAATGTCCAACTAACTATAACGCCCCTGTAACCTATGATTTTTTCAGTGAATTTCTAAGGTTTTTTAAATGCTAATTTCTAACTATAACGTGCCTGAAACCTATGGTTTTTTAAGTGAATATATATATATATATACACATTACCTACTGGCGGTCGCCCGTAAGTAGTTATAGTTAGGACCTCGTTTCTATTCAAAAAGCGTTTTTTCTTTTGCCAATATCTTTGGCACCGTTTGACGAATCTTCGCAAAATTTTCAAAACTAATGGGGCTCTCCGGTCAGCTCCTGCCTTGAAAGTTTCGGGGTGATTCGTCAAGCGGGGGCCGAGAATAAAGGGGGGTCCCAAAACGCGTTATCTCCATGTTAATTTCCATAGGAAAAATTGGAACAGGCTACAGCCCGAACTGCTGAAAGGAATTGCACCAAATTTGGCAAAAAGGTAGGTCTTGGTCCAGAAAGCGACCTTTTTTTTAAATGGTGTAAATCCGTTCAGTAGTTTCTGAGAAATAAAAAAAAAGAAAACTTTCGATATCTGGGTGGAGCCTAACCACACATCTCATCCTGAGATCTGATTGGCTGCCAACACTCCAAACCAGGAAGTGTTGGCAGCCATCTTGTGACTCAGTACAAGTCACAAGAAAAAGGTAAAAAAAAAAAAGGTAAAAAAGAAGAAAAGGGGGCAGGGTAGAAACACAAGGACCCCCAGGCCAAAAAAAGCATTTTAAGAGGACATGGCATTGATGCGAGGTATACTATGAAGCAGAGCAGTGAGGAGCGGTATATATAGAGGCGGTATTGTAGCGGTCTCGTTTGGCGATGTATACTATATATACAACAGAGAGACAGTATACGAAGTGTGTATTGAGAAGCATTATGTTGCGGGACGAGGGCCGTTCGGGGGTGCATGAAGGGGCAGTTTGCTGAGGGCCCGTTACCCATATACTGGATTGGAGAGGCTAACTTGTACACAGCCTCCACCAGTGACGAGAGAAGGCACAGCAGAGCGGAGGGCATCTGGGGACATGGGTGGGCGGCGGAGTCCGGTGACGGGAGGCATGGGGGGCTGGGTGCTGGGCAGAGAGAGCCCAGGCGAGGACTGGGGGCTATAGAATGCGAGAGGGTCCATTCGACTGATTCACTTGTATTTTTCTGTAGCGCTGTATGCATTTGACGGCGGCTACAAGGCGCTTGCGCCTCATATTTCACATTCCCATGTAAAGGAGAGAGGACCGAGGCATAGTCACAGAGTGCTGTAACCACCGAGAAGAGACAGCAATCAGAGACTGAGCACCGTCTCTCTAGACCGCCGGTTCTTAAGTGCGGTTAACATATCCCTTTAGAGTCCACCATTCACACGGTAGGACAGCGTATTTCTCATTAGACTGCCCCCGATTTACACTGGTCTCAGACAGTCTAATGTAATTTTATTTTAAGGCTGTGGCGCCAGTACATCAGTCAGCACCGTCCCTTTAAGGTCTGCCCAATCCGTGATCTATTCATGACAACTCCAGTTCTATTTCAATACTGCACCACCCTTGCGAAGCCTACCGGGCGAACAGATATGCCCCTCTCCCGTCACCGGCCCCTCCACCAGCAGGAATGTGCTGGACTGAGTATTCCTGTAGCATGTCTCCAGGCCCACTAGGTGATCGCTGCCACGTGCCCCCTGTCTGCCTGTCCATGGGGTGTCTGCAACTGCGTCTACAGTGGAGTCCCGTGCACCAGGCAGAGTGATGTCTGCACTATATCACCTCACAACCAGGTCACGTGAAGACTGTAATATCAGTGTCTGATGGACAGGGCACATGTCAATATTAGGACCCATTCTGCAAAGCCTATGTCTGTACTACAATACCCGCCCTCCTTCCTTTCAATGTAACATCCTACATACATCGCACCGTATGTGGTCAGACAGTATGATGCCTGCAATATGCCCTTGACACCGGACAGTGTGTTGTCTGGAACATGCTCCTAACATCACAGAGGTGTCTGTAATATGCCCCAGACATCAAACAGTATGGCGTCTGTAATAAGCCCGGACATTTCTGTCCTGACTATCAGCATGCGATTTCGAACATGTCACTGTACAGCAGGAAATGCGGTGTCTATGATGTTCCCCGTACACGAGGTTTCTGAAATATCCCCGGTACATCAGACAGCAAGCACAGCGTAATATGTACCCATGTATCAGACAGCTGGGCCTGTAATATGCCCCTATCTCTTCGAAATTGTGGGGTCTGTAATATAAGTCGCCGACAATCAGACCATCTCACCTCCACTGTTTCGTCTGTGACACAGGTTGATATCTGCAATATAGCCTCCATCGATCGTTCGTTGTGATGTCTGTAATAGGACCTCTTTCACCCAAAATGAGGCTTGTAATACGCCCACCTCTGTTGTAAATTTAATAACTTTAATATGACCCATGTGTATCAGACATTAGGGTATGCAATATGCCCACATCTATCAAATTGTGTGTTTTCTGTCTGTCCGATGTGAGAAAAGTGCCCCCAACTTCGGATTAGAAAGTGTGGCGTCTTTAGAGTGTGTGTGTGTTGTGTGCGAGTTTGTGTGTGTGTTTGTGTGTGTGTGCATGCGTGCCTGCGTGTGAACGGGTCTTCGAAAGCAGGGCTAAAGAGCATGAGCAGGGAGGGGGGCTTTCAGGCTGGACAAGGGGGTTACCCGCTGGGCTCCATCGCCAGAGGGTTGGGTGTGGGTAAGGTGTGGCTTGAAGAGGGCAGTATCTTCATTGCTTCTGAGGTGCAACAATGAGGGAGGGGGCTTGCCAGGTGTGGGTGAAGATAGAGTTGCTGATCCCAGTGTAAGAAGAGCACACGTGGTGTTATGTCTTTTCCCTGCATTTGTTGGCATTCAGCCTTGATGTTACTCCTCTGAGAGGCATTTAGCTCCCTGAAATCTTCCCAAACGTGCGTGAGAATGCTCGGGTTTACCGCTTCATGCGTAATACCCGTCATTGAGGAGGGTAGGTGTGGTGGTACTCTGATGGGGGGAATTCTGCCAAAATTCTTAAGACCCCTGACCAGTGGAGCAGTGGTGTAAAGGGCGCTCTTTAGGGCTTCGGTGTGAGGTGGCTGTCAATGTTGTCCCACTCACAGCTCCCCTCATCAAGGGGTTGCTGTGAGAACATCTTTTGGGCACCTGGGGTTGGAGAGAGAGGCCATAGGCATTTGTGACTGTACAAGGCGTCGGATGATAGATCCCAATTCCCTGCTGCTCTTAAAACCCGTTGCCACTCACCCCTGTCCGAAGAGGCAGGCAGTGACCACCTCACCTGCGCAGCAGGTCACTCAGCCCCCAGGCCCATCCAAGTCCCAACCACACCGACGCTGCTCCCCTGCACAGCACGGCTCACCCCTTCAGAGATCAAACCTACAACTCCCCCTCTCGCCCCCAGACCCTTGGACATACAGGCACTGGTGACTAGCACAGCACATGGCCCGTCCTCCTCACAGTACACTGCGGTCAGTCATTTTCCGAGCAGGTGTGCACCGCCAATGTGCGCGAGGCGCCTATATGTAACACCCGGGCATTATAGCGTTAAGTAGAAATCCCATCATTAAATGTGTCTGTACATGGGCTGGTCTGTCTGCCCTATACCTGCTAATTCTACCGACACACCAAAGGCTTGAACGACCCGGGTCCTAGCGCCCACCCAACTTTAACGTGCCAGCGGCATCTGCCGTCTGCACCAGTGAGACCTTCTTACACCATGATCCCCGCCACGGACCGCTGTCTGAGCAAATAACCTGATGCTCCAGTCCAAACCTCCCAAACCCACCCCACCAGCACCTCCCTGGTGGCACCAGAGAGCGCTAGGTGCGTGCAGGATGCACCCCTGACACCTGCCTGCAACACTGTGCACTGCTTGCGGCACTGACCCCCTAACTGCTGGCCCATCCCCCTCCCCTCACCACTCGAGGGTCGCCTGCTGTTCTCACCACCGGTGCACCTCCCCTCGGCGCCGTTCATAAAGTCATTTGTTCATAATTGCCTTTAAACTCGAGCTCGCTGACGACAGCTTGGAAGGCCCGGGCTGGAGGCGAGGCCACGACTGAGAGTGTGTTGTATCCAGAAGTACTGCTGTGATTTTACAGGGAGTGTATTTTTTGGGGGGGAGGGGCGGGGGAGAAGTGCAGTGTAGACTATAAGCCACCGCACCCCTCTGTAAGGATTAGGGCCCCAGGCCCTCATGCATTGTATAAATGTCACAGACACATAGTAATGGTGTCTGGAACTGGCCCATGACACGTGCGCACGGGCCCTTCTATTAGCAGGGTCACCTGACCAGTGACACCTGTGATGGATGGGTGTGAGGTGAGCGAGGAGTGGCTGGTGGAAACACATTAATTTACAAACACTAGACGGTGACCAGCCAGTCACTACACCCTCTTGCAAGGGTGCCAGTCACTACACCCTCTTGGAAGGGTGCACTGGAGGTGAGGTTGTGCCCGTCCCTCCCTTTTCCGCCCACCACTCACGGCTCCTCTACCCTCAGTCGCGTGGCACGTGCACTCTGGGCAGACTCTGCCCCGCATCTCGCCAAGATGTCTACTGATTCGGCACATCAGAAGCTGCGCCTGTCCCAAGGCTGCCTGCTGAAAGAAGCCTATGATGATATGAGGTGACATATCACGGAGTGAAGTCTGAGGTAAGAGAGTTTAAGGCACAGTCTGGTGCCCAGAGGCCTGGCGGATGGCGGGGAAATGGTTAAACGTCGTTTCTCCACATGCTGGTGACAATGAGAGGCTGGAAGAGGCCGGGGTGGGGTCAGTCACTCGTCAGTGATGCCTGATTTGTGATGGACCATGCTAAGGGCGCTGCCCCAGCCTTTTCAGAATTATCTAGATTTTCTTTATATACCGTTCTGGAACTCCCTACGCCCATCTACAATGCTGCTTATAAACTTGGGTGGGCGACAGACTACTCACAGAAAGCCCCCCTCCTACCCCAATGTAGTCGCTGTATAGGCACCTAAGCCCATAATCCTTTTTTTCCCCATGAATAGAGAGAGGTCTGGGAGCTGCGGTCACCCAGCACCCTGATCCCATGTGCCCCGCCACACATTTCTTTCCCCCATTCAGTGCGAAGTGATAAATGCACGGACTGTTTGGAAGCGAAAGCCCCAAAGGGGCAATATGTCATACTTCATAAAATCACAGCCAACGCCAGGCTCATCTCACGTCTGTGCATCCAGGGTCCAGGGAATTAATGTATTGTTCTGCAGAATTTATGGCCAGGGAGCGATTGAGTGGAATGAGGGGTTTAGGCCTCGCGTGATGTGCTTAATGGGGGTGGGGACTCGCATAATTCCGCTACAGATTTAAGCATTCTTATAAGATGTGGTTACGTGTTTTACGGATATTTCACAGCGGCAAGATGTGGCCTTCAGGCCGCTTTACAGCACTCTGAGACACTCAGTCCTCGCGCTGCCTACTGTTTTCAAGCTGGGTGTGAGTATGAGGCTTTGAAAAAGATGAGGGCGTCTGTACACAGGTGTGCGTGCGCTCCATGCCGGGGCCACTGCACTCCCTCCACGAATGCGTGAGTGCCGTCCATGTATGAAGGCCTGGCTGTGGAATCATTCATTCATTCATTGTTTTATGGCCTGATTGTTATTTGTAGTTGTGCTGCCACGACCAGTAACACTGAAATTAAAGTGCATGACATTGTGGTGGGAGGACGGGCTTAGCGAATCACACATTGTCCTTAAAAGTAAATCATTACATAATTAAAACTAACCCAGGTCTCAGCAGTCTCAGCCAGATCTTGATAGAATACTGTTTTTTTGTGCTCCTGGGTGTCAACAAGTATGTAACTTATTTTCAATATAAAAAGCTATTACTGAAATAAACAGAAAGGTTTTTTTCTGGTTGCAAATAGGGAACAGATGCAATAGGTCTCAATTAGACAATGGCGGCAGTGTATGTCCTCCGAAAACAGGCTATAACTGCCAGTGGTAGATCTTTATTTTGTAACCTTACAAGCTCAGAGGCCAAGCCATGGGAGTTCTAGAGCCCTAACGAGAAGCCTTGAACCTAGAACTGTGAGAAGTCCCAAACATGAAATGCACCAGGAAGAAGGCAGCTGGGGCCTGGTGTACATAGAGGCAGCTCTCATAGTGGGTGCAGTTTGCTCATGACATTTTACGTTCTCCCTGGCATTTTATGATACAAACAAACCTGTGTACTGATAGGTCAAATGGTATAATGCCCCTAGCACAGAGTAGTACAATGCCGCCTAATGAATGGCCTTATAAGTAGGGCTACCGGTTTTATGGTATTTATTTTTTTGGCATTTCCGTCTGTATTTATCCATATTTATTTTTTGCTAATTTTATCTGTATTTATCCATGTTTATTTTGGTCTTTGTGAAAAGATGAATCTGAAATTAGTATATTTCCACATTTATTTTAACCAATAAATATGCACTCATGCTTGAATGCCAGCCAGGTTTCAGTGCTGTGAACACCTGCTGAAGTTAAATCAATGCACTGTTATGAAAACATGAACATTTCAGTGTCAGCCTTGTGTATATCCACTGCTGTTAAAGCCTCTTTACTAAAATCCCTTTCTTTTTTAACCCCCTTTCCTATCAACCCACACAGCTATTGGCTCGGCAGTCATGGCAGACCGAATTTAGAATTACTCAAAAAACAACCTCAATTTCCGTTTTTATCCACATTTAAAAATAAATACAGACACGAAAATAAATGTTTTCTGTCTGTATTTATCTGTAAAAATCAGTAAAAACGGAAAACAGGGAGCCCTACTTATAAGGCAGGGAGATATTTGTGACACCCTTCGATTGGCTTCGAGCAAAGGGATGGTGTCCTGAAAGGGACTGCAGACCTTCATCTCTGCGTTCCTTTCCCAAAATAAGAAGCCTTTTTAAAAGCAGCCCCTGTGCCTTAATTACTGTTAATTATGCATTCCTTTATTTTTTAAGATAATAGTCACCATATAGTACCTATCACTCCTTTTACGGTCATAAGTTTGTGAATTGTACCGCTGTTGGTTCTTTCTGCACTGCTCTTGCTTCTTTCCGCACCTCAGTTGCCTCTTTTTGCACTTCTCATGGTTCTTTCTAAACCTCTGTTGCTTCTTTCAGCAATTCTCTTGCCTCTTTCTGTACTTCTCTTGCTTGTTTCTGCACCTCTCTTGCGTCTTTCTGCACCTCTGTTGCCTCTTTCTGCACTTCACTTGCCTCTTTCGGCAACTCTGTTGCTTCTTTCTGCATCCCTCCTACCTCTTTTGCACCCCCCTCCCTCTTTGTGCAACTCTCTTGCCTCTTTCTACACCTCTGTTGCTTCTGTCTGCAGTTCTCTTGCCTCTTTATGCACTCCTTGTGCCCCCTTCTGCACCTCTATTGCTTCTTTCTACACCTCTGTTGCTTCTTTCAGCAATTCTCTTGCCGCTTTCTGCACTTCTCTTGCCTGTTTCTGCACCCCTCTTGCCTCTTTCTGCACCCGTCTTCCCTCTTTGTGCAACTCTCTAGCCTCTTTATACACCTCTCTTCCCTCTTTCTGCACCACTCTTGCCTATTTTTGTACCTATGTTGCTTCTTTCTGCACTTCTCTTGCCTCTTTCTGCACCCTTCGTGCCTCTTCAGCACCTCTGTTGGTTCTTTCTGCACTGCTCTTGCTTCTTTCTACACCTATGTTGCTTCTTTCAACAATTCTCTTGCCTCTTTCTGCACTTCTCTTCCTTCTTTCTGCACCACTCCTGCCTCTTTCTGTACCTCTATTGCCTCTTTGTGCACCTCTCCTACCTCTTTCTGCTCCCCTCTTGCCTCTGTTTGCACCTCTGATGGCTCTTTCTGCACTGCTCTTGATCTTTCTGCACCTTACTTGCCTCTTTCTGCACTTCTCTTGCTTCTTTCTGCACCTCTTTTGCCTCTTTTGGCACCTCTGTTGCTTCTTTTAGCAATTCTCCTGCCTCTTTCTGCACTTTTATTCCTTCTTTCTGCACCCTTCCTGCCTCTTTCTGTACCTCTCTTGCTTTTTTCTGCACCTCTTTTGCCTCTTTCGGCACCTCTGTTGCTTCTTTCTGCACTTCTCTTTCCTCTTTCTGCACCTCTGACTTAGAGGTAGTTTTAATCCCCCTGCCCTCGTATGTACTAGGGCCTTACAGAAGAGGTCATGCCAATCACAGGGGTAACCCAACCCATAGTGTACCCTAGTGTATGTAGGTGTTTTCACTATATTCTAAGTGTCTTTCAGCATAGCACTGGCTCCGGGCCTGGTTAGTCAGAGTCAGTTACCACCAGTACCAGTCAGCAAAAAGTTGGGGGCACAGGATGACTTTGCAACAAGGCCTCTTTCTGCACCTCTGTTGGTTCTATCTGCATATCTCTTGCTCTTTCTGCACCTTTCTTCGTCTTTCTGGACTTCTGTTGCCTCTTTCTGCTTTTCTCTTGCTTCTTTCTGCACTTTTATTCCTCTTTCTGCCCATGTCCTACCTCTGTAGGAATAGTTAGAAATTAGCATTTAAAAAACCTTAGAAATTCACTGAAAAAACCATAGGTTTCAGGGCGTTATAATTAGAAATTAGCATTTAAATAACCTTAGAAATTCACTGAAAAAAACATAGGTTTCAGGGACGTTATAGTTAGAAATGATCATTTAAAAACCTTTGAAATTCACTGAAAAAACCATAGGTTTCATGGACGTTATAGTTAGAAATTAGCATTTAAAAAACCTTAGAAATTCACTGAAAAAACCATAGGTTTCAGGGACGTTATAGTTAGTTGTACATTTCACTCACATAAAACCAGAGAAATTCGGCTGTTATATTTAGTAGAGCTAACTATAACTTGTGCCCCCGCAATGCACTGCTGATGACGTCACATATTACATCACTCATGACATGCTCAGTGACATCACTCATGACATCTCAAATGACATCACTGATGACATCATCCATGTGATCATCTGATGTACCTCCTCACAGCCTAATAAAACCTTTCATACACCCACTCTAAAATACAGACTACCAATATCGAAACCATAGACACACCAATAGCAGTTAGTACATACCCACTCAGTGATTCATACGTCTACACACACATCTACCCACTAACCCATACAGTCACTCATACACGCAGTCATTCATCAATACAGGTACTGATATATCCACCCATACACCCATATAGACACTCACACACTTCCACTCACCCAAACAGTTACTCAAAAACCTAGTCAGTCACCCAAAGAATTAATTACACTGCCATTTACTCACCTATACAGTTATACACACACCACGTCACTTATTCATACAGATACGTACTGTCTTCAACAATTACTGACATAAGCACACACTTATCCATGCAGCCACTGTCACAATCACTCACTATCACATATACCGTGTGTCCCTTGCTCACTTTGCCACTGGATTCAAGCTAGCCTGGCTGATGAGGGCTGTTAGCCCGAAACCGGTCCCAGGATGCTTGTTTCCGGTCCAGGGAAGACATGGCTTGGCAGTTCAGGCTGGACTGTTCCCATGAGGCACAGGGTCAAGTCTGATTTGCATATAGCTGTGTCTGAACTGGGGTGGCAAAGTGAGCTAAAGAATGATGATGGATTCTACCCAGATCTGTGACTGGGAGTGAGTGTCTGAAAAGTTTCAGCGCTCCGTCCATCATCTCCTTGTGTTTGCTTTGTATGCCCTAAGTGGGCAGGGTATGCCCAGACGTGGGTCCCTTACTCACTTTGTCACTGGATTCAAGTTAGCCTGGCTGATGAGGGCTGTTAGCCCAAAACTAGTCCCAGGATGCTTGTTTCCAGTCCAGGGAAGACATGGCTTGGCAGTTCGGGCTGGACTGTTCCCATGAGGCACAGGGTCAAGTCGGATTTGCATATAGCTGTGTCTGAACTGGGGTGGCAATGTGAGCTAAAGAACGATGATGGATTCAACCCAGATCTGTGACTGGGAGTGAGTGTCTGAAAAGTTTCAGCGCTCTGTCCATCATCTCCTTGTGTTCGCTTTGTACGCCCTAAATTGGCAGGGTATGCCCACACGTGGGTCCCTTGCTCACTTTGCCACTGGATTCAAGCTAGCCTGGCTGATGAGGGCTGTTAGCCCGAAACTGGTCCCAGGATGCTTGATTCCGGTCCAGGGAAGACATGGCTTGGCTTTTCGGTCTGGACTGTTCCCATGAGGCACAGGGTCAAGACTGATTTGCATATAGCTGTGTCTGAACTGGGGTGGCAAAGTGAGCTAAAGAATGATGATGGATTCAACCCAGATCTGTGACTGGGGGTGAGTGTTTGAAAAGTTTCAGCACTCCGTCCATCATCTCCTTGTGTTTGCTTTGTTCGCCCTAAGTTGGCAGGGTATGCCCAGACGTGGGTCCCTTGCTCACTTTGCCACTGGATTCAAGCTAGCCTGGCTGATGAGGGCTGTTAGCCCAAAACTGGTCCCAGGATCCTTGATTCCGGTCCAGGGAAGACATGGCTTGGCAGTTCAGTCTGGACTGTTTCCATGAGGCACAGGGTCAAGACTGATTTGCATATAGCTGTGTCTGAACTGGGGTGGCAAAGTGAGCTAAAGAATGATGATGGATTCAACCCAGATCTGTGACTAGGGGTGAGTGTTTGAAAAGTTTCAGCACTCCGTCCATCATCTCCTTGTGTTTGCACTGTTATGGTGTACACCAATATGGTGTGCACAGGATATTGTAGGTATGCATGTTTGATAGCACTCATATGTTCCACAACCTGTTTTTTACCCGGATGAGTAGTGCTGTCTATTTAGTACTTGTTACAGGGGCAGACCAACATGTACACACTTAAATCCAAATGGCAGCCCAGAGACTTGCTGATTTGTATATCTGCCCCTACTAAATGAGAGAAGTATTGTTTAACATTGTGGCTAAACTTACAGACTTTGTACTTGCCACATTTTTGGAAACCCCTTGTTTTCATAACCAGTTTACTCTCAATCGCTCATATCTCATTCCTGCTCAGTCTATCCTTCAGGGACATCACTCTTCTATAGGTGATATTCAGGCAGTCATCCAATAAGTCAGTAAGGCTGTTCTCCAAAGCCAGAACATCCCAATGTTTACTTAGTATGTTACTGACTACCCGGCAGTGTTGATTGAAGGTAGTGATAAATCTGACCTTCTTCCCTTTTTGGCAATTCAGATCTGACTTAATGACCAACAGGATTTCTCTGCATATATTTTGGCCTTCAGTGAGGGTGACTTGAGGACTGATTCTTGATATCCCCTTTCTTCAAATCTTGTAAGCATGGTCTTACACTCTGGCTGGAATGGCTGATCTGAGCTGCAATTTCTGCATCCACACAGAAATTCCCCATAGGTTATGCGGTTAATTAGACTCTTGGGGTGACTGCTCTGTGCGTGCAGCAGTATCTTGCCAGCTGCCCTTTTTCTATAGAGTTTGGAGGGAAATTTGTTGTCAACAATCTCCACTTTAACATCCAAAAATTCCACTCTCTCATCACTGATTACCCCATCAAATTTCAGGTTCAAATTGTTATCGTTCAAGCGTTCAATGAACTTTGACACTTGTTCCATGTCCCATTCCTAAATCAGGAACAGGTCGTCATTATAGCAAAACCACAAAACAACATGAGAGTTGAATTCCTCCAATGCTCCGGACACCTGTTGCTCCCACTACCCCATCAAGAGGTTGGCATAATTTGGGGGAAAACAGGTGCCCATAGCGGTACCCTGGCTCTGTCTGTAAAGTTCATTGTTGAACCAGAGAAAATTGTTTTCTAAACAGAATTGAATCATTCTCAGAACCATCTCAGTGTGGATCAATGGAGAAAGGGACCTCACCCTGAGGAAATGTCTACAAGCCTGAGTTGCATCTTTATGCCTGATGCTGGTGTACAAACTGCTCACTTCCAAGATACTCAGGTGGAAATAATCCTCCCAGTGAACATCAAATATCCTCTGGAGGCAACCTCTACTATCTTGAGTATAGGAGGTAGAGATGATACAAATGAACGCAGAAAGAAATCAATGTACCTTGATGGATTTTCCAACAGGGAGCCCCCAGGACGAAACAATGAGTCTCCCTGGAGGGTTGATAGGGTCCTTTTGAATTTTGGGTAACAGGTACAACATTGGAATTCTGGGAAACTTGTTACACAAAAATTAAAATTCTTCCTATTCAATCAGATGTACCTCCAACCCATCAGCAGGTAAATAAAATGTAGCATTCCATTTCTCAACAATATTTTTTAGACACAATTTCATGATAGTCTCTGTTATTCAGCTGGTGAAATACTTCAGATCAGCATTGACAGAGAGATTCACAACATTGCCACCCTTGTCAGACTGCCTAGTGACAATATTGTTATCCTCCTGTAAAGTCTTGACACCCATGCTGTCAGCTTTGCTGAGATTGTCAGAATTCCATTTATGTTTCTTAGATTGTTTTTTAATATCACAAGTAACTAATGCCTCAAAGGTGTCAATGGCATCACAAGGGAGGGTGGGATTAAAGGTGGACTTGATCTTGAATTTGCTAGGTCAGCTTAATCCTAAATAAATCCACAAATTGTCAAAATTAAGGAATTTGTCAGCAGTGTTACCACTGTCTGGATCCAATTCTGCTAGGTCTACAGCAGATCTACATCCCCAATATCTAAGTTACTGTAGTGTCTCTTTTAGTGGGAATGGGCCTGTTGTCACCTTTCAATGCAAACCACTTGTGCAGTTTCAGTTTCCTGATGAAATGAAGTAAATGAATCCTGCTTTGGGCATAGTTGAATTCGTTCATAGGACAGAATCATAGCCCCAGTTTTAAGACATTAATATCAGTCAAGGATAAGGACTGATTCTATAAATTTACCACATTGATAGATATTGCCATCATTGTCCCATTTTTAGTACAGGTATAGAGGGAATTACCAGAATCTAAAATAACTGAAAAAGGTAGGTGGCTGTGCAGCCCCCTTCCAGAGCCTTAAAAGGCCCCGAGGACCCCATCCCCCGGGGCCAGCTCAAGTACTCTGTCCAGGGGCAACCCATCCACCAGTTATAGCTAGATCTGGTAACTATAACGCACTCCCTCACCATGCACTGATAATTATCCCACATATTACATATATATATTACCCAGTGGCGTTTGCCACTGGGTAGTTATAGTTAGGATTGTATTTCCATAGGAAATACCTTTTTTGTGTTGCTAATAACTTTCGCGCTATTTGATGAATCTCCACAAAGTTTCCAAAAAGTGCTACTTTTTGACTATTTTGTGCATGGAAAGTTTTGAGGTGTTATCACTCAAGCTGGGGCCAAGAAAAATAGGAGCCCCAAAACGCGTTATCCCCATTCATTTTTCTACTGTAACTTCGGACGCTGCAACAGCCCAAACCACCGAAAGAATTTACATCAAATTTGGCAGAAATCTAGATATGCTTTTTGTGTTTTGGTGAATCCGTTCAGATGTTTTGGAGAAAGTAAGATTTTAAAAATGTATGTATATCACGCGGCAAAGGATTAGAGGACCTGACAGAGCTCATGCTGAGATCTGATTGGCTGCCACCACATCAACCAAGAAGTGGTGTTAGTCATCTTAGGACTTAGAATCAAGTCCTTGGTCTTAAGAAAAAAGCAAAAAAAGACATAAGGATGCAGGGTAGGCATACCATAACCCACTAGGCCTGGTGGTGGGGTCTCGGAGGCACTCGGTCTGGGGCCAGAAATGTTTTTTTTAAATTTTGAAGCAAATATGTGGAAGATCTATGTGTCTTTTTTTTAAATAACCTCCAGGGTGGACCAGGCCCGGGTGCGAGGTTAGCTTTATATTTTGGGAAGGGGGTGCGTGTTTCCATCCACGAGTCTAATTAGACCCCATTCCCTTGGGCTGAAATGTAAATAAAAGTGAAGGGGACTGTAGCAATATACCTATGGTTTAAATGATGTCATAGTGACTATGACATGAATGGTGGAATGTTGATGTTAAAGGTGTGGCAGTTGTAATAGCAGTACAAGTTATGATAGGACACAGATGAATTAGCTAAAGGTAGATTGAATAAATATTGAGTGCAGCCTCACTCACATCACAAACTGGCGACAATTGCTGATTGAACCTGCACCATACAGCAATGAACTGATTCCCTTGTCAACACAAGGACTGCTTTAATTGTCAACAATAACGGTGATGGTAAGCGTGCTGTAGTGAGAACGTGCTAAAATAATTTAAGAAGGTTTAATATACTTTCAATTTAACAGAATTCAGCTTTGTCGATGACTACGGCACTTCCATGAGTGCTGCAAATAAAGCTAGATCTTGTCACACCTAAATAAGCGGCCATTTTTAAACCAGGCACAACGCGAGAACAAAGCAAAATATAAGTGGCCAACTTGAAATCAGGCATTTGGTCATGGGCTTGCATGAAAGACACCATTTTGAGGTCAGGCAAATATCAAGTTTATACCAAAATAAGTGGATTTCTTTTAAAAAAGAACAAAAACAGTCAAACGCCACAAAAAACTCATTTATTAACCCCTGGTTTGTTATTACAAAGGATAAATTCATAAATTACAAAGTAAAATAAAAATGTTAAATGAAGGAGAACTATCAGCATCGTCAAACATGCAAATGGATGTAATTTATGCACAAAAAGACGATAATATTTCAAGTACAATTTTAAAGAGACTTTTACCATTTGATATAACAGATCAAAAAACTATAGCCCAAAGATGGGGAAAAATGGAAAAGGATATTTGAAGATTTTGTAAAGGCATACAAATCAAAAGAAGGAAGGAAGAGGGATATGGAAGTCATACCTCCCCTTCCTCATTTACAGTGTTACAATCAAGAGAGAGTCAACCTCAAGCCATTTATTGTGGGCCCACTGACTATAGGGGAAATAACTTTTTCTTAAAAGGACTCTCACTCACCTTTTAAAGGATACATGTAAAAATATACAGATGAACAAGCAAAGGATCTGTTATTAAATTTAGTAGGTGATGAAGCAGAGGAAATAAGTGTAAAATTTCCTGATTCAGAAAGAAACACGTACAAAGGACTCATGAAATGTTTGGATGACAGATTTGATCTGAAAACAAATTTAAATTTAGAAAGATATAGCTTGTCAAGAAGAGGGTAAAACTATGGATTAATATGTAACAAGTTTAAGGAAATTAGGGATTCCTGTGAATTTGAGAAATTTAACAAAAAAGAGGCAATAAACTAAGAAGTATACAAGGATATAATTCGCTAGAATTTAGGAAAATGTTGTTAGAAAAAAACATATGACTTGCAAACAATTTTGAGAATGGCACGAACGGAAGCCCGAGCAAAGAAACATGCAACTAACATGGATCAAAGTAGAATAAAAACAATGTAACAAGTTAGACAAATAGTCAAGAAGGATAACAAAAATTATACAACAGAGTTTTTACAAAGTAAAAAATATATTTGTTATAGGTGTGGATTGCAATTCCCACTTTCAAATATATCTCCGGCACAGGGACAAATATGCAACAAATGCAGAAAAAGTGTATGTTGACTGAAACAAGATAAACAAATAACGAGAAAGATTGGAGAAAGCAGCCAAAAGCAAATGTCAAGCACGTGAGACAAATTGAAGTATTAGAAGATGATCACGCAGAAGATTCTGAACAAACAGAATCATTATTTATAATGAACAAGGAAAATGTAAATGAAAATAAAAACAAATAGGTCCTCCTACCTAAAAAAAGCAGATAAAAAAACAGAGTCTGCTCAAATACTGGTTGGATCTCAAAAGGTTCCCTTTGTACTTGATAGTGGAGCAATGTGCAATAATATGTGTGTCACTGAATATGATACAATGAAAGAAAAGCCAGTGCTTCTTTCTTTTAATGTGAGTGTTTTTCAATGGGGAGCAACAGATCCTGCTGCTTGTCTAGAAAACTTTGAAGATCATTTGTCATATGGAAATGTATATAGTACAGAGGAAATGCTTATTTTGTAGGGGAAGGTACTGTGTCCCTGCTTATTTAGTAATGTCGCAGCTTAAATATTGGGACTACTAGACATGACTTTTAATATTACAAGAGAGAATCCCATATTAAGAGAATTCCCAATTTTGTTTAAAAGTTTGGGAATACTAAAGGAAATCTATTACCCTGCATAAAAATGAAGCAGTTACACTTGTAGCACAAGTGCACAGGAGAGTTCCAATTTAACCGCAAGCTAAGGTAGATGAAGAAGAAATAAATACACTGCTACAATACAATATTATTGAAGTGGAACTGGTTCAACACATTGGGTATCTCCAACAGTAATAGTTCCCAAGAAAAATACAGAAAAATCTGAATATGTGTGAACATGTGAATATCGAATATTGTAACGAGAGAGAGAGACATCCTGGACCGCATCTGATCGATATGATCAGCAATCTCAATGGAATAATTGTATTTTTAAAATTGGATCTTGCTAAAGGGTATCACCAATTAGAATTTGATCAACAACCAAGGTATATAACTACATTTTGCAGTAATTTAGGCTTATTCCTATACAAAAGATTGAATTTTGGTATGTACTCAGAGACAGAAATATTTCAAGACTTATAAAAAAAAATGTGATAAAACTAAGGGTGGGCATAGTTGGCAGAGTACCACTACATGGCATTCTGGAGAGTTGAACAAAAGCTCCATGAACTCCGCTCCGGTCTCATGCCAATTAATAAAACAGTAATCTCACATGCCTTTGATAATATTATAGTCTTTTCACAAAAGAGACAATGAAAATACAGCAAGCAGTGAGAGAAGTGATGATTTTGGGGCCTCCCTAACCTAGGGAGAGAACCAAGCAGATGCCTTGAACGCAAAGAGCACATCATGCTGAACGATTCGGTGGTGGTCCCATCCTCCTAGGACCACCCCAAGCAAAGTTATGGGCAAAAATACAATCCCAACCAAAGGCCCTGCAAAGCATTATGGGATGAGATTCTAGAGTGCAGTGAATATTATAGTATCCAATATCAAAACATTTCTCAAGGGGCAGGCTCTCCCGGCTCAGCTGAGAGTTAATACTATAATATTCACTGCACTCTAGAATCTCGCCCCATAATGCTTTGCTGGACCTTGGTTGGCATTATATTTTGCCCATAACTTGCTCGGGGTGGTCCTAGGAGGATGGGACCACTACAGTTGTTGAGCATGATATGCTCTTGTGTTCAAGGCATCTGCTTAGTTCTCCCCTAGGTTAGGGGGACCTAAAATCATCACCTCTGTCATTGCCTGATGTTATTCAAAGTTCACTTTTGTGAATTGGTTATATGCTTTTTAGCATGTAAAGGTAAAATTGTTTTATCATAGGGTTGTGGGTGCAGTAGCTTACTCCACTGTTTGTGAAACTCTCCTCATCACAACTGATAAACCAGAAGTCTCACATACCTTTAGTAAACCAATAAATAACAATTTTTACATGCTAAAATGCATATAGTTTACTCACGAGAATAAAAATATAGCAAACAGTACTTTTAGTTAAACAACAAATAACTCTATCTTTACATGCTAAAATGCATATAGTCATCTCACAAAAGTGAAAATGGAAAAAAAAAGTAAGCAGTGAGAGAGGTGATGATTTTGGGGTCCTCCCTAACCTAGGGAGAGAACCAAGCAGATGCCTTGAACACCAAGAGCACATCATGCTGAACGATTTGGTGGTGGTCCCATCCTCCTAGGACCACCCCAAGCACAGTCAGTTATGGGCAAAAATACAATCCCAACCAAAGGCCCTGCAAAGCATTATGGGACGAGATTCTAGAGTGCAGTGAATATTATAGTATCCAATATCAAAACATTCCTCAAGGGGCAGGCTCTCCCGGCTCAGCTGAGAGCTAATACTATAATATTCACTGCACTCTAGAATCTCGCCCCATAATGCTTTGCTGGGCCTTTGGTTGGGATTGTATTTTTGCCCATAACTTTGCTCGGGGTGGTCCTAGGAGGATGGGACCACCACAAACTTGAGAATGATATGCTCTTTTTGTTCAAGGCATCTGCTTGGTCCTCCCCCTAGGTTAGAGGGGACCCCAAAATCATCACACGTTTTTGCATGAATTCTGTGTTCGTGAAACTCCCCTCATCCCAACCCACCCCAACCCACCCCAATTAATAAAACAGAAATCTCACATACCTTTAGTAAAACAACAAATATCTTTCTTTACATGCTAAAATGCAGTCATCTTACAAAAGTGAAAAGCAATATATAGCAAACAGAACAATTAGTTAAACAACAAATAACTATATCTTTGCATGCTAAAATGCATATAGTCATCTAACAAAAGTGAAAATGAAAATAAAGCAAGCAGTGAGAGAGGTGATGATTTTGGGGTCCTCCCTAACCTAGGGAGAGAACCAAGCAGATGCATTGAACACCAAGAGCACATCATGCTGAACGATTCGGTGGTGGTCCCATCCTCCTAGGACCACCCCAAGCACAGTCAGTTATGGGCAAAAATACAATCCCAACCAAAGGCCCTGCAAAGCATTATGGGATGAGATTCTAGAGTGCAGTGAATATTATAGTATCCAATATCAAAACATTCCTCAAGGGGCAGGCTCTCCCGGCTCAGCTGAGAGCTAATACTATAATATTCACTGCACTCTAGAATCTCGCCCCATAATGCTTTGCTAGGCCTTTGATTGGCATTGTATTTTTGCCCATAACTTTGCTTGGGGTGGTCCTAGGAGGATGGGACCACCACCGAATCATTCAGCATGATATGCTATTTGTGTTCAACGCATCTGATTGGTTCTCCCCTAGGTTAGGGGTGACCGAAAAATCATCACCTCTCTCATTGCCTAATATTTTTCAAAGTTCACTTTTGTGAATTGGTTATATGCTTTTTAGCATGTAAAGGTTAAGCTGTTTTATCAAACAGTTGTGGGTGCAGTAGCTAACTCCGCTACGTGACGGAGTGGAAATTTTTGTATGAATTCCGTGTTTTCAATGTAATGCGTTGTTAACAAATCTCCGCTAGCGAAGCGTAGTGCATTGCCTACGGTTAGATAAGACTAGTGACAAGTTCTGTGCACTATAGTGACAACATGCTAGTGTTTGGAAAGACACAAGATGAACATGATCAGGGTTTAGAGCAGTATGTCAAAAACAGGTGGAAGCTGGACTCACATGAAATGCACAGAAATGTGAGATTAAAAAACGGAACTAACTTTTTATGGACACATATTTGAAAATGAAGGAATGAGGCCAGATCTCATGAAAGTATCATCTTTAAATTCCACAGCATGCCCTAAAGATATATCTAAATTACGCACATTTCTATGAATGGGCAGTTATTGCTCTCGTTACATTTAAGACTATGCTACTATTAGTTGACATCCTTGAGATTTAACAAAGAAAGGACAAATATTCTTTTGGAATGAAAGATGCAAACATGCATTTAAAAAGATTAAAAATACATAACATTAGCAGCAAACTTGAAAGACTTTGATCCAGAGTTATGTCCTGAGTTAAGAGTGGATGCAAGCCCTGACTGATTAGGTGCCATTCTTGTACAACATAAAGTGGGAAGAGAATCACTGTGGTTAGTAATCTCTCATGCTAGTGGAAGTTTAATTGATGTAGAAATGAAATACTCACAGCCAGAAAATATATATAATTGATTATTAAATCAGCAGTTACCAAAACAATTTTGAAAAAGAGCTAATAGATGCAACAAAAAGATGAATTAATTAAAGAAATGAAACAAATAATATTCACAAATAGAGGGAAACATAGAAATAATGCAACAAGTTTTCAGTCTGGAATAAACAGAAGAGATATTCTTGCATTGAAAAATGTCCCAGCAGCGTTGTCTATAGACCCCTCTGGAATTATTTTAAGAGGTAATAGAAGTGTTATTCCAAGTCTTTTACAGAAATATGTAATTGAATATAGCACACAAAATTCATAGAGGAGTATCATTAACAAAGAATTTCCTTCAGGAAAAAGTGTGGTTCCCAAGACCTGACAGTCAAGTTGAAGAAATTGTGCAAGCCTGTCATTTATGTCAGTGTACCATTAGAGAAAGAAAAAGTGAAGAACTGCATATGTCCTAGCTTCCTGATGCAGTGTGGTCTAATTTGCCAGCAGAGTTTTAGGGACCGTTGAATCTGGGCAAAATCTATTTGTTAGAATAGATTAATATTCTCATTTTCTGATTATTAAAATGGCGCCATCTACTTCAGAAGCAGTTGTACTTCCTGTTTCAGATGACATTTTTTCAACATGGGGTATTCTAGAGATCCTGAAAACAGATAATGGACCACCTTTTTATGGAAGTGAATTTCATAAATTTCTTGACTAGCTGGGAGTGGTTCACAAAATAATTACTCCATTATGGCCACAATTGAATGGAATAGTGGAGAGGATAATGGCTATGATTAAGAAATCTGTTCAAAGAGCAAAACTATCACAAACATCTGTGAATCAAGCCCTATGTCAAGTGCTTTGTGATTACCAGAATACACCTCATAGATCAACAGGGAAATATCCTTCAGAATTGATCTTTGGACAGACTCGACAAACAAGATGGCCACATTTACCTTCCAATCCTCCAAGAGAACATAATAAAATTGCAAGAAAGGATAAAGAAATGAAAAAAAGGCTGAAATATTATGCGGAACAAAGGAAACATATTGAAATATGAAGTTATCAAATAGGGGATCTAGGGCCAGATGTACAACCCTTGTTTGCGGCCGCAAATGGAAGATCAGCCCGTTTGGGACCGCAAAAAATGTTCCAGGCATGTACAAATGCTATTTTGCAAGTCACTGACTGCAAAACTAGCATTTGCGACTCTCGCTATTAGGAAGGGGCGTCACCATGTCATGTACTGTTGTTTTGCGACCGCATTTGTGGTCGCAAAAAAATTGCAGTTTACCACCTACTTCAAGTAGGTGGTAAACCACTCGCAAACAGGAATGGATCCCCAGGGGACCCCTTCCCCTTTGTGAGTGTGTGCGTAAATATTTTTTAAGAGCAGGCAGTGGTCCCAGGGACCACTGCCTGCCCTTAAAAAATGAAATGTTTCATTTTTCTTTTTTAAATGCATCCCGTATTCATTGAAGGAAAACGAGCTGCATTTAAAAAAAACTGCTTTATTAAAAAGCAGTCACAGACATGGTGGTCTGCTGACCCCAGCAGGCCACCATCCCTGTGAGTGCTGGCCATTCCCAATGGGGTCACAAATTGCGTTTGCCTCATGAATATTGATGAGGCATGCAATTTGCGACCCCATTGGGAATCGCAAACAGTGTCTGAGACACTGTTGTACATTGCATTTAGCGAGTCGCAAATTGCGAGTCGCAATTTGACGCAATTTGCGACTTGCTAAATGCAAGCATCGTAGATCTGGCCCCTAGTTTGGTGAAACAGAAAAAAATGATGAAATCTCAGCGTAGATTTCATCCATCACCTTTGAGAATAACAAAAGTACGAGGTTCAACAGTTCCTGCAGAGGATGAGAGCAGACTGAAAACTACAAATAAAACCTATTTTAAAAGATTTGTAACTCAAATTCAAGAAATAGAGACAAACAAAGACAGAATCAGCAAGGCATTGCTCCTCAAGATGAAAATTAAGTTAGTGGACAAAATACTTCTACATATGGACAAACTGCTTCTTCTTTGCTGAGAAGAACAAGAGTACCTAACACAAAAACATATTGAACAGTGCTATGCCACAATCCCATGGACAGGGAAACAGAACACATATTGAGGGAGCAAGCATAGATAGCTGCTCCCACAGGGTGGGAGCAATGCCAGAGGGGAGCTGGCTCGGTTTGTGAGGGGCCTGGTGCTCCCCGAGATGACCCCAATGTGGTACTTGTGGGTGCCAGACTGGGCACCAGGGCACCTACCTATATTTAAGGCAGGCCCCAGGGATGGGGGCCATAATAGTTCTGGGGGCAGGGCCACACAACCCCTCTCCCCTTTTTTAATAGGATATTGCCTCAGAGGAGGGGATCCCCGGAATCTATGAAGGCTCAGGGAGGGGGGCTGTGCACTGCCCTCCCCTTTATTTACCGAACAGCCCTGGGGATTGGAGTCCCCAGGGCCTAATAAAGTGTGGGGAAAGGGACTGCATTGCCCCCTCCCCTTTTTCATTGGCTTTGGTACTGGGGGACAGGGTTCCTAAGTCCTGATAAGGCTCAGGAGAGGGGCCACATGCTCCCCTCCCCTTGGAATTTGGCCCTTAAAGATGGGGTTTCTGGGGGCCTATGATGATTCTTTAATAAGGTTCTTTAATTACAGTGGCACGAAGGGGTTAAAACTGGTAGAAAGTTAGCAGTATCTGAGCCATTGGTCTCCATGGATGATCTGACTGGCTAAATCACAGTAGATGGGCGGATCCTGATTGATTGGCCACATCATGGAAACTATGTTGTGGCAGTCCATACAGGACTGAAAATAAAATCAAAGGCCAGATAAGGAGGCAGTTTGGGCACACCCTGACCCCTAGGGCAATATGTGGGGGTAAAAAAAATATATATATATACAAATTAATTATATTAATTAAAAATTGCGGTGAAGGTTTCCACATTAGGACTAAGTCTCTTTTTAGGAAGTAGAAAATCTACTATGAGGCTGGAGGCTGTAGCCGTCAAGAGTTCCACGATGCCAGATACCCCTTTCAATCAATGAATCAATCATATCATTTGTAAAGCGCACTACTCACCCGTGAGGGTCTCAAGGCGCTGGGGTGGGGAATGCTGCTGCTGCTCGAAAAGCCAGGTCTTGAGGAGTTTTCTGAAGGTCAGCAGGTCTTGGGTCTGCCGTAGGTGGATGGGGACGGTGTTCCAGGTCTTGGCGGCGAGGTGGGAGAACGATCTGCCACCGGAGGTCGCTCTTCGGAAGCGGGGACTGTGGCGAGGGCGAGGTCAGCGGAGCGGAGCTGGCGGGTGGGGGTGTAGAAGCTGAGTCGTCTGTTGAGGTACGTTGGTCCGGTGTTGTGGAGTGCCTTGTGTGCGTGGGTGAGGAGCTTGAAGGTTATCCTCTTGTTGACCGGGAGCCAGTGCAGGTCTCTTAGGTGGGGTGTGATGTGGCTGCGGCGAGGGATGTCGAGGATCAGGCGTGCAGAGGCGTTCTGGATGCATTGGAGCCGTCTCAGGAGTTTGGCCGAGGCTCCTGCGTAGAGGGCGTTTCCGTAGTCCAACCTGCTGCTGACGAGGGCCTGGGTGACCGTTCTTCTCGTTTCAGTGGGGATCCACTTGTAGATCCTGCGGAGCATGCGGAGGGTGTTGAAGCAGGCGGAGGAGACGGCGTTGACCTCTTTAGTCATGGAGAGGGTGGAGTCAAGGATGACCCCTAGGTTGCGTGCGTGGTCGGTGGGTGTTGGGGCGGTTCCCAGTGCGGTCAGCCACCAGGAGTCATCCCAGGCCAAAGGGGTGGATCCGAGGATGAGGACCTCCGTCTTGTCCGAGTTCAGCTTCAGTCGGCTGTTCCTCATCCATTCAGCGACGGCCTTCATTCCTTCGTGAAGGTTGGTTTTGGCGGTGTGGGGGTCCTTGGTGAGGGAGAGGATCAGCTGGGTGTCATCGGCATAGGAGATGCTGTTGAGGTCGTGCCGACGGGCGACGTGGGCGAGCGGTGCCATGTAGATGTTAAACAGAGTTGGGCTGAGGGAAGAGCCCTGGGGTACGCCGCAGATGATCTCGGTGGCTTCAGAGCAGAAGGGGGGAAGGCGGACGCTCTGTGTTCTGCCGGAGAGGAAGGAGAGGAAGGAGGTGGTCCAGTCCAGAGCCTTCTCTTGGATCCCGGTGTTGTGGAGGCGTGTTCGTAGTGGGTGGTGGCAGACCGTGTCGAAGGCGGCTGACAGGTCCAGGAGGATGAGGGCCGCCGTTTCTCCGTTGTCCAGCAGGGACTTGATGTAATCGGTGGTGGCGATGAGGGCAGTCTCGGTGCTGTGGTTGCTGCGGAACCCGGACTGGGAAGGGTCCAGGATGTTGTTCTCCTCGAGGTAGCGGGTCAGTTGTTCGTTGACGGTCTTTTCGATGACCTTTGCCGGGAGACGGGAGCAGGGAGATGGGCCGGAAGTTCTTGAGGTCCTTGGGGTCCGCCTTGGGTTTCTTGAGTAAGGCGTTGATCTCGGCGTGCTTCCAGCTCTCCGGGAAGGTTGCTGTCTCGAAGGAGGTGTTGATGACTTTCCGGAGATGGGGTGCGATGGCTGTGCTGGCTTTGTTGAAGATGTGGTGTGGGCATGGGTCTGACGGAGATCCGGAGTGGATGGTGTTCATGATCTTGATGGTGTCGTCGTCGTTGGTGTTGGTCCAGGAGAGCAGGCGGTTGGTGCGGATGGTGGTCGTGGGGGCGAAGGTCTCAGTGGTTGTCGGGGCGGTCGTGGCGTTGAAGCTGTCGTGGATGTCTGCGATCTTGCGGTGGAAGAAGGTGGCCAGCGAGTCGCACAGGTCTTGCGAGGGTGGGACGTCGTTGGTGTTGGAGCTGGGGTTGGAGAGTTCCTTCACGATGTTGAAGAGCTCTTTGCTGTTGTGCGCGTTGTTGTCTAGGCGGTCTTTGAAGGAGGCCCTTTTGGCGGATCTTATGAGGTGATGGTGTCTGCGGGTGGCGTTCTTGTGGGCTGCGTGGCTGTCCTGTGTTCGTTCACGGAGCCAGATCTTCTCCAGCTTTCGGCAGGTTTGCTTGGAGGCCCGGAGGTTTTCAGTGAACCAGCTGGCTTTCTTGTTGGTGTGACTGTTGGAGGGTTTCTTGATCGGGGCAAGGGTGTTGGCGCAGTCGTTGATCCACTGTCTGAGGTTGCGGACGGCGGTGTCGGTGGGGTCGGCGGGTGGGCTCTGGGCGAGGGTGGTGGTTAGCTGGTCTTCGGTGACTTTGCTCCAGCAGCGGCGAGGCATCTGTTGGGTGCGGTGGTGCGTGGTGGGTTTCTTGAAGGTGAAGTGGATGCAGCGATGGTCGGTCCAGTGGAGTTCGGTGGTGTGGTTGAAGGAGACGTGGGGGCTTGCGGAGAAGATGGGGTCAAGCGTGTGACCGGCAGAGTGGCTGGGTGTTGTGACGAGTTGTCTGAGTCCGAGGTTGGCTAGGTTGTCGATCAGGGTGGTGGAGTTGGTGTCGTTGTTGTTCTCGAGGTGGAAGTTCAGGTCTCCGAGGAGGATGTAGTCCGTGGAGGCGAGGGCGTGTGTGCTGACGAAGTCGGCGATGGAGTCGCTGAACTGTGGTCGGGGTCCGGGGGGTCTGTAGATGAGGGTTCCTCTGAGGGTGGTGTTGGGGTCGGTGTGGATCTGGAAGTGCAGGTGTTCGGCGGTGCTGTGGGTGTCGTCGGTGTTGGTCGAGACTCTGAGAGTGTTCCTGTAGACAATGGCGATTCCTCCTCCTGCTCCGTTGGTGCGGTCCCTGCGGGTGATCTTGTAGCCTTCCGGGACGGCTATGGCTATGTCGGGTGCCGAGGCGGGGTTCAGCCAGGTCTCCGTCAGGAAGGCGACGTCTGGGGAGGTTGAGTCGAGTGGGTCCCAGAGTTCAACGGCGTATTTGCGGGCGGAGCGGGTGTTGAGAAGGATGCATCTGAGGTGGTTGGGTTCTTTCCTGGTCGGCATTATGGTGGGGCGGATGCTTGTGAAGCTGCAGTTCTGGCAGGTGAAAGCTCCGTGGGTGCACTTCGGGGCGGCCAGGAAGCAGGTGTGTGATCGTCCGGTGTTGAGTGCATGGAGGGTTCTGGCATCGTAGCGGTGTCGGGCGTCGTGGCATTCACGGGGTCCAGGGGTCCTGGCGCTGGGCACGGTCCAGGCGCGGACGGGCGCAGACGGGCTTGCCTTAGGCGGCACGGCCTCCATATTAGGGGATGTGGGAGGGAGGAGCAGCTCGGAGGCGGGAGCGGGCGGCGAATGGGATTGCAGGGGGGCGGGGCCGCAGGGACGCAGCGGTGGGAAAAACGGGCGGGGCCGCAGGAGAACTGGGCACAGGAAGGAAAAACAAGTCTGGGCAAGAAAGCAAGTACAGGTACAGAGGAATAAAAACAAGTCTGGGCAAGAAAGCAAGTACAGGCACAGGGGAATAAAAACAAGTCTGGGCAAGAAAGCAAGTTAGGCACAGGGGAATAAAAACAAGTCTGGGCAAGAAAGCAAGTACAGGCACAGAGGAATAAAAATAAGTCTGGGCAAGAAAGCAAGTTAGGCACCGGGGAATAAAAACAAGTCTGGGCAAGAAAGCAAGTGCAGGCACAGAGGAATAAAAACAAGTCTGGGCAAGAAAGCAAGTACAGGCACAGAGGAATAAAAACAAGTCTGGGCAAGAAAGCAAGTTAGGCACAGGGGAAAAATACAAGATTAGGCAAAAACAATGCAGGCAGAGCCGTGCAGCAGCGTGGGGAGCAACCTGCCTGCGAGCAGGACCACAGATCAGGATTTGCTGCTGCAGAGAAAAACGTAGAGGGAGCTACCGTGAAGTCAGGCTGACCTGTGATGCACCTTGGGTGGATCAACAAACAGGTTGGTCTTAGTCTTCCCTCTGTACTCAGAGCAGTTTTCAGCCAAAAATGTAATAAGTCCCAAGTTTTGGATTTTGGCTATCTGTGCAACTTTAGCACCATTTCCAATGGTCCATGTGAGAAGTTGGCCTGGTATATGCTGTCCCCTAATTAAAGTGGGCACCTTGCACCAGTCCAAACAACCCTTATGGTGATTTAAGAGGTCCAAGATAACCTTAGAAAGCTATCCAAGTGGTAGCTGTGGAGAGCAGCCTTCAGACTTAGTCTTGAAGGAATGTTAAGCAGCTTGTTTTACCAGAATGCAACCTTATAGTATTGGTTAAATGAAAGGAGAACCACACAGTAGTTACAAAAATATGTATTTATTAATATAACACTCTCTAGTACGATAAAGTATCTTCTACACGAAGATAATCACAAAGCACACAATACTGTAGCACAGAAAGTAAGTAGCACTAATACACAGTGGGCTCCAGGGGGAGACCAAACCATACACTAAAATAGTGGTATAAGAACCATGACTGGATTCAAGACAGTGTCTAGAGGATGTAGAATCGCTGGGATCCCAAGGGACTACCCAAGGTGAGTAAGTAGGGACCCCACGGAGGAAGGTTGCAGTGTGGGAACACAACTGCGTGCTCGGTACAATTCTATGGGAGAGTCGCAGCTGAAGTTTTAAAGTTTAAGGACCCTTCCCAGTGGACTTTGAAGAAACCCCGTGGAACTTAGGAGGTTGGAGAGCCACCCCACCCCTGGATACCGTAGTTCCAGAGTTACCTATCCCAGGGAAGCTGGGTGCATAGGTCTGAAGTGGCGTTGGAACTGCCGTCGAACCCAATAGAGGACTTTGCAGAAGAGCCGCTGCTGGAAGGAAGAAAGGTGTCCGTTAGAATCCAAAGGTGGATTCTTGTTGAAGAGTACCTGAAACAGAGGGGACAGAGTTTGGGTCACTCAGGAGTGACCAGGGGCTCGGTAGACGAATGCCCACCGATGTCGGGTGCTTCAGGTGCGTTGAGGGGGTTCTTGACTCTGCCAGGGACCAGGAGATGTTAAGGACAACCAGGAGCCAGATACGAGCTGTCCCACAAAGGATGTCGAGTGCTGAGGGGTCGGTGTCCGGCGGGAGCACCAACAAGCCTTGGCAACGGCAACCCACTCAGGAGGTCAAAGAAGGTTACGATTCACCAGGAGACTCACCAAACACAAGGGTGTCAGGGCAGGCCTGGGGTCACCAGGGGAGCCCAAGAAAAGCAAAGTTGACCCTCAAGTGGACCCACAGGCCTGAAGCACAGGAGTCACTAGAGGACCTCAAGCAGTTTCACAAAGCAACAGCCAACGGAGCACTCGGTGCAAGGAGGCCAGAGTTCTTTGTAGGAAATGGTGCCAGAGGTTGGGGCTACTCGGAGCCCAGTGCACTTGTTCGGGAAACACCAATAAGCATATGCACTTGCAAATTAATGTGGTGCACAGGGGTACAGGTATTGCAGCCCCCACAAGGGATTCTGACCTCAAACTTGGTAAGAGGGCAGGTCAGACCTTGAGGGACTTAGAAACCCACCTCTTGTGTTGCTGGAGCATTCTGGGCCATAGGAGCTAAGGAGCAGCAGAACTGTCAATCGTGATGTGGTGCCTGCGGTTGCAGGGGAGTGACTCCTTCACTCCAAGGGAGATATCTTCAGTTGTCCTTGATTCTCCACAGGTCCTGCACAGAGCCTGTATGGTGCACAGGCACAGACGATGCTTCAGACTAAGAGGAAGACGAGTTAGGCCCAAACAAAGTCCAGCGAAGTCCAGAGTGTCCAGATGGTCGAAGTTCAGTGGTTTCTTGTTCAGAATCTTGTCCACGTCGAATCTAGGGTCCTACAGCCAGGTAAGCCCTTTTGTACCCACGGGAGAGGGTTGGACAGATTCAGGGGACACTCCCAGGGGAGGGTCTGGACAGTGGGGAGGTTACTCCCATGTCCTTTGCCAGTTTCATGCCAGAGCAGGAGCCAACGGCTCCTAGGACTGGTTTGAACTGGACTATGCACAGGGACACCAAATGTGCCCCTCATGCAGACTTTCGGTCGCTGGCACGCTCACCCACCCAGCCCTAAAACACAAAATCCTGTCTGGGAGGTGGTCACACCTCCCTGTGACAGGATGCCTATTGTTCTGCCTTCCCCTGCTCAAGCTTGGCTCAGCAGCAGGAGGGCAGAAATGTGTCTCTGGTCAGCAGCAACCCTTTTGGGCTGCCCAGGACTAGAAGGTTGGTACCGAGAACACCAGGGACCTCACAAAGCTTGTTTCTGAGGGGTGGAATCATACCTCCCACACTGGTTACCGGTGTGGGGGTATGATTCCACAATGTTTGACACCAAACACGATAGGGTTACTTTCAGCCGTTTCAGAGTTGGTCATCATGCGGTTGCATAATGCCACTCTATATTTCGTAAATGGCTGATGCACTGACAACCTGGGAGAATGGACTCCATAGGCTGCATGGGTGTTCTGCTCATGCAGTGGCACCCTCTCACTTAGAACCAAGCAACCTGCCTTCTGGGTTGTTAAGGCCTGCTATGGGGTGACTTATAGGTTTTAAGTGCAGTGACCCTTAGATATAGTAAACCTATATCTTAAGTGGTGCATGCACCAACTTACACAGGCTGCAATGGCAGGCCTATAGGTTCCATTTTGCATGGCCTCTCATGGGTGGCCCATTTGAGGCCTCTGGGGTACCTATGCCCTGGGTACTATATACTAGGGACTGACAAGGGTACCCTAGTATCCAATCTGGAGTGTACCTAAGTACATAACATACAGTTTAGGGAGAAAGCAGATAGACTGGGGTCCTGATTAGCAGGATCCCAGTCAGACTAGTCAATAACAGTATTACATGAAGCATAAAGTGGGGGTAACCATAAGTAGCAGATCCTACTTTCCTACAGTCAATGACTGGAGAGGCACCACTTAGAGGGTTAGGACTCACTCAGGCTGGGTCCAGTTGCGAGTCTAAGATTGTTGGAGTCTTTTCAGCCCTTGAAACTCTGATGAGGGGGCCTCCCAACTAGCCCTTGAAGTCACTCTGGGTTCAAGAAGTGGAATGGGGCTCAAGCAGCAGGGCAGGCCTCTGATAGCTCAAGGCAGGCTACTGGCAGCAAATAAGTCCTTCCAGATGCAGCAAAGCAGTCTCCTGAAGCAAACAGCAGGCCACAGCAGCAGCCAGTCCTCTTTGTGTACTTCTGGAGATCCGGAAAGTGAACTGCAGAGTGATCAAAGAGTCCTACTTTTGTGCCTGGTGCCTTATTTGAAGTAGAGGATGTGTATAGAGAATTTCCTTTGAAGTGCTTGAAGTTTCCTGCTTCCCCTGCCCTGGCTCCAGGCTGGCTCTATGAACAATGCACTGGTGATAAGTCCTTTGTGTGAAGGTATACCACAGCCTATTCAGTTGCAAGTGGGACTTGCCCAGCTGCACAGCCCCCATCCTGCAACTGATGTCCCATCCAGGCACACCTAATCCCTCTATTGTGTAGCTGTCAAGGAGGAATAACAAAGTCCACTTGCCAATTGCACTCAGTCACATGACCCAGGAACAGGCTGCAGGCACCAAATTATTAGGGCAAAAAATGCAAATTTTCTAAAAGTGACATTTTAAAAATTCCAACGTAAAATCCAACTTTGCCATTAAATAGGATTTTAAATTACAATTTATAAGACTCAAAACATGACATCTTTACTTTTTTCCAATCAAATGTTAGCACCTATTAAATGTAATAAGGCAACCCAAGATTATACTATAGGCGGAGAGGAAGGACTCACAGTGGTGAAAAAGGAATTTACGAGTTTTTTACTACCTGGAAATGTAAAACCTAAAAGTACGAGTCCAACCTTTAAGGTACAAAGCAGCCTGGAATGTTTACGGCCTCCCTTAGGGTGATGTATATGAGATAAAAGGCGAGTTTAAGGCTTGTCAAAAGGGTTATTTTGCCATGTCAAATTGTCAGTTTAAGACAAAGCATTCAGGCTGCAATGGCATACTTGGGACATGTTTTAAGTGGCTACATAAGTGGGTGTCACAATCAGTGCTTCAGGTCCACTAGAAACATTTCATTTACAGGCCCTTGGTATATGGTATACCATTTTACTAGGGACCTATAATGAAATTAACTATGCCATTCAGATGTAAGCCAATTTCACCATGTTTTAAGGGGTGAGCACAAGTACTTTAGCACTGGTTAGCAGTGGTAACATGCACATAGTCCTAAGGACAGCAAAAATGAATTTCAGCCAAATAAGAGGGTGAAGGCAAAATGTTTGAGAGAAGACCACCCTTAGGCTGACGGGTCTAACATTAGATAATATAACTTTTGAACATGATCAAAACCACATAAGTTCACTGAAAAAAAAAAGGTTTAATTGATGTTATAGTTAAATGTTGATATGAAATAAGAAATACTGTTTTAAAACCGAAAAATTACTGAAATTCACCAGTTATAGTGAAGTAACTATAACTTGCAACCCCTTCAAACCCTTCTTATGACCTCAGATATTGCATCAATTATGACATGTTAAATGACATCATTAATGACATTACTGCTGACATCTCAAATGACATTATTTATGACAACAATGATGATATCATAAATAACATAATCCACAATACTGCTGTTGTTTTGCTATTATAAGTCTTTTTGGTTATCATTCGATTAGACTGTATGTCTGGGAAGATGCACTTGAACTTGACATGTTTCCTTTACATTGTCAAGATCAAACTGCTAGTGGGCCTGGCATTAACTATCACTAAGTCTGGAACTATGGTAACTGTCTAGGCAAAAAAATATCAGTTCATTTTACCAAATGAAACAGACACTTTGTGAATGATAAAATAAGAAAAGGCTGGACCAAAGACAGCACTGTGCTATGCAATCAATTAAGTTTTCATGACTTAAAGCATCCTTCAATGGGTTTCTGCATTACCTATCATTTGTCCAGTTCCCTTAATATGATCAGAGATGAGATTTTGCTCTGTGTGTGTGTCATGACACATTAGGCGGAGCATGAGCCCTGCTGTAGATAGGAAGTGCTCCTGCCTGTCAAACTTGCCATTCCTAGGCGCATTTAAATGCCAAGTACCTCCCAAACTGCAGAGCCAGTGCTCTATCAGGAGGCTATTGGTGTACTATAGGACATCTGAGGCAATAATCTGTTTTCCCTACCCCTTAACCTCAACTCTTTAATTGTGGTCCTGGCTGCTGGTAGACATTTTGAAAACGCTAAGGTACAGTAGCTACACCCTGATATAGTGCCTACTGTCCCCTCTGCAAATTAAATCCAGTAATTTTTCTACTTAATTATTCTTGAATGACTGATGATGTGCACACACCTGGTCTGACCTGCATTCACAGTCTACCTCCTTGTCATTTCAGCATTGGGAAAGTGAAAATGACTACAATTACACTGGGCATGATGTCACTCGGAGACTGTGATAATGGATGACTTTCATTCATAACTGTCTTAACACAAGTTTCCTATAGGGTAATTACTTTGCAGGACCTAGAATACAAAATATATGAATGCCATTAAAATTCTAACGGATTCCTGCTATAACCCAAATTTTGAACAAGTTTTGACAACGTTACTTCTTGGCTAAAAAAAACCATTCATGTGGAGTTTTCAGTTCACTTGACTGTAAATTAATGAGGCACTGCACTTGGGTCTTCAGTATACTTGTGGGCTACTGAAGGTTCTATTGTTTTGTGTCCGCTGTTGCACTGAGGTACATGAATCTATGATTTGAGATAATGCTTCAGTGCTATCTTGACCTTCAACTTCTTATTAATGTGGTGCTAGGACAAACATATTGCAAACATCAGTTCTATACAACTCTTTGTCCTCACTTCCTCTTATCTTCAAGCTAATTTTCATATTAGAAAAGGCCTTGTGACTGCGTGCAGCTTGAGTGTTCTGATTTCATTTGACTGTTTACAGGATGCTTCTTATTATGAAGTTCTTATGATTGTTCACTCCTGGCGTCTTTGTTTAAGATTACAGGCCATGAAGTCATTTTTCTTAAACGAGGTTGTGCTCTTTATCAAGTGGAATGCATACTTTGTTAGGGTCTCATTCTATTGCACATTCCAGGTCTAACTGTACACTATGAGTAACTTCCTTTTTTCTGTTGCTTAGTGAGGGACCACCCCCAACTTTTAGATTGAATCTGTACTACAATATTATTTTGTTTTGCTTTGTCCTCCTTGCATGATGGTCCCTGGAGATGATGTTCCTCAACTGTTGGGCGGTTGATTTTCTGTCTCCATTTTAACCAATGTATTCCCTACTGTAGTTGTCACCCTGTCCCACTGTGGAGCTAGTTTGAGTTCCTGAACAGTTCCTGTACAGAAGTTGAAGGTGTGCTGCACCAGTACTGATGAAGACCAGCAAGGCCCGAACTAGAAATGGGGCTGAAACCTGCAATAATGCAAACTTTGTTTCCATGTACAGTGATTTATCACAAGTAAATTAGCAGTCTAATAAACTCACCAAGTAGGTATAGTCAAGAAATTATCGGGTGTCCTGTGTCCTACCAACAGATATCAGCAACAACCAATATAATCATCTGAACAGGCCTTGGTGCCACTTTCCACAGGGTGAGTGTCCATTAACTATACTATATTAATGTCGGAACATCAAGGACACATTCCGCTCGTGACTTGGTGTGTCATATTTGCAGTATGCCCTGGTATGCTTTTGCCAAGTTTGAGTTCTGAAAATATTTGTAAGATGGCAATCACAGATGTTAACTGTAATGAAGTGTTAAAATGCTTTTAGATATAAGTGCTTTGTATCGACACACATGAATCATGAGGCACAGAACTAATCATGGTACTCTGTCACACAGCAGTCAGGAAAGATGCACACATTTTCAAGGTCTCTTAGGTTGCATACCAAACCATACAGAGGAGTACTGTTGGGTGAATCAACCTTACGATAATCTCATTCAGGCCTCCAACTCAAGGGTTTTCCATCTTAATCCATAATCAGTGAGATTACTGTACAAAAGCACACCTGGATTATGAGACAGACAGAGAAAATGATTCTATTTCACGGATGCCACGGCCATGCTACCACGTACTATCCAGAATATGCATCTGTACAGCTCAGCTGCCATTACAATAACACCACAATAATACATGCTCAAAATGAATAGGACACAACTGCATATCAATAGAAAATGCAACATTCTCCAGGTCAGATGAACTACATGTAGAAAAATCACAGACTACAACAATGGCGTTTTAAGTATACCCTAGCATTCCTCTCCACTTTCGTGCAGGCAGGACAAAGCAAAAGCAAGTACCAATAGTCCGCACAAGCATCGGAAATACCTTCTACAAGTTGCATGGCCATTACACCAGTAATGGAGGTGGAGTCCAATTGCAATCACATGCATCGAACCAACAGACATGGAGGAAATCCTGGCAGCTGCATCGTAAACCTGGATCTGGGGCATGAGTGAAGGACATGTGAACCGCTGTTTTGATACTAATAACAGGCAAATCAGGGAAGAACTCACAAACTATTAAAAACCCGGACCCCTCGAACAGCAGCTTTGACTGTGTGTGGATGTGACAGCACGAGCAGGGGCATAGTGGCCACTACTCCACATGCAACTACTGTCAGCACTGACGGTCTAGCAAAAGAAACAAGATTGTCATGTCCATTAGGATAGCCCCATCATGTACATACCAATTACATACATTTTGTCCCATCCACATGACATAACGGTCTTGCACAGGTGACCTTTTACCTAGTAGCTTACTTCTGTCCCTTCGACACAGGCTCTCGGTACCCTCTCTTAATCCCTGTACCTGACGTACATAAACATGTCCCCAGGCACAGCAGATTTATTCTGTATAAGGGTCATCACTTTTTTCATCCATGGCCAACAGCCAGCTGTGCATGATCATGTTTGTTTAGAAAAGGATTAGCAGAGGATTAGCGAATGTTTTCAAAACATATCGATTCTAGAAGAAACCCTGGAGTGACCACTTTAGTATAAAAGACCTTCACTCCCCCTTACAGTACAGAGGAGAATTCCTTCCAGGCTGGACTGAGACTCTGCAGGCTGATCCTTTGACATGCAGAGACCTGACATCCCTTGCGGGGTGCCATACTCGACACAGAGACGGGGTCCTTCATTCAGTACCATCAGGTGAGGGGTTAGCACTTCCCCGGGGGATTCGTGGCTCCATTAGGATATATCCTAGCACTTACATACACATGCTTCACCTACATATCTAGGCTAGGTACATTTAGGTAGGCTATGCATCGTAGGTGTACACCAATGCTATTGTTTTATATAATCTGCTTTTATTCATCGTATTAGCACTATGGTAGAATTGTATCTGCTATTTACGATATTGGTGCTAGCGATTACATTTGTCTGCTCCTGTCTTTTGATTGTCGCAGTGAATATGTTTCATACTAGACTGACACTTGATCAATAAATAATTATTGAAACTGTTCCAATCGTCATTCAATGTGTATTCTGAAAAAAGTAAGCATGAGTGATTGAGCGAAAGATAACGTATTGTTTCCACGATACCTTAGGAATCAGGGTTATCATTTTCACTGGTTGCCAGAAACTACCTACAGTGGTAGTGGCACTGTAGAGCTAGCTGGTCTTATGGCTGAAACATCCTGTGGGGATGTCCAGAGTCTCTCGGTACACCAAGCCCTCAGTTTAGGTCATCCAAAACGTGCAGGTCCTGGGGGGTCCTAGGAACTACACAACAAGATGTGAAAGTGGGAACAAGAGGAAGATCTAACATACCACACAAAGGAAATACTAAGTACCACAAAGCAGGGTGACAGTAGACAAAAACCTGGTTGAGATAGTCAAAGGAAAACCTTTGAAATTTGTTTGGCAGCTTTTGTAGCTATGGCATCGGAAAAGCATATTATAAGTCCTTGTGACTTGTGGGACTAGATGCCAAGGATTATTCCTCCAGATGCTTCACTGATCACAACGCAAGACAGCTGAAGGTTTGCACAGATAATGAATGGAATGCCACTGATGAGATGTTCTCAAGTAAAAAGGGGAAAAGGGAAGCACAGGAAAATTCAAGTACTTTGGCTGTGTTTTTATTTGTGTGCTTGTATGAAGCTATTTCTTCTTGAGGGTGGTATGTTTCTTAAAACTAGTTAGTACCATTGTGTCCTCAGATAGTAGTGTGTTGTGCTATAAATTTACACCCACCCTAATGCCTTCTCTCTACACACTCACAGGGGTCCTGCTCCTTGGATTTGGCTGGTCGGCCCCTTCGGCCAGGCAATGCTGACCCGATGACAGCAGGCTTTGGCAGTGGTGTAGCTAGACGTACTGCCACCCGGGGCGGACCCTAAGTATGCCACCCGGTGAAGGTAAGAGTGGGGTGGTGGCCGTCGGATGACTTGTTCCAGTTGGGGGTGGCAGTCGATGGACAGCTTGTTGGGAGTGGGGTCTGGCGGCTGGCGGACGACTTGTTTTTGGGGGCGGGTGATGGTGGTAGTCTACAGGCACGACTTTCTCACCTCCGCTGCCCCCAAAAACAGTGCCTCCCCCAGCTATGCCACTCGGCTTTGGAACAGAATCTAAGGCATCTTTAAAATGTGTAACACCAGTCCTGCAAGGCATTGTACCCTTGGGATTAATTGGGTATGTCTGCAGAAAAAATCATATTGAAACGGAAGACTGGTCACAGCAAACCTTAGCAGCCTTGACAATCAGGGCAGTGGGCTTGCTCTTTTCACCCTTGGCAACACCGCCCCCTCAAAACTGAAGGTTGTTATTCCATGCCCTAAGGGATGAAGTTGCAATATTTTCCATAGCACACTTTTTAGGTCCCTGGTGCATGGTACACAAGACACATCTCATTATTAATATTGAGCTTCGCAAGGCTCCATACATTTATGAGCGGCCGAGAAATACAGCAGCTGCTGGTTTCAAACAATACATCTTCAAAGTATGTAGGTATGGAGCTGAGAAAACTAAATATACACTTACTTATACTTACCTATTTTTACTTGACGGTATTGTGATAGTGGCTATTGTTGAGGTGATATTTTTGTAGGTCGACATTTTTCTGTTATTCAACCAATAATTTAGAGTTTGGAGGATGGGGCTACTCCGTCACAAACGCGCGGATGCCCAATCCACCATATTACAGGTGCATTAGAGTCTATGGGACTTGTAATATGGTGGACAGGATATTCATCACGTGCATATTACAGGTGCATTAGAGTCTATGGGACTTGTAATATGGTGGACAGGATATTCATCACGTTTTCAGAAGTATCCTGTTCACAACATTCTAAAAAAGGCCCTTAGTATTAGAGATATTCCTGGTAAGCTGCTTTTATCTGTGCTTTTCAGTAAAGTGTCTTTTTTTCTAATCTAAGAGACTTGTTGGATGTTATTTCCTCTTTTAAATGAAATAAAAGCTGCTTCTTCCACTCTGGTGGTCTACCACTAAAGAGAGGAGTTATTAAAAAAGCAGCATTTTGGCTGCCTTTGCACGGTTAAATATGCTATAGAAGCGATTCTAAGATGGCATTTCTGGATCTCACTTTACTGGTTCAATATGTTTATTGCACATTTTCAGTTGCAATGTGAAGACTAATTGTCAGTGATTACGCATCCTAATAAAGTGAGAGCAAGCGATAATGGCAACCGCAAGCAGTAAAAGATCTTCACATGTGGTTTAGCTGCCGTGAAGGCTGTGCTGTAATGGCAGGAAACCATCTCTCAGTTTGTCATTGTCACTGTTTCCTAGAGATCCAAGCGCTGGATACCAGATGTCTCTGATCTTATCTTCTGCAGTGTTACTGCAGCCTGTGATTGGGATGTTAGTTTTCCACACGTGGCTATCGATTTCTCTCAAGTTTTGTCAACACGTGGGGGCATATGTACAAAGCCCGGCGCTGCAAGCAATTCTGCTGCGCCGCGTCATTTAAAAAACGCAGGAATGCACTGTATTTACAAAAAGACAAAAATACGGTGCACCCCTGTGTTTTCCCGTTGCAGGGATGATTGATTATGTGCAGGGAAGGACACCTTCCTGCACATAAACAATCTTTAATGGCTATTTGTTCCTTTTACACGTGCTGCAAAATGCAGCGTGCATAGAAAGAGCAAAAAACGAAGAGAAATAACATTATTTCTCCTCGTTGCACCATTCTAATGCGACCCTTTCAATGGTGTTAGTTTTTGGTACGCCTCAGAATTTCCATTTCTGGTAAATCTAGGGCACTGTCAAAAAGCAATGGGTGTTGTGTGGGTATGCCCACAGCAACAACCATTGCACGCCCCTTTGAGGCAGAAAACTACATCAAATGGTATGATATTTACAAGGCGGCACTAAGCCACACAAAGTGGCTTAGCGCCGCCTTGTAAATATGGAGAAGGGCATTGCGCCTCCGATGCATCGTAAAAAGTGATGCTCCAGTGGCACAATCCCCTTCTAAATATGCCCAGTAATGTCAATTTGTCAGATAAATCATCAAAGGTGTTGGAGTATTCACTTCTTGTCTAATATTGAATGTTGGACAAGAGCTTCAAATTAGCTTCAGCTGTGAAATGTTTGCAATGTACACGCATACGTTCTGATGGTCGTTATTAATTAGGCAGGAAGAAAGCTACTGAAGACTAATTGTGTCATTATTTGGCAAGCTTCCTGGAAATATGCTTGTAAGCAAATGCACATTAGATCCACAAGATAGAACTGCTGAAGATTTGTTGTCAGACAGCTATCAAGTGACTGTCAGCCAGTCCATATTATTGTAAACACAGAGCATGCTAGGACCTGTGGGGTGACAAGTATAAAGCCAAAAATGACACTACAAATCTCAGCATTATTAGTGAGGTCCTGAAAAAAATAGGGCAATCTGAAAGTCTCCCTCATAACATCGAGTCCGTTTTAAAAGGGAGAGACCGAGAGAGGCCGCCTTTGCTGCATTTGGACAGCAAAGGGCAAACAGGCCTGAAACGTCCTATGCATTTAAGCTGCAAGCCAAAAGCTACTAACGGTTACTAACCATTACCCCATGCAATATAAGTACTTCCAAACAAGGGCCTTGTATTCTGAATGTGACCCCATTTTGGCCCTAACTACATGGTGGCATGTGAAATTGTGAGTCAACTTACTGAGTGTAGCAGGGGTGAAATTCTGGAACTAGTTTCTCCATAGTTAAGCCTCTGAGAATAAAATTCTGGTCACAAACCATTAATACATAGGCTACTGAATCAGAATTTGGAAGTACAGCCCCGATCTTGCCCGGCTTATATGGTGGCATGATAAATCAAGATGTAACACACTGAGGGGCCGATTCCGATGTCGGACGGACTCAGGTCCGTCCGACATCGGTCAGGAGCCGTAACCGACCGACCTGCTGTCGTCGGTTACGGCCCTGCAAGTACAATGCGACCGAACCCTGTTCGGTCGCACTTGTATACTACACAATGGGAGCATGCATTCCGAGCAGAATGCATGCTTGCATTGAGGACAGCAGGGGTGCAGTTCATCCCTGCACCCTGTGGCCGGCACCCCAAGGTGCCTGCCACCGGGTGCAGGGATCAACAGAGGGGCACCATAGGTGCCCCCAGGCCGTCATTCGGCGGCCTCGCACCCATGGGGGCCCTACTGGGGGCCCCCAAAACAGTTACCGACTGCCTTTTCGTGCCGGAAAGACCGGCACGAAAAGGCAGTGACATCTGCCATCGTACTCCTCGGTCGTGAAGAGGCGGCCGGGGGAGTACTGAGATTTCCGGACAGCGGACGGACTCTCCGAGCCCGTCGTAAGCCATCCGGAAATCCCAGTCGGATCCTTTCCGACCGAGCCCATCGGAATGGCTCGGTCGGAAAGGAATCCGGCCGGCACGTTCCGATTCGGTCGGAAGGGCTCCGACCATCGTTCGGTGCCCTTCCGGCCGAAATCGGAATCGGCCCCTGAGTATAGCAGGAATGACAAACTGGAACTAGTTCACCAGAATTATTCCTTTTAGAATGGAATTGTAGTCACAAACCATTAATACATAGATTATTGAATCACATTTTTGAAGCAACGCTCCATTCATTTTCAAATTGTGATTTGGTATGGGTCACAGACAGTGGTGAATGGTATCTACAGGGATGGGGGGCACGTGTGAAAAAAAATAAAATTTAAATTTAAAAAACTTACCAAACGCGACGTCCTCCGTTCTGGTTCTCTTCTTACCACAGGAACTGGAAGCAACAACTCCCTTGACCAACCTGGCACTGCTCCCATGCTGCATGAGAGCATACCCCTGATTGGAGGGAGCAGCTTCACTCGTCGCTCCACAGCGCTCTGGAGGCCTGCATTTGCTCTAATGCAGCTGTCTTAAGACAGGTGGATTAGAGATGTTTAAAGTGTGCATGTGTGGCTGGCCGTCTCAAGACGTCCGGACAAAAAAGACGTGCATTTTAAACAGGGCATAGACAGCCCACCCTCCTCCCTGCTGCTATCACTCAGCAGCGGCTCCACCACCGTCCTGATGCTCTGTTGGGGACAGGGGATGAAAAATAAAATGGTAATAAATTACCATTTTATTTTTCATCTCTGGGGTTTTGGGGGGGATTTTAAGTGGGGCGCGCTCTTCAGCTGCAATGGAGGAGCCGCCCCCGGTCACAGAACTAATTTCACAAGCTGGAAAACATTTGCTGACTCACAAAATGGGTTTTGTACATCATAGAAATGAAGTTTGCAAAGGGCAGGGTTTGCAACTGCAAAATCCTTTGGTACATCTGGCCAAAAATTTTAAAATCATCTGCGGGAAGTATCGTTTTGCTAATATTGACAAGCTTTCTCTGTTTTGTGCAATCGCCCGGGCTTTAATATTCTCTATGGTCCTCAAATGCAAATAAGGTATTTAAAGGGTGAGGCATGGTATTCGTTTTTGTAGTGTTGCATTTATTTTACTGTTTAATGTTATTTATTTGTTATTTCTGCGCCTTGAAAATTGACTGAAACTTATTTATTAACATGTACTTTAATAAAACAACAATACATTTAAGGCGTTATTAGAATATATCTACTGATTCTCTGTAAAGGGCTCTAACATTCTCTTGGGTTATGTCTGTGGTGTGTACAACTCTAAATAAACAAACAGATAAATACATAAATAAATAATATCATACAGATTTTTTTGCATTGCAGGATACATAACTTACACCTATACATTGATAATGTTTATGACCAGTAACCTGATTCATCATGCCTTTGACGTGCACAGACAAAATCTTTGATTTAGCAACTTTTCATATGAAAGATCATATAATTCACATATAAATGCACTGATTTCACTCTCACCAAAAATTAACAGATTTAACGAGTGTCTGCCTACAGCACTAAAACACGGGGTGGTGTTGCGACTCAAAATAAAATACTAAAGATTTCAAACTATTTTCATATACTTTTTATATAATTATTGTTTGTTTCATTGTTTTTTAATAGGGTTGGAAATAGTACATCTGAACCATTTAAAGTCCGGCACTTTCTCTACTGTTGCTTAGGGTGGAGTGGCAATAGTACCTTTTATTTCTGTAAATGTTAACTTTTTCTATACTTTTTTATGCTGAAGTTCAAATGTGATTTTTTTATATATGGGTTTTCAGATTTGTATTTTTATTTTGTAGAGAGGATTGTAAATGTGTTTTTTTTTTCTAAGCTGTTTCTATTTTTATTGATGCTTGCTGGATTTTTTTATATTATTATTTTTCAATTGTGGTTATTCTTTATTATATTAAGTTATATTTTTAATTTGCTTGAGTTTTTTTTAGATTTTTGTGATTTATAGTATATTTTCAGTTTAATGCAAAATGTGTATTTTTAACTTGTTTTAAAGTATTATGAATTATAGTAATGCATTTTTTAAATGTAATTTAAAGTGTTATTTGTATATGTATATTTAGGGAGAGTGGTACAAAGGGTTTTAAGATTTGCAAACACTCCGAATAGATAATTTAGAGGGTTTTCAAATGCTAAAAGTGTTTTCAATTCACTACATTTGTTTTTAAATATATACCATTTTTGAATTTGGAAGGGACGTGTAGCACGGGTTTTTTGCAAATACCGAATCGGTATGCTATGTATCAATGTTCCAATCACAAAACATTGACATTTTACCAACATTTCAAAAGAGGTGGCAGCTTATTCGCGATAGGGAATGGGTCCCCTTGGGACACATTCATTTTTGTGAATGTAAAAAAAGTTTAAGAGGAGGCAGCGGGAAGGGACCGCTGCCTCCTCTTAAACAAGCAAAAAACTGAAATAAACTTTCCTTTTTAAACATAGTCCTTTTTACTTTAAGGAAACCAGCTGCAGTAAAAACAAATTACAGACATAGTAGTCTACAGACCTCAGCAGACCACCATCCCTGTGATGGCCTCCAATTGCAGTGGATCGCAATTTGCGACCTGCCTCATTAATATTCATGAGGCAGGTAGAATTGCGACCCACTACAATTTGGTATTTTGTGAACCAACCTACTAGCACAGGGGTCGGTTCACAAAGTACTACTCTAGTCCCAAAAATACTCATTGCAAAGTGGGACCAGTATTTTGCGACAAGTATTTAGTGCTTCCGGCCCATAGTGTTTTGATTTCTTTTAATTATTATTAGCTTTTTGTAATTAATTATATATATATTTTTAAATAATTTCATTTATTTATTGCTTCATTCTAGTTTTATTTCATTGTACATTTGTTTTAAATATTATCTTATTTATTATTATTGTTGAACATATGTGTACGTACATACCTAACATCAATATTTTTGTCCACGATATTTTCGCTGTAATATTTTTTAATATCACAATATTTTTACTTCAATACTATATCATAGGAGCGCACCCACTGCTTGTGGGGTCCCTAATATGGAAAACCATAAAGCATTGGTAAAGTGAATAAGGTTGACATTTGCAAGCGTGCTGAGCAGATGTGTATAGGCTGTAAAAGCAAAAAAGTGCATATAAAACCATTTAAAAATATTAAATAGTCCCTAATGCATTCCAATGGAGATGGAAGGATGCACGGAACAGCTAATCGAAAAAATTTGAGACTGAAATGTTTCTGGTGGATGATCAGGGATGTGATTGCCAACTTATTAAAGCTATGTCTGAAGGCACTGGAGCGAAAGAAGCCATTGACTAATGTAAGTATTGAATACAATATCAACACCATGAACAGTGCAAGAGCAGCACACGTACAACCTAAAAAGTGTTAAATTTTGCATAATGCAATAATTACACTTGTGCAATGACATCCCTTTACTGTCAGACTCTTCAAGGAGTTGATCTGTGGTCTATGCTGTGTATACAATGTGCATAGATTACAGGTTATCTCCTGGGTCTAGTGGCTCTGAGGGTTAATGCACCGACTGCAGGACCTGTTTTTGACCTCATGGTGACAGTTTAAAAAAAATGTTTATTGAGTTTCCAGTAAGCATCCAAAAAACGTGCAAAACAACATCATATGATAAGCACTAATATGGCACATGCAAGTGACATTGAGACTCACAGATCATAAGTAATATATAATCACAGAAACACAATTAGCCATACATTGATATATATTTGCGGGTCTGAGAGGCGACCCAGCACTCCTGCGTGTCATATTGCTGCTGTGGTCTGATTCTGCCCTGTTTATCTCTCATTTGCTCCTGCCCACTCCTCGGGTCACCCTAATGCCCATTGCACCCGCGTCTAGTAGGTAAGTGTTTAGGGTGGCCCATGTATATCTTGGTTTGCAGGTTTGTTGTAATATATGACAGTATGTGTCCAGCTGTTCCTGACAGTGTCCCATATCTAGAAGCCACTGCTTGGCAGTAGGAGCTTTATCTCTGCCACACGTGCATGTCACTCTCCTCTTAGCCAATAGTAGCGCTATAGCAACAAATCGGCGTATGGTAGTGGCAGCACCTGCAGTGTGCCCCATAGGAGCCATCTTCGGGGATGGTTCAAAGGAAACATCAACCATGCTGGAGAGAATATAAGAAACAGCAGCACAATAGGTGTTTATGGATGAGAAGCATTGAGTTGGGGACCAATTAATATCTGTTATGAAGGGTCAAAATGCCCCATGGGTGAATGTGCCTTTTATAACTGCACATGTAGTGTTATGTTAAAAGCATTAGGTATAGTCAACAAATAAGATTCTATCATAATATCATCTTAGAACTCTGGATGGCTATATAGTATACTCTCATTGCGTGCATTATACAATACAGTCCCCAGTTCAAGCACAATGACAAAACAATTGCTGTTTGGATTTTCATCACATATAATAATCATGACAATTTTGTGGTACCACTCAGTTTCAAAACCTCCTTCATAGCCTGCAAGCCGGACGGTCACAGGTGCAGATTATCAGGGGTTCTTTCCCCTCAGGCTCCATGCATTTGAGAGCCCTGTGAGCCTGAAGAAACTCTATACATGTAGAACAGAAAGAAAACCTAGCCTGATCCATCATGATGAGGCAGCATGAAGTGTGTGCCTCTAGATGGCACCAAAGACTGGCACTGCCTGAAAAGTTAAACTGTTTCTCCAGACAAACATTTCTGCACTGAATGAGGCACTCTTTGTAGACAAGGCAGTGCAAGGCCTGCATAAAGTTCATGACAGGGCATCACAAAAGCTTCTGCCTGTTATCTCTACTGACAGTGACACCACTAGACTGCCCTCTTTCACTCCCCTCATTTCCCCATTATCATCCACACACTGCTTGGGGAGTGAACCCAATCAGCTTAGTACAAGCAAGAAGTAAATTCGTCTGGACCATTATATGAACCAAAGCTACTCCTACACTGGGAAAGCTCAAAATATTCTCAGAATATTCTCAAGGACCAAACCTTCAACCCTCCCAGAAACCACCACAGCCCTTCATCACAGCCTGTCTCTACCAACCAATCTCTTCGTTCACAAGGACTTAAACATCCATTGGCATTATTCACATGAGAGGTGCAATTTCTCACCTCATACTTAGTTACAGCCACTCACGTCTGCCCAGACTACAAGTCTCTTATCCACTCCCAAAAGGAAGTGCTTGACATGAAACTGCAGCTTAGTCACCTGTATGAGATGTTACAAAGTCTTCAAATTACACTCTCCATCTCTTTCACACAAGTACTCATCTCCCAGAGAGTAGTCTCTTAACATCTCATCCCTGTTACACCTTACTTCTGGAGCATTCCTCCATGTACATTATCAAATACTGATTTCATAATACAGCTTATAACCACAATCCTAAGAGCTAGATGTCCTAAACACAACCAATGGTCATTATAATCAAGCAATCTCAGAAGAATAATCCCATTTAAACACTATCAGCTTTATTTATATGTTGATGGTTTGTATACTCAGTGGCAACAGTGACAGAATATACATACCACCAACATGAAGGTCTGCCTGCCCGATTTAAATGCGAGCGGACCTTCTGTTTATCTATGGTGGTGACTACTCCTTCACTGCCATAGCCAGACTTCTCCGATGGCCTGACAGAGTAAGAGCCGCTGGGGAAATGGCTACATGTCCACCTGTCCAATTAACATGGGTGGACATGTAGCCATATTTTTACTGTCTCACACCACCAGGGAAACCCTGGCGGTGAGGGACAGTAAAATCCAAATAATGCTCCCTGCGCCATGGGAGATGACTCCTCTTGTGAGGGAAGCATTACTTTTTTATTTTCAAAAAGAAAATCCTGTTTCAGGATTTTCTTTTTGAAAATAAAAAAGAGTACTGTTTGGTGCAGGGTTGCATCATTCTGACACAGCCCTGCAATGAACAGCTGATTGAATTGACAGGAACTGCAGTGAAGGAGCTTCCTGCCAATACTTTATAAATGACCACCATCGTGGCGGTCATTTATAAATTTGGCGGTCGGGACATCCACTATGGTGACAGAGGTATAAATGAGGTCTTATGTCTCATTTTCTACACATCGTATTAAAATTACCCTACTGAACTGTAGCTTCTAATGCAGCTTACAAACCTACCTTCACCTTTACTTTGTCTTGATGCAAGAAGACTCATAGAAACCTGGTACTGCTCATTCTCTATACCACTATTTTGCCACTAGGATCCAACATCCCAGATGGAGAGGTTGCCTTTCTTCGATATGATGGTTTAAATAAACTCCTCATTTCATGACATTTAAACTATTGTGGTTGTATTTCTTCTAACACAGTCCTGGCAATACACATAGGGGCATATTCTCAAGAACGTGTGATAACTACTGCAAAATTAGCTTAACGCAACTCTTCACATCGCAGTCTATTGCAGGAAAACAACTCCGTGTTAACGTGGTATTCACAACACGGCGGCCCCATGTGATAGTCCCACGATAACGCGTCAAATGAACATGTTAAAACTAACGCGACGCAGAAAAAACGCGAAACACGAACGCGAAAATAGTAGCGATGAGGCCAATTGCGATACAAAAATCAGCGATAACCAGTGAGAGGCCTGCAATTCCCATGCGTCATGCGGGAAAATGCACCATAAAAGCAGAGTAAAAAAACGGTGAGATGACAATGTACGAGCACAACCCCACATCCGTGACGTAGAACAAATGACCATTGTACCGCATCAAATAAGCATCTCCTCACAGTCACAATGTACATTGACATGCAGTCTGCATGTAAACTGCGCCAATGCTGAAACATGCATGTAACACACAGTGAAACTGCATCTCCCCCTCACATTGCAGAGGGACAAGCAACCCCTCCTGCACAAAGACGTGTCATGACCATGATCAATCAATTATGAAAACGTGGACGAATGTAGCGGCAGTGACTCCCACTTACGTACATGTTGCCCATGTTGTGGGACTTGAGTCACAGGGGGCATCCCTGCATCATGGTGGTACATATCTGACCCCAAAAGGAGCCCTGTTGTCACCTGTAGGACACAAATGGCAGCCAAAATGGAATGAATTTGGACACATGTGAAACGCCAAAGAGTGGGATTCCCTACTAACTGCGACACACAGAACTGGCAGTTCGAATACGTGACACCCTATACAGCCTCTCTGCACAGAGGTGACACACCCACCATCCATGAACAAATCATAAAATTGTCAGCAATACATGTCGCACTCACACTTGTCTGAGTGATGTGCCTGTACAGATGAGTGACATGCACTCAGGGAATGTGTTTTTTTAATGCATTTATTTGCACATGCTGTGCCTGTGGTCATTTTGTACTGTCCCATTACTGCCAAAGACTGTCACAATGTGACGTGCTCTTGTGAAGAAATTGTCAATGATGGTGTTCCTACGGGCTATTCCTGATGCGGCTGCAGTGGGGTGTGGTCCACCTGCCTCATCTTCATCATCATCGTCCGGTGCATCTGGCACTTGTATCCATGGTGCCTTGCTGCATACACATATGTTGTGCAACACACAACATGCAACAATCATCTTGCACACGATGTCTGGGCTGTACAGGAGCCTTCCACCTGTGACATCCAGGCACCTGAAACGTGACATCAACACACCAAATGTGCATTCCACGATGCCCCTGGTGCGTTTGTGGGCCGCATTGTACTGCCTTTGGGCCTGTGTGTTCGGGGCTCGGAGGGGTGCCATCATCCAAGCGCAGAGTGCATATCCTTGGTCACCTGTGACAGTGCAGCGAGACATGAGTCAATAGTTGGTTCTGCATGATGTGTTGGCAGGCTCACTGTTTCATTGGTGTGTGATACGTGTGACTTTGTGATTCCTGCATGACATGTACTGCTTGTTGCAAATGAGCGGCATCAATGTGTATTACGTAGCCTCAATGTCGCTCCTCCCTCCCCCCGAGCGTATTCACTAGCGTGCGCAGCGCGGTTGCATCACTTGCACCCCTACGGCACACTATTGTGATGCCTGTCTGCGCATGTCCACAAGCCTGACAACGACACAGTGATGTCGTGCGCTGAAGGTGGACGGACACGTGTGTGTAGGCCTATGGTAAGGACAGGGCGGACACAGATGTAGAGTTCATGCCTGGCTGAACTCGCCATGCAGTTGAGGGTAGACCTTTGGCTTATGCTGCGGAAATCGCGACACACACAACAGTTGGCATGTCTGATCCCTGACCCCGAACGGGCCTGCGCACCCTCATTTACCCCTCGGTCGAGCCCGTACTCCGGGTGCATGCTACATAGCAACATTGTATATTGCGTGACGGGTGGCGCCGACATCTACATCTGAGACACACGCATTAGTTACTTCCTTGGCAAGGCCTAAACTTAACCACGCCCAGAGCCACATGTTGAATGACCACACCCCTACGCCGTACTGCCGTACGCCGGTCCACTCCCCCATGCTCACAGCAGGGTCTGACACAGCTACATATCCCAGGTCTACCCCACTGCCTGAGGTGACAAGGTTGCGCCCGCTGTACACAGCACAATGTAATGTGGTATGACCCGGGGCCCTCATGCATACATAATGACCACACGGACACACTGAGATAATCCGTGGAACTGGCTACGGGCACGTGCAGCCAGCACCTTTTATTGCCAGGGTCACACGTCCAGTGACGCCTGTGCTGGATGGGTGTTGGGTAGTGTAAGCCACCCCTCAGGGGTTGGTTGGTGCTGGCAACAACTACAACAGTGATCAGACAATCAGAAGTTCAAAGTACAAACAGCAAGGGTCCATGACTTGAGATGCACAGAGTTGGTGGCCCTGGATGCACAGCGGCCGGCACAGGCACACCGCCACGGGACGGTGACTTGCGATGCACTGAGGTAGGGCCACGAGAGCTGAGCGGGTCCTCGTTGATGTCCAAGGAGAATGTCGCGGAGTGTTACGGGGGACAGTGAAGGTGTCCATCCAGGGCATGATGCAGAGGGCAGAAGCAAGCAGAAACAAGCAATATGGAGGAGTTGAATGCTACAGTCTCCTTTTTCCCACAATGTCAGTATCAGCTACATGATGATGAAGACAACCCCCAGGCCATAGACTCAGATGCCACCAGAGTTCAACCAGAGTGTGTCCATGACTCCCGTGGCACAGAGTCAGTGGCACCAGAGCCGGAAGGGGATGCTGTCTGCGATGAGGCCTGTACAATGATATAAAGTCTGCAATGAACAAATCAAGACTCAGTTCCAATTGTGTGTCCTACTCGACCGCAGTGGGTGCTGGAGGCAGCGGTCAGCGCGGGGCAACCGCTGTGCAGCCAGCTCCTCCTGGATCTCTAACACACGGCGTTGAAATGGCATGTGGAGAAGATTCCTGGTTGACGGAGGTGGAGGCACCAGAGCTGAGTGGGTGTTTAGCCAGCGACGATGCCGTGTCCTGCCTGTTACGGACTGTATTGGATTGGTGTGAGGCCTGCTGGACCGCAGTGTAGGCCAGAGGCAACGGTCAGCAAGGGCCCACAGACATGTGTGGTCGGAATGCTATGCACAGAGTTGGTGGCACCACTTCGAAGGCAGTATACTGATTTAAACTCTGCATTAATATATGTACTCTGCCATTGTGTAATCAAGACTCAGTTCCAAATGTGTGACCTACTTGTCCGCTGTGTATGCTGGTGGAGCACGTCAACGAGAAAGGAGTACTGAGAGCCTTGCTCACGGAGGCTGTGATGGTCTGAGGAGGCTGCCAAGGTCGAGGGCTTCTGGCTTGGAGCTAGCACTGGCACTTGGTGGGCCCTCTTGGAGACACGCCGGTGTCGGCAGGTGAGCATTGAGGCCTGGATGCGCAGGGGCGGACGAGACTGGTTCAGGGACCAGCGGCCCGGGCTGCGGCAGGCGCACGGGATTTCAGGCACCGCTGCACACGGCGTCGGCCTCGTGGCGGGGTGAGAGGCGCCGCCCTGGCCGCCACATTGGCCATTCCGGAAGAGAACCACACCCAGGGTTACGTGCTTTTTATTCACACCCCTACCCTAGCCTGGCGTATGCCGGGCAAGGCCACTCCGCACATGCTTACAGGGGGGACGTAACAAGCTACATTTCCGAGACCTTCCCCACTGGCTGGGGTGACATGGCTGCGTCCACTGTCCACAACACTACCACCACCAGCAGTATATGTCAACATGGATATGCCTGTGGTCTGCATACTGCAGTCTGTCCAGCACTTCCACGCCACACTTGGCATTGTGTGCATTCCCATTCATGGGTCACTTGCCTCCTTCGCACATGCCTGGTTCCCACCTCTCCCCACATACTGCTATTGTGTGGCTGAGGTGCCATGCCGTTGATGGCTCATGTACATGGCTAGCCCAGGTATCCGCAGTACGTTGTGCTGTTGTGTATGGTGGGTGGGCATGTTGTATGTGAGTTTGTAATGTGTGCATTCCCAGAGTTGTGAGTTGCATGATTGTGGAGTTGGGGTGTGTGGTGTGTTCATTTGGTACTTACCAACTAGCACTGCATTTCCGTAGGTGCCATCCTGGAAGCGCCGGTTGATGATGGACTGTTGGAAGATGTATGAATCATGCACACTGCCTGGGTAGTTGGCGACGACATTGAAGAGTCCCAGGTGGTCCACTATTGCCTGCAAATTGATGGAATGCGTGTGCTTTCTGTTGCTGTAATTGTGTGCAGTGTCGGCAGGGGGCACAAGTAGGACATGTGTGCAGTCAATTGCCACCAACACGTGCGGGAAGCCTGCTATGGCGTAGAAGCCTTGCTTGGTCTCCAGCTGTTACTGCGCAGTGTGGGGGAAGTATAGGTACTGGGGTACCAAGCTGATGATGGCATCCAGGACAGGTTTGAGGAACTCGGATAGGGCTGGCTGTGAGACTCCTCTGACTCTGGCGGTTGTTGGTTGGAATGTCCCAGAGGCCAACAGGTGCAGCACAGCCAGCAGCTTTGTCTGGGGTGGGATGTTGGTTGTCCACTGTGTTGGTACCGTCAGCCTGTGGGCAATAATGGTCAGGATGCGGAGGATGGTTGACCTTTTGAGTCTGTAGTGGGCAATGACATTCTCTGGTGTCAAGTCTGTGAGGCTGGTGCGTTTCCTGAAGGTCCGCTGTCTTTGTCTGCGCTGCCTCTGTGGTGGTCCGGGGAGGGTCTGGGGGGGTGGCGGGCCTGGGGGTGGTGGCGGTGGGTGTTGTGGCCCTGTTGGGGCTCCGAGCTGCATTATGAGTAGCTCCATGGCATCTGTTGTTCTTCAGGTGTGGCTGTGGGCTGGGCTCCCTTTTCTGGTGCAGGTAGTCGTCTGACTTTGCACCAGGTCAGAGCAGGTGTTAATTTCCTGCTGCTAACGCGCCATATCGCCTGTTTTGTGTTCTTATCGCCGATCTGGCTGGTCGTTGAGAATGCTGCGTCGATGTTGTCGCGTCTTTTTGCTCGGGAACGCCTACTCTGCATCTCATTAGCAATAGTTGCCGGGCTCATCTGTGGCGATGTTTTTTGCGGGTGCTATCGCAGGTAAACTGGTGATATCGGCTGTTTGCACCAGATTGTGAATGGGGCGATAATTTTATCGCGACTTTGGCTGAGATAAAGAGCCGTTAACTCGGCGATAGTTCCTTGAGAATATGCCCCATAGTTTTACTGATGATTTACTTAATTATACCACTGATTACTTCACCTTCCCGAGTAATCCGATTTTTCGAGTGAGATTTCATCATACACTGGGATAAGATAGAGAAATTGTGTGAGAATATCTGGGGTGTGAGAATGCCTTTGGAAATTTGGCAAGGAAACCGCAGATGACATTTAATTTAATTTCAGACCTGAAGAAGTACTACAGCCTGAATTACACTGAGCTTGTATGAAAGGGTGTAAAAAAGAAATGTCTTTCTTAAAGCAGTAAATGCACAAGGGAGAGGACACTGTTCCTAGGGAGGTATGCAAAGTAATGCTATCTCCTGAGAGAGAAAAAAGAAAAAAGAAGGCAGAAGGAGGGAACTGAGTGGGGGGATTTGGATGAACTAGGCCTTGGACTCCCTGAGTATTAGGGAAGAACAAGTCTGTTCCTTGTTGCCCTCACACACCCCGGAGGATGTCATGCTTCATCATCGGGTGGTTGCTCCTCGTTGGGCCGGCGCTGCAATGCCCAACGGGTCCCCCGTAGGGTCACTTTGTCGGAGATCTTTTGCGAACCGCCGTTTGGTGCATGCGAGTGTGTTGAGGGAGTCCTAAATGAGGGAAGTGCAAGTGTGTGCAGTGATTTAAAATTGACTAAGGGTTACAAAAAGGTATAAATTTTAATAAAGCGATACCCATGTCAAAATAAAAAACCCGTAGGTTAAATGTTACCTATGAGGCATAATGTGCCTAGGTAACTCAAAAGGTCAAGGTCAACATGTTTCACGCCTCTGTGGTCCCGTAGGATCCGTAGGATCCGTGGCGCTTCTTCAGGACCAGGTGTGTGTTCAAGTGTTGTGTGGTGCACGTGAAGAGTCAGAGTGCACAGAGGATCAAGAGTTGTAAGTGCGTAGAGGGTGTGATTGCCCTCCACGGTGTTCAGGGCAGGCCCAACCTAAAGGCTAGTACCGGTGGGCTACAACTAAATAGTTGAAACTGCTACCTGATTAGAGGCCTAAAATGCGAGGAGAAGTACTCCAAAAGGCTAAGAACGTGTGTTGCCCGCACCTTACCGGGATAAAGCTTCGGGTGCTGGCTCGTCTGCACCTACCCGCACCTCACGTCTGGACCTTTAACCAGCTCCTGGTCCCCCCTCCCTCTTTTGTTGACATTTTCTTAAAGCAGTAACATGTAAATGTTAAAGAAAGAAAGATTGACCACAAAATTCACAATAAATAATTTTAAGTAGTCAATTGAAATATGGGTGTGGTTATTGATATACCCAACAAAACCTGTGTGCACTGGACCAGGAGCATATGGGGAACACACACCCCAGCTCAAATCATTCCTAATGGACAACAACCGAGAAGATTATTTCAACTTCTCTACCCAGGACCTGTTTTTCATGAAATCACAATACAAAGAAATCTCAAAACCTTTCAAAGTGAATTGCCCAGCTCTTTCTTATTTAAAAAAAAATCCAGAACTTTACACATCCTCCACATGTTAAACTGGAGATGGAAATGGTAAAATGTATTAATTCATGCAAACACAGGCCTGCACAAATGCACACTGGCAATTTCTGATGTGTCTCTGTGCCGCCGATAATTTTATGTGCCTTCCTTGTCCTTTTTTAAATTCCCCAAGCGTGTTGTACAGCTGTTTCTTATTCCCTCTTCCCTCCTCCTTGATGTCAGCTTGAGCCTTGGCAGTGGAGCAACTGACCCACGGATTACTCACTCGATTTTGATGTACCAGCCTCACTGGCTGCATAGGCTATGCCGACCCCAGCTGTGGCTGCAAGTGTCTTGGGGCCAGGCCAGGCCAGGTGGAGATTAGTTTGACACAATCAGCGGCTGAAGGTCGTGGGTGACATGACAGTGGTATCAGAATAAAGACAACACCTGGCATCACATCTGCATGTGGCTCGCTCATGCCCTGTGCGTTTGGGCTCGGCTGCTGGCTCTCCGGCACTGTGTCTGCCCACCGGGGAAGCTGAGTGGGCGTGCATGTGGCAAGGTGTGTCAAGCCTGGAAATTGGCATGCCAACGCTGCTAGTGAGTGACAGAGAGCAGTAGTGTCAAATGGCATTAGAGCCATAAGATCCATGCAAATTAGAACTGTTTTCCTCATAAAGTCAACCAAAGGACCTAAAGATGGAGGCGGATGTAGCAGCTGACATCAGTGAGAGGAGAGGGGGTACGTGGAGTACTCCTCTTTATACTGTTTATTTTGGCTAAACCAGACAACAGCATGATTGATGCTGAGAACTATTTTTTTAACTTCCAACCCACTAAAATTTAAAGGTGATTGTGGATTTATAACCAGCAATTGGGATAACTACTGAAGGGCCTTCCTTCAGTAAATATCTCAAGCCTGATTGTTGGTACACTTGCTTGGAACTGAAGTGAGAAGAAGTAGTCACTAACGCCATGCTTTGCATTGGCATACGCGGCCTTTCAGACTTAAGACCTCTGAGCAGTATCAATCAATCAATCAATCACAGAATTTGTAGAGCGCACTACTTACCCGCGAGGGTCTCAAGGCGCTGGGGAGAAAAAAAATAAAAGGGGGGGGGGTGCTGCTACTGGTCGAACAGCCAGGTCTTGAGTAGCCTCCTGAAGGTCAGCAGGTCTTGGGTCTGTCGTAGGCTTAGTGGAAGGGTGTTCCAGGTCTTGGCGGCGAGGTGTGAGATGGATCTGCCGCCGGTGGTTGTTCTTCGAATGCGAGGGACGGTGGCGAGGGAGAGGTCGGCGGAGCGGAGCTGGCGGTTGGGGACGTAGAAGAAGAGTCGTCTGTTGAGGTAGGCTGGGCCAGTCTTGTGGAGTGCCTTGTGTGCGTGGATGAGGAGTTTGAAGGAGATTCTCCTGTCGACGGGGAGCCAGTGCAGGTTCCTCAGGTGGGGGGTGATGTGGCTGTGGCGTGGTACATCAAGGATCAGGCGTGCGGAGGCGTTTTGAATGCGTTGCAGTCCCTTGATGAGCTTGGCCGGGGCTCCCGCGTAGAGGGCGTTCCCATAGTCAAGTCTGCTACTGACGAGGGCCTGGGTGACTGTTCTTCTTGTATCTGTCGGGATCCACCTGTAGATCTTGCGAAGCATGCGGAGGGTGTTGAAGCAGGAGGAGGAGACTGCGTTGACTTGCTTGGCCATGGAGAGCGTTGAGTCGAGGATGAGTGCGTGGTCGGTGGGTGTCGGGGCTGCTCCCAGTGTCGTTGGCCACCAGGAGTCATCCCAGGCTGAGGGGTTGGAGCCAAGGATGAGGACCTCTGTCTTGTCCGTGTTCAGCTTTAGTCGGCTGATCTTCATCCAATCGGCGACGGCCGATTGCACCCTTTTCATGGCCAGAATTCCCTGGTCTAGCGTTTGGTATTACAAACCTGGGTCTAGAAATAAAAAGCTAGAATGGAAAATCCGCCCACATACTATCCCCCCTCTTAAGGTCCAAATGGACTGCTAATATTATCCTTGTCTTAAATAAAAGCAACAGAAAGGAGAGAATTTGTAAAAACAATATGGCCTAGGTTGGTGAAAGATCAACTGTCTCAGAGAGAAAAGGATCAAACAATATCTCCCTATTGTCCAAGTCAATTAGTAAGTTTTTTACTGAACACTTGAATCTAAGTTTAAAGTCCACAAGAACAGGAAAGGGGAAAAGTCCGCTAGTGAATTTAGAAATGAGTGAGCCTGTGTTATCTAAAAAAGATTCTGAAGGGGTTATGGTGAATTTCCATGGACAAATTCAGATAAAGGCCCCAGGTTAACTTCATCCCTGTGTCTCTATGCCTCTGTCAATAACACTGATACTTTGGATCATGAGTACAGAGAAAACCAGTTGTTGCAGGACTCAATCTTATGCTCACCAGCCTTTCCCCTTTACAGGTAATCCTTACCAGAAGTTTCTGAATCAGACCTTCCTCCTTTGTCATCTCCCACAAATATTCATTCCACATCTACTTCAGATTTATTAGACATTGTTTTGCTAATGCAAAGGACTTTTTAAGGAATACTAGAAGCCTTGGTGGTAGTAAACACTAACGCAAAAAATCAAACTGGTTTCCCAAAGGACATTTCTACAGAATTGTGTAAAGTAAATATATGTTTGCCGAAGCTTGTTAGACCTGTTGAGGTTAATAGATTGTTGGCTAATCTGACAAATATGGAAAGCAATGTAATTAGCAAACTGGCATAGAGACCCCCAAATAGTCCTCTTGCTGAGTGTGTCTCTTGTTATCCAATGTTAGTTAAAAAGAGACTTCAGACCTATTGGTGTCTGAAATTCTCCTTGAATCATAATGTGTATCTTGCCCATAGTTTTAGAAAATACGTACTGAATAACTCTAAAAAGAAGTGACAGAGAACTAGGAAGTGATTGGTCAACCTTAAGAAGAGAAAGCTTCTAGTGCCTTCAGGCAGTCCTCCTGAATCAGCTTTCCAAAGAAAGCCTAATCATTCCGACAAAGCAACAGCTTAAAAAAGGTGAACCATAAACAGGCACAGTCTTAAGACTGCACTAAGAGAACAGCTGGACATCTGGGCAAAAGGAAATGTGTCTCATTGCATGAGCCAAACTCACATCCCATGCCTAATAGCAATCTGTCCCACAAAGCGTTGTGGAAAGTTGTAGCATTTGACATCATTCATAAAGGGAAAATTGCACCCTCTAAATTGATGCAAACTGCTCTCTTTCTTTAAAGAAATCCCCTCACTCATTGAAAAATCAAGCGGTCTAGCCCATGTAGGTTTCCAGGAGGGTGAGGAGGTTAGAGAAATGACAAAAGTTTGTTTCATATCTACTTTTTTGCAAATACTATATGTAAAGCTGAAGAAGCTATTATGGCTATGAGTTTGGCCATATACATCCCACCCGATGTAGAGGCAATAGAGTGTAATACAAACCACACGCTAAACCACCATGAGGGTCTAACCTTAAAACAGGAGGAGTTAGTTTCATTTTATTTGGCAAGCAAACCTATGTCCCCAAAATAATTTCAATCCTATCGTTATTATAATGATCGAACAACAAATGAAAAATTGAGTATTGTTATATCAAACAAAATGAATCCTGATCATATATAGCCATCTCCTAGATATTAAGATAATAATCGTTTTGCCCCCTTGATGGTATATCTGGATGATCTCCATTTGGCCCTCAGGTGGATGAACAATAGAATATGGATTTCTCATGTGACCTAAAAATATTAAGCCCGAGTGCTAATGGATAAAATAGAATTTTAAATTAAGCAAATTTTGAAGCCATATGAAATAAATTTGTATTTCTGCTCGAAACTTGGCTATGAGCGAACACTAGTATATATGGCTTTGTAGCTATTAATAGCTCAGGGAATAGACAAAGAAGGGAACGTTTATCAGGGGGGTTGTTACATTTGATCTCTACTCAAATAATTAAAAAGGTTATGGAAGTGGTCATGAGCTCAGGTGGAATTCAAATATCAACTGTGGAGATGCGTAAACAAGAACGAAATAAAACAGTTTATTTTGATAAATGAGCATATTCATAAAGATGAAATCTTGGGTCTAGGTAAGAGGATGGAAGGCGTTGAATATGTATTAAATAATGCTTTACTCAAATATATGAACTCTACTATGGTTATGGCAGGTGAATTTAATGCAAAGCTATTCCTTATGTGCACTGATGATCTACTTCAAGATCTATTTGAACAGTACAATTTGCCAGCAGCCGACTTTCCAGCAGTCTTTTGTTCAAAAGAGGCAGGTATCTTGGGAAGATAGTTGGCTAACAATGTTTTAATCTGTGTTGGGATTGAAAATTCCTCTGCATGGTAAGAGACTTGTAAGCCTGCCCTGAGTGCTTAACAGTTTGGATCCCTAATGCTGATTTTGGTGTCATAGGCGAACATGGATCATGCGCGTGCGTCATGTCATAGGCCTGTCTCATGGATTGTTGGCCTGGGCGGGGTGCCCAAAGTACTAACTCCTGGAGTAAGTGGAAGGTTACCACTTACTCCAGGAGTTACGCAGCATGAGTGCTGTGGTGGCAGCTACCGTGTAGTGATCAGTAGTAGTGAACAGGACCTTTTTACGCTGTCACTGGAGTGAGCCTTACAGGCTCACTCACCTTTTTAAAAGTTATGCTGCTGTGTGCTTAGCTTACCCATGGCCTACATCAGGTAGGTGTGGAGTGCTGCATAGCCCAGGAGTAGTGACTCTGCGTTAGTTGTGTGTGTGCCTGGGAAGGGTACAGTATAAGGCTAGAGAAATATTGTACAGTACATGTGTGATTAGTACATGTGCTGAGAGGAATATGTTATATGAGAGATGTCATGTGGTACAGTATGTATGCAGGGACCTCATGTGCTGGGTGTATGTGTGCTTTCTGAAGTACAATTCATAGAGTGAAGAGTTGTGCAGCGCAAAAACATGCGCCCCGCCATGCACTGCTTATGACCTCACATAAGTCATCACTCAGGACATGTCATATGTCATAATTTATAATATCACTAATGGCATCTCAAATGACATCATTGATGACATCACTGATGACATAACTGGTGATATCATCCAATGAGAGTGTTAGTTTGTTTTATAGTTTACATAGTGGTGGGTAACTACCATATTACTTTTCTATCTAATTTTTTACAGCCTTTGTCCAGTTAATCGGTATAAGTGTTTCTAAAATGTATGTGCTCCTAATGCACCATAGGTGTATAGTGGTATTGCACACATTATAAATCATTGTATTGAAGAGTAATTCTGTGTGCGTGTGACAGTTAACTTGTGTTCATTATGTTACACACATGTTTTTGGTACTGTAGGAAAAGTTTGCAGCATGGCAAAGATTCTACATAGTAGATACTAACTTTTCTAAACAGCCCTGAGTTATTAGCCAGAATCATAGTTTCTACATAACATAAAAGTGTATTTGCACCAGGAAGTAAACTATGTACGTTTGCTTCTTTTGCTTCAGAAGATGGGCTATCTGTAAAGTTTTCACCAGAGTATGAAGGCTGCAGGTTGTATAATCTTTAGCACCGTCAGACCTTGGTTATTTTAAGCAAATAGTGTCTTTTTTGACAAATGTTGCATATAGTGTGCACTGTTCTTAGAAGATACTTTTTAATAACCTGTGGTGTATTTCTCATGAGAGTTTCACTGTCCACAAACATTGTGGTACAGAGTAAACTCTCTCCATAGAGTAAACATTGTTTAAAGTACCCAGTTCACTACTGATATCAACTTCATTTCTCAATGTAGGTTCGGTGAGTTTCAGGTGCTTGACACAGATAAAGGCTGTCCGTAGTAGGTCATTTGTTTTGGAACTGATATAAACTATTTTTAGGGACTTGACTATCTGTTAACGGTTTTACACAGATTGAACACTGTACTCAATGAGGGTTTCCTATATATCTGTGGTTGATTGTTAATGTGCACTATGCTAGCTGTTAAGTATATGGTATAGGGTCAATGCTACACATAATGCATGATTTCTACACCTAAGGGAGTTGTATCTGTTATGGCAGTAATGATGGCTGATATTCTCCTGAGCTATTTTCTGCTTGCTGTCAGGTCTCTAATGGCATAGTAATTTATAGAGCAATATATGGGAAAACGAGGATTTGATGATGTCATCAGTAATGCCCTCAGTAATGCCATTAATGATGTAATTTAAGATGTCTTCGGTGCTTTTATAAATGATGTCATAGAACATCTCATGTGAGATGTCATTTGTGAGGTCATACGCAGTGCATGGCGGGGGCGCAAACTATATTTAGCGCTGCTAACTATAACTGGTAAATGTCCGTGTTTTTTTTAACTTCGAAATGTTAATGTTGTCACTGAAAAATTCACCCAACTATAACATTACTTTAACCTTTTTTGTTTTTGGTGAATTTCTAGGGGTTTTTTAACGTAAATAATACTTATTTACCATACGTAAATGCAACTCCCTGCTGTGCATGGGAGTGGGAGTTGGCTGCAGGGCCTGACTTGTAGGGTGGGGGGAGAGACAGGCCTCTCCTTTTAGACCTCTCTCTCAGATGACAGGTGTGCGTAGTAGTGTGTGGGGAAGGACTAGCCTCTCCTTTCACACCTCTCTCAGATGATGGGTGTGCATAGTAGGGTGAGGGGAGACACTGGCCTCTCCTTTTAGACCTCTCTCTCATATGACAGGTGTGCATAGTAGAGTGTGGAGAGGGACGGACTTCTCTTTTAAGACCTCTCACTCAGATGATGGATGTGTATAGGAGGGTGTGTGGAGGGACTGGTCTCTTTGCTGAGACCGCTCTCTGTAATGATGGGTGTGTAGTACGGTGTATGGGGAGCAACAGGCCTCTCCTTTCAGGCCTCTCTCTCAGATGACGGATATGCATAGTAGTAAGTGGGGAGGGACTGGCCTCTCTTTTGAGACCTCTCTCTCAAATAACAGGGGTGAATAGTAGGGTGTGTGGATGAACTGACCTATCCTTTGAGATCTCACTCTCAGAATATGGGTGTGTATAGTAGGGTGTGTCGGGAGTAACTGGCCTCTACTTTGAGAACTCTCTCTCAGATGACAGGTGTGTGTAGTAGGGTGTGTGGCTGGACTGACCTCTCCTTCGAGACCTCTCTCTCAGATGATGGGTGTGCGTAGTAGGGTGTGTGGGGAGAGACTGGCCTCTCCTTTGAGACCTCTTTTGAAGATGATGGGTTTGCGTAGTAGGGTCTGTGGATGGACTGGCCTCTCCTTTGAGACCTCTATCTCAGATGACGGGTGTGCATAGTAGTGTGTGTGGATGGACTGGCCTCTCCTTCAAGACCTCTCTCTCAGCTGATGTGTGTGCATAGTAGGGTGTATGGGAAGTGCCTGGCCTCTTGTTTGAGACCTCTCTCTCAGATGATGGTTGTGCGTAGTACTGAGTGGGTAGGGACTGGCCTCTCCTTTGAGACCTCTCTTTCAGATGACGGTTGTGTGTAGTAAAGTGTGTGGATGAACTGGCCTCTTCTTTGAGACCTCTCTCTCAAATGATGAATGTGCATAGTAGGTTGTCTGGATGGACTGACCTCTCCTTGGAGTCCTTTCTTTCAGATGATGGGTGTGCATAGTAGGGTGTCTGGATGGACTGACCTCTCCTTTGAGACCTCTCTCTCAAATGATGGGTGTGCATAGTATTGAGTGGGGAGGGACTGGCCCCTCCTTTCACACCTCTCTCTCAGATGACGGATGTTTGTGGTAGGGTGTGGGGAGGGACTGGCTACTCCACTGAAACCCTCTATTGCATGATGAGTGTGCAAAGTTGGGTGTGGGGAGAGACTTAACTCTATGCTCAGAATTCTTACCAACCTGATAGGCATCAATAGTAGGTTATGGTAAATATCATCGCCACTAACACTCCTTCCTATAGTCTGTATACCAGAGTGTATTAAAAGATCACCTACTTGTTCCTCCTTTTTACGATCCCCAAAGAGTCCCATGAGATCGTACATTTAAAAAAAAAATATATAGATTTACTTTCAACACAGTACTTATACCTTACAGGCCTCCTCTCAAAACATAGGGGTACCGCATGTCTTTCTGCTGTACCCTTATAAAGCTTTTTTACTTCATTTCCACAACACCTGCAATTTTTCACAGTAAACAGTAATGGCGGGCATTTCATTTCTAAAACTCTAGCAGCCAGCCAATCAGAGGGCTCGCTCTCGAGAGTCTTGCGGGAACCTCTCACTTCCGCAAGAGCATGAAGGCTCATAGGAAAAATGTACCCCTCACCCAATCACAGGGCTCCATTTTAAATTTAGTCTCTCTCTGGAAGTTTGAAAGACTCTCCCGAGCCTAACTGTCCAAATATCTATATTTTTCTCACCCTTCATATCTCAAAAACTATTGAACAGATTTACACCAAATCACAAAAAGCACAATCTGTGGACCAAGATCTAGCTTCCTGCCAAATTTGGTGTAATTCTGTTCAGCAGTTTTTGCTGTATGTTTGTCTGAATAAGTCTATAGAAAATGGATTGGGATTTTGCATTTTGGGACCCCCCATATTTGCTCACCCTCCGCATGATGGATCACCCCAAAACTTTCCCGGTAGCAGTTGATGTGGATGAACTTTTTTTGGAAAGCTTTGTGAAGATTCATAAAATGGGGCCTCAGTTATCAGTTAACCAAAACAGCTCTTTCTATGGAAAAACTTACCTAACTATAACTACCAAGTGGCGACCGCCACTGGGTAATATATATATATATATATCCAAACACGTGAAACCACCAAAAAATCACCGCTCTCAGCAGCACGGGTGCAGCAGCTCACAGAGACGGTTCCGCGATATTTCCAAAAACCAATGTCACAAGACACATAAAGCTGCGCACTCGGGCTCGATGCAATTAATTTAGTTTATTCCAGCTTGCTCCAGGAATCAAGAAGCTAACAACACGTTCCGGCCACCTGGCCTTCTTCAGTGTTAGTTACCACATAGTTCATCACCTTTAAATTATAAATCTTTTCATTTGTTGGTCAAAAAGTCATTACAAAAAATAAACAAAGGACTTAGTCAAGGGGGCTCGCTTGTAAATGTTCTTGTGGCGGCCATCTTAACCTGGCTAGTGTTAGTATATCATGCTGTGTAGATAATTAATTTACACAATCTATTACAAAAGCGGACTCAACACATCAACATCTTTAATAGATCATTGCCCGGTATTTCAAACATGCTTCATATAGGACCACCCAAACGGTCCACATATTTCACTTTGGGCCGTTATCTGTGGTGTAATTCATTTCCACAGATCAAAACATATATGTTGACATATCTAATACGGATCAATATAATCACCTATAAATTACGCCCTTAATGGGCAAACGGGCCCTAAAAAATCATGTGCATATTATAAACATGAAACATTAACACAGCAAAAAAACGACTTCTTACATTGCAAATGTAGAATCTTAGCATAGCGTTTAGACGGCTCATTGTCCCATATCAGAAAAGTGGTATTTACGCAATACATAAATAAATGGTGGTGTCCTCAATAGGCCAGAAATCCATTACCACTACCCTAGTGTTTAAAAACTATTTCACAGCATTCCTGAGTAATACCGCCCAAAGTGGGCAAACATTCTGCCATAACATTTTATCCCACAAATGACCAAAGCTCTTCCTCACTGTTGAGTCCCCAGGGGGTATGGGTTCGTGCCAAGCTCCATTGGAAAACTGCCTCCTTTTCTTTTGAAGTGTTCTTTTCAGGAGTTTCCTTGGTGCAGTGTGTGGCCTTCGGGCTCGGTTTTCACAGACAAGGCACCCTGTCTGTTTCTTCTCTCTGGTGACCACTGGCAGCAGTTTTCTCCTCAGGATAACGTCGTCGGTGCCTGCCTTCACTATGGCCATGTCTGAACTGGGGTGGTGGAATGAGCTAAAGAATGATGATGGATTAAACCCAGATCAGTTGACTGGGGGTGAGTGTTTGATTGGCTCAAACGTTCCGTCCATCATCCCCTTTTGTATCGCTTTGGTCGCCCTAAGTTGGCGGGGTATGCCCAGACGTGGGTCCCTTGCTCACTTTGCCACTGGATTCAAGCAAGCCTGGCTGATGACGGCTGGAATGCCAGAAACCGGTCCTAGGATGCTTGTTTCCGGTCCAGGGAAGACATGGCTTGGCAGTTCGGGCTGGACTGTTCCCATGAGGCACAGGGTCAGACTAATTTGCATATGGCCATGTCTGAACTGGGGTGGTGGAGTGAGCTAAAGAATGATGATGGATTAAACCCAGATCAGTTGACTGGGGGTGAGTGTTTGATTGGCTCAAACGTTCCGTCCATCATCCCCTTTTGTATCGCTTTGGTCGCCCTAAGTTGGCGGGGTATGCCCAGACGTGGGTCCCTTGCTCACTTTGCCACTGGATTCAAGCAAGCCTGGCTGATGACGGCTGGAATGCCAGAAACCGGTCCTAGGATGCTTGTTTCCGGTCCAGGGAAGACATGGCTTGGCAGTTTGGGCTGGACTGTTCCCATGAGGCACAGGGTCAGACTGATTTGCATATGGCCAAGTCTGAACTGGGGTGGTGGAGTGAGCTAAAGAATGATGATGGATTAAACCCAGATCAGTTGACTGGGGGTGAGTGTTTGATTGGCTCAAACGTTCCGTCCATCATCCCCTTTTGTATCGCTTTGGTCGCCCTAAGTTGGCGGGGGTATGCCCAGACGTGGGTCCCTTGCTCACTTTGCCACTGGATTCAAGCAAGCCTGGCTGATGACGGCTGGAATGCCAGAAACCGGTCCTAGGATGCTTGTTTCCGGTCCAGGGAAGACATGGCTTGGCAGTTCGGGCTGGACTGTTCCCATGAGGCACAGGGTCAGACTGATTTGCATATGGCCATGTCTGAACTGGGGTGGTGGAGTGAGCTAAAGAATGATGATGGATTAAACCCAGATCAGTTGACTGGGGGTGAGTGTTTGATTGGCTCAAACGTTCCGTCCATCATCCCCTTTGTATCGCTTTGGTCGCCCTAAGTTGGCGGGGGTATGCCCAGACGTGGGTCCCTTGCTCACTTTGCCACTGGATTCAAGCAAGCCTGGCTGATGACGGCTGGAATGCCAGAAACCGGTCCTAGGATGCTTGTTTCCGGTCCAGGGAAGACATGGCTTGGCAGTTCGGGCTGGACTGTTCCCATGAGGCACAGGGTCAGACTGATTTGCATATGGCCATGTCTGAACTGGGGTGGTGGAGTGAGCTAAAGAATGATGATGGATTAAACCCAGATCAGTTGACTGGGGGTGAGTGTTTGATTGGCTCAAACGTTCCGTCCATCATCCCCTTTTGTATCGCTTTGGTCGCCCTAAGTTGGCGGGGGTATGCCCAGACGTGGGTCCCTTGCTCACTTTGCCACTGGATTCAAGCAAGCCTGGCTGATGACGGCTGGAATGCCAGAAACCGGTCCTAGGATGCTTGTTTCCGGTCCAGGGAAGACATGGCTTGGCAGTTCGGGCTGGACTGTTCCCATGAGGCACAGGGTCAGACTGATTTGCATATGGCCATGTCTGAACTGGGGTGGTGGAGTGAGCTAAAGAATGATGATGGATTAAACCCAGATCAGTTGACTGGGGGTGAGTGTTTGATTGGCTCAAACGTTCCGTCCATCATCCCCTTTTGTATCGCTTTGGTCGCCCTAAGTTGGCGGGGGTATGCCCAGACGTGGGTCCCTTGCTCACTTTGCCACTGGATTCAAGCAAGCCTGGCTGATGACGGCTGGAATGCCAGAAACCGGTCCTAGGATGCTTGTTTCCGGTCCAGGGAAGACATGGCTTGGCAGTTCGGGCTGGACTGTTCCCATGAGGCACAGGGTCAGACTGATTTGCATATGGCCATGTCTGAACTGGGGTGGTGGAGTGAGCTAAAGATTGATGATGGATTAAACCCAGATCAGTTGACTGGGGGTGAGTGTTTGATTGGCTCAAACGTTCCGTCCATCATCCCCTTTTGTATCGCTTTGGTCGCCCTAAGTTGGCGGGGTATGCCCAGACGTGGGTCCCTTGCTCACTTTGCCACTGGATTCAAGCAAGCCTGGCTGATGACGGCTGGAATGCCAGAAACCGGTCCTAGGATGCTTGTTTCCGGTCCAGGGAAGACATGGCTTGGCAGTTCGGGCTGGACGGTTCCCATGAGGCACAGGGTCAGACTGATTTGCATATGGCCATGTCTGAACTGGGGTGGTGGAGTGAGCTAAAGAATGATGATGGATTAAACCCAGATCAGTTGACTGGGGGTGAGTGTTTGATTGGCTCAAGCGTTCCGTCCATCATCCCCTTTTGTATCGCTTTGGTCGCCCTAAGTTGGCGGGGGTATGCCCAGACGTGGGTCCCTTGCTCACTTTGCCACTGGATTCAAGCAAGCCTGGCTGATGACGGCTGGAATGCCAGAAACCGGTCCTAGGATGCTTGTTTCCGGTCCAGGGAAGACATGGCTTGGCAGTTCGGGCTGGACTGTTCCCATGAGGCACAGGGTCAGACTGATTTGCATATGGCCATGTCTGAACTGGGGTGGTGGAGTGAGCTAAAGAATGATGATGGATTAAACCCAGATCAGTTGACTGGGGGTGAGTGTTTGATTGGCTCAAACGTTCCGTCCATCATCCCCTTTTGTATCGCTTTGGTCGCCCTAAGTTGGCGGGGGTATGCCCAGACGTGGGTCCCTTGCTCACTTTGCCACTGGATTCAAGCAAGCCTGGCTGATGACGGCTGGAATGCCAGAAACCGGTCCTAGGATGCTTGTTTCCGGTCCAGGGAAGACATGGCTTGGCAGTTCGGGCTGGACTGTTCCCATGAGGCACAGGGTCAGACTGATTTGCATATGGCCATGTCTGAACTGGGGTGGTGGAGTGAGCTAAAGATTGATGATGGATTAAACCCAGATCAGTTGACTGGGGGTGAGTGTTTGATTGGCTCAAACGTTCCGTCCATCATCCCCTTTTGTATCGCTTTGGTCGCCCTAAGTTGGCGGGGTATGCCCAGACGTGGGTCCCTTGCTCACTTTGCCACTGGATTCAAGCAAGCCTGGCTGATGACGGCTGGAATGCCAGAAACCGGTCCTAGGATGCTTGTTTCCGGTCCAGGGAAGACATGGCTTGGCAGTTCGGGCTGGACGGTTCCCATGAGGCACAGGGTCAGACTGATTTGCATATGGCCATGTCTGAACTGGGGTGGTGGAGTGAGCTAAAGAATGATGATGGATTAAACCCAGATCAGTTGACTGGGGGTGAGTGTTTGATTGGCTCAAACGTTCCGTCCATCATCCCCTTTTGTATCGCTTTGGTCGCCCTAAGTTGGCGGGGGTATGCCCAGACGTGGGTCCCTTGCTCACTTTGCCACTGGATTCAAGCAAGCCTGGCTGATGACGGCTGGAATGCCAGAAACCGGTCCTAGGATGCTTGTTTCCGGTCCAGGGAAGACATGGCTTGGCAGTTCGGGCTGGACTGTTCCCATGAGGCACAGGGTCAGACTGATTTGCATATGGCCATGTCTGAACTGGGGTGGTGGAGTGAGCTAAAGAATGATGATGGATTAAACCCAGATCAGTTGACTGGGGGTGAGTGTTTGATTGGCTCAAACGTTCCGTCCATCATCCCCTTTTGTATCGCTTTGGTCGCCCTAAGTTGGCGGGGGTATGCCCAGACGTGGGTCCGTTGCTCACTTTGCCACTGGATTCAAGCAAGCCTGGCTGATGACGGCTGGAATGCCAGAAACCGGTCCTAGGATGCTTGTTTCCGGTCCAGGGAAGACATGGCTTGGCAGTTCGGGCTGGACTGTTCCCATGAGGCACAGGGTCAGACTGATTTGCATATGGCCATGTCTGAACTGGGGTGGTGGAGTGAGCTAAAGAATGATGATGGATTAAACCCAGATCAGTTGACTGGGGGTGAGTGTTTGATTGGCTCAAACGTTCCGTCCATCATCCCCTTTTGTATCGCTTTGTTCGCCCTAAGTTGGCGGGGTATGCCCAGACGTGGGTCCCTTGCTCACTTTGCCACTGGATTCAAGCAAGCCTGGCTGATGACGGCTGGAATGCCAGAAACCGGTCCTAGGATGCTTGTTTCCGGTCCAGGGAAGACATGGCTTGGCAGTTCGGGCTGGACTGTTCCCATGAGGCACAGGGTCAGACTGATTTGCATATGGCCATGTCTGAACTGGGGTGGTGGAGTGAGCTAAAGAATGATGATGGATTAAACCCAGATCAGTTGACTGGGGGTGAGTGTTTGATTGGCTCAAACGTTCCGTCCATCATCCCCTTTGTATCGCTTTGGTCGCCCTAAGTTGGCGGGGGTATGCCCAGACGTGGGTCCCTTGCTCACTTTGCCACTGGATTCAAGCAAGCCTGGCTGATGACGGCTGGAATGCCAGAAACCGGTCCTAGGATGCTTGTTTCCGGTCCAGGGAAGACATGGCTTGGCAGTTCGGGCTGGACTGTTCCCATGAGGCACAGGGTCAGACTGATTTGCATATGGCCATGTCTGAACTGGGGTGGTGGAGTGAGCTAAAGAATGATGATGGATTAAACCCAGATCAGTTGACTGGGGGTGAGTGTTTGATTGGCTCAAACGTTCCGTCCATCATCCCCTTTTGTATCGCTTCACTAACGCTGGCAGCTGGTTGTGCCTGCTTTTCTTCACGTCGTGAGCAGTTTCATGAGAGATTCGTCAGCGCTCAGGAACACGTCTCTGTCTGGCGCATGCCTCCTTTCACCGCGCCGCCCATAATGCAGTGAAGTGTTTCGTCAGTGCCTAAGAATACGTCTCTCTCTGGAGCATGCCTTCTTTCATCGTGCCGCCCATATGCAGTGAAGTCATAGGAAATCTCCTCATTCTACACGCTCCTTTCAAGTAGCGTCTCCACGTCTGCGCATGCTTTCCTGTCAGCTTTTATCACGCCTGTGCAGCCTTGGGATCCACTGTCATCGCGCTGTTTTTTTTTTGCATATGCGTTTCTCCATTGCTGCCAGAGTATCCTGCCTCACGCAGACAGCGTTTCCTGTGGCAAGTTTGGTCAGTACTTTCAAGTAAGTGCTTTCTATCACACGCTGACAGGCACAGCTTGCCTGCAGTTGTTCATGTACTCTTTTGGTTGTCTTATTTTCGCTGACAGGCACAGTCATTGCCTGCAGCTTCGGTGACACTTATTTATGAGAGGTCTGGCCATATTCTTGTCACCCCTAGTCACTTTCTTAAAGAGTGTGCTGAATCACACGCTAATAAGCACAGTTCTATTTGTTGCAGCTCCTGTGACATTCTCACTGAGAGGCCATTCCATCTTTTGTTATCTCTCAGTTTTGACTTTTGTACCCCATCAGTGTTCCTGTTATCATAATGTCTGTTACCAACATGAATCAAACTCCCCCGTTCGTAAATGATGAAGGGCAACCTGATATTCCATGGGACAGGTGGGTCAAAATGTTTCATTCATATCTAATTGCAATAGGAGGAGAGACATTTTCTTCAGTAAGGAAACAACACATATTGTTGCATAATTTGGGCACTCAAGGAAGGAAAATTTACGAAGATCTTGCTGATGGGGGGGGGAACAGGAGGTCGAGGGGGATATTGATGTGTTCACTACCACTTTGAGGAAATTAGGTGCTCATTTCAAGGACAAGGTTAATGTGGTTTTGGAGCGTCATAAGTTTTTTCAAAGGGCACAAGGAAAAAATGAAAAGGTCACCTCATACATAGCCACATTGAGGGGACTCTCTGCCACTTGTGAATTTGGGGCACTTACTGATTCCCTTATCAGAGATCAATTGGTTCGTTGCACCAATGATCACAAGGTGCAAGAGAGGTTATTAACCCTGAGTCCTGAATTGGAAGAAGCTGTGGCTATAGCCAAAGGTATCGAGCACACCGCTTATTGTGTTAAGGAAATGAAAGTTAACAAAGATTCTGTATCAGAGGAGAAGCATGTTAATGAAATTAAAGATGAGGATGACGTTCTAAAAGTAGTAAGCAAAAGCAGTGTGGTTAAACTTAAACCTAAAAAAGAGAATTTCAGATGTTACAGATGTGGGAATGCCAATCACCTAGCTAATTTCCCCAAATGTCCTGCCAGAGGGGTTTATTGCAGGAAATGTAATAGAGTGGGACACTTCTCCAAAGTGTGTAATTCCAAAGAGGTAGGCAAAGGGGTACATGTTGTTCATGACCAAGACACTGAATCTGGTGACAACAAATTTATATTTCAAGTACATGATAAAGATGAGATAGTGAGTTATCCTGTGTGTGAAATACTATTGGATGGTAAGAAAGTTAAGGCATTTGCGGACTCCTGTTCCCCTTACACCCTTATAGAGAAAGAGACTTTCCAAAGTTTGTTTAAGGAAGGTGAATACAGGTTAGAAAACCCTGATGTACACCCAGGGGGTACAACAAGGATCCCATTCCTTTAGAAGGGATGGTGAAGATGCGTATCACGTTCAAGGACAGACATACATTGGGTAAAGTCTACATTACTAAAAAAGGAAGCAACTTACTAGGGTGGAAGCACCAGAAGGAATTAGGAATCATGCTTAACCCCAACAATACAGAACAAGTGTTGCTTGTTAACAGATCTTTAACAGAGAAAGGCATATGCGAGGAGTTCCCAGAGGTATTCACGGAAAATGTGGGATTGTTAAAAAACTACATGCATAAAATTAATCTAAAAAATGATGCTGTCCCAGTCACACACAAGACCAGGTCCATTCCTTTGGTAATGCGGGAACCTTTAAAAAAAGAACTGGAAAAACTAGAGGAACTTGGCATTATTCAGCCTGTAGAGAGTTCAGAATGGTTGGCCCCCATTGTTATCACTTCTAAAAAAGAGAGTAATGAGATCCGCATGTGTGTGGACCTGAGGAGTCTCAACGCAAATATTTGGGTAGACAGGTACCCAATGCAAGAAGGGAAAGAGAAAATCATAGCTTTTGCTTCCAGGACACTCAAAGATGCAGAAATTAACTACTCCACAATTGAGAAGGAGGCTTTATCTTGTTTTTGGGCAACCAATCACTTAAATTTTTTTCTATGGGGCATACCGTTTGTGCTCAGAACGGATCACAAACCTTTGGTGTCATTATTCTCTTCCAAGGACATTGAAAAAACCACACCCCATATTGGTAAATGGCTGGTGTCTCTACAAAATTTCAACTTCAAAATTTAGTACGTTCCAGGCAACAAAAATCAAGTAGCTGACTGTCTTTCTCACTTACCCCTCAATAAACATTTTGAGGAAAGAACAGAAGAGTTCGAAGTTTTGCAAGTAACCATCCCGGCCAATTTAGAAGAGGAATGGAATAGCCTCATGTCTAAGGATGTCATTCTGAGAAAAGTTAGCGAATACATTGCTAAGGGTTGGCCCAAGAAATGTAGTGATCTTCCCTCTGAGTTACAATCCTTTTGGAACGTCAGAGACGAACCGTCGACTGCGGGGACCAATGTATTCAAAGCAGACAAGGTAATTTCCCCGGAAGAACTCAGGATGCGCATCAGTGAAATAACACATGATGGCCATCTTGGAAGAAGCCTTACTAAAAGCAAACTTCGCTCAGGATATTGGTTTCCTGGCATGGACACTCTTATAGAGAATTTGGTCAAAGGGTGCCATGCCTGTGGGCTCAGCGACAAAACCAGGATCACACGGAAAGCACCGCTGGTACTGGTTCAAGTTCCAATTAAAGTGTGGGAAAAATTAGGGTTGGACATTATTGGCCCCCTACAAAGCTCAGGTCTACAAGAAAAGTTCATTATAGTCCTAGTGGACTATTTTTCCAAATGGATCACTATAAAATTCGTCAATAAGGTGGATACCAAAACTATCATACTCTTCCTATCAGATGTTTTTGCAAATGAAGGCATTCCTCATACGCTTATCACTGACAATGGTGTGCAGTTGGTTTCCAAGGAAATAAAAGAATTTCTGATTAGTTTGGCCATAAAACACATTTGCACTCCACTATATTGTCCTCGTGCCAATGGATTGGTGGAACGCTGCAACAGAATGATTAAAGAGGCTCTACAATTGGCGATGGTTGCTCACAAACCCATTATTCAGTCCATTAAAGACACTATCTGGTCATATCACATCACACCCAACAGTGTAACGGGCTACTCACCTTTTTGTCTTCTAAGAGGACGCAAACCAGGTTGCAAACTCACACCTAACTGGTTATTTGAAGACAACTCAGTTGTAAGGGATGACAAAGTGACCAAGGAAAGAATTGTGTGCCACCAGGATAAATACAAACAGGCGTATGACCGCAAATGGGGAGCCAAGTCCCACAATTGGGAAGCAGGTCAAATGGTCCTAGTTAAAAAAAAACACAATAGCTCAAACAGGTTCAATAAATACTATGGTCCTGCAAGAATAAAGGATGTTAAGAAAAATGTGGTTATTATGTCTGACGGTAGAATGTGGAGTATGGACAGATTAGCTCCATATTCAGAGCAGAGTAGCGGTAACAAGTGGGATGAGAGGTCCAAGGTGCAAAATAATATACCGGAAGTCAAACGCAGTGACAGAATTGTGAGGTTACCCAGGTGGCATAGGGACTATGTTATGAAATAATTGTGTAAAGTTATATCAGTTACCACAGCATTGTATGATCACCCTGGCACCATGGGGATTATCTCATGAAATGAATGTTATGAAATAATATGTGTAAAGTTATATCAGTTACCACAGCATTGTATGATCACCCTGGCACCATGGGGATCATCTCATGAAACACCTGCTTTGGATTCATGTTCTCTTTTCCTCATGTGTTATTTTTGCTCTGGTACAACTCGTGGTTTCCTAGCCGTTATCCTCCTGACCATCCTCCCTTTCCTTTGTGCTCATTCTCCATCCTCTTTCCTCTCTTTCCCTCTTTTCACCCTTGAGGATGGAGGTGTGTTATAATCTCTATTTCTATTTACTCTTTTCTTCCTTGTATTTCACTGCTCTCCTCTTCCCCTCTTTCCCGTTTCTCTCCTTCTCCCTTGGTACGCTCCACTCCCCCCTGTACATATGGTTCGGCTTTAGAACTCTTACAGGAGTGCACCTTAGAATGTTGGTGCACTGCTGCCTGAGGAGCGTTTATGCTGGTTTGAGGAATTTGCCTAATAAAGAAGTCTACACCTTTTTTTTACGCCTGCTTTGTGGACTTATTTTAACATGCGTAAATACCACTTTTCTGATATGGGACAATGAGCCGTCTTATCGCTATGCTAAGATTCTGCATTTGCAATGTAAGAAGTCGTTTTTTTGCTGTGTTAATGTTTCATGTTTATAATATGCACATGATTTTCTAGGGCCCGTTTGCCCATTAAGGGCGTAATTTATAGGTGATAATATTGATCCGTATTATATATGTCAATATATATGTTTTGATCTTTGGAAATGAATTACACCACAGATAACGGCCCGTAGTGAAATATGTAGACCGTTTGGGTGGTCCTATATGAAGCATGATTGAAATACCGGGCAATGATCTATCAAAGATGTTGATGTGTTGAATCCGCTTTTGTAATAGATTGCGTAAATTAATTATCTACACAGCATGATATACCAACACTAGCCAGGTTAAGATGGCCGCCACAAGAACATTTACAAGCGAGCCCCTTGACTAAGTCCTTTGTTTATTTTTTGTAATGACTTTTTGACCAACAAATGAAATGATTTGTTATTTAAAGGTGATGAACTATGTGGTAACTAACACTGACGAAGGCCAGGTGGCCGGAACGATTTGTTAGCTTCTTGATTCCTGGAGCAAGCTGGAATAAACTAAATTAATTGCATCGAGCCCGAGTACGCAGCTTTATGTGTCTTGTGACATTGGTTTTTGGGGATATATATATATATATATATATCTTCCAAAAGAATGCCCTGCATTCAGAGACGCACTCCTCCAGCTGGTGAGTTTCTCAACCATTTAATAACAAGGAACAGGATTACAGCTCCGACTTTTCTGTCCATTTTGCCTTACGCGTTTCAGAGCGTCCACGCTCTTTCTTCAGAGGCAATTTAAAAACTCAGCAGTTCTCTTAGAATCCCACAGTTCCCTGCGTGCATTACTTGATTTGAGGCTTCCGGTGTGCCCCTCTTAATAGAATTGATTACAGTGCATGCCGGAACTCGTAGTTTAAATTTCATAATAATTTTTTACCTCCAGTGGTCGTGGGTATATTAAATTGTTTTATGGACCAATTCTTCCCCTCCAGTGGGTCTCAGGGCTGTAAGCTTGTTCCGCAATCCAGACATCAGCTGCGCCGTCCTCACAGCCACGATGATTTATGGCAGACGAGCCCTTGTAACATTGGTGGGTGGTGCGACCTCTCACGGCTGGACCTGCCGTGTACATATCTTCCAAAAGAATGCCCTGCATTCAGAGACGCACTCCTCCAGCTGGTGAGTTTCTCAACCATTTAATAACAAGGAACAGGATTACAGCTCCGACTTTTCTGTCCATTTTGCCTTACGCGTTTCAGAGCGTCCACGCTCTTTCTTCAGAGGCAATTTAAAAACTCAGCAGTTCTCTTAGAATCCCACAGTTCCCTGCGTGCATTACTTGATTTGAGGCTTCCGGTGTGCCCCTCTTAATAGAATTGATTACAGTGCATGCCGGAACTCGTAGTTTAAATTTCATAATAATTTTTGACCTCCAGTGGTCGTGGGTATTTTAAATTGTTTTATGGACCAATTCTTCCCCTCCAGTGGGTCTCAGGGCTGTAAGCTTGTTCCGCAATCCAGACATCAGCTGCGCCGTCCTCACAGCCATGATGATTTATGGCAGACGAGCCCTTGTAACATTGGTGGGTGGTGCGACCTCTCACGGCTGGACCTGCCGTGTACATATCTTCCAAAAGAATGCCCTGCATTCAGAGATGCACTCCTCCAGCTGGTGAGTTTCTCAACCATTTAATAACAAGGAACAGGATTACAGCTCCGACTTTTCTGTCCATTTTGCCTTACGCGTTTCAGAGCGTCCACGTTCTTTCTTCAGAGGCAATTTAAAAACTCAGCAGTTCTCTTAGAATCCCACAGTTCCCTGCGTGCATTACTTGATTTGAGGCTTCCGGTGTGCCCCTCTTAATAGAATTGATTACAGTGCATGCCGGAACTCGTAGTTTAAATTTCATAATAATTTTTACCTCCAGTGGTCGTGGGTATTTTAAATTGTTTTATGGACCAATTCTTCCCCTCCAGTGGGTCTCAGGGCTGTAAGCTTGTTCCGCAATCCAGACATCAGTTGCGCCGTCCTCACAGCCACGATGATTCATGGCAGACGAGCCCTTGTAACATTGGTGGGTGGTGCGACCTCTCACGGCTGGACCTGCCGTGTACATATCTTCCAAAAGAATGCCCTGCATTCAGAGACGCACTCCTCCAGCTGGTGAGTTTCTCAACCATTTAATAACAAGGAACAGGATTACAGCTCTGACTTTTCTGTCCATTTTGCCTTACGCGTTTCAGAGCATCTTCGCTCTTTCTTCAGAGGCAATTTAAAAACTCAGCAGTTCTCTTAGAATCCCACAGTTCCCTGCGTGCATTACTTGATTTGAGGCTTCCGGTGTGCCCTCTTAATAGAATTGATTACAGTGCATGCCGGAACTCGTAGTTTAAATTTCATAATAATTTTTGACCTCTAGTGGTCGTGGGTATTTTAAATTGTTTTATGGACCAATTCTTCCCCTCCAGTGGGTCTCAGGGCTGTAAGCTTGTTCCGCAATCCAGACATCAGCTGCGCCGTCCTCACAGCCACGATGATTCATGGCAGACGAGCCCTTGTAACATTGGTGGGTGGTGCGACCTCTCACGGCTGGACCTGCCGTGTACATATCTTCCAAAAGAATGCCCTGCATTCAGAGACGCACTCCTCCAGCTGGTGAGTTTCTCAACCATTTAATAACAAGGAACAGGATTACAGCTCCGACTTTTCTGTCCATTTTGCCTTACGCGTTTCAGAGCGTCCACGCTCTTTCTTCAGAGGCAATTTAAAAACTCAGCAGTTCTCTTAGAATCCCACAGTACCCTGCGTGCATTACTTGATTTGAGGCTTCCGGTGTACCCCTCTTAATAGAATTGATTACAGTGCATGCCGGAACTCGTAGTTTAAATTTCATAATAATGTTTGACCTCCAGTGGCCGTGGGTATTTTAAATTGTTTTATGGACCAATTCTTCCCCTCCAGTGGGTCTCAGGGCTGTAAGCTTGTTCCGCAATCCAGACATCAGCTGCGCCGTCCTCACAGCCACGATGATTCATGGCAGACGAGCCCTTGTAACATTGGTGGGTGGTGCGACCTCTCACGGCTGGACCTGCCGTGTACATATCTTCCAAAAGAATGCCCTGCATTCAGAGACGCACTCCTCCAGCTGGTGAGTTTCTCAACCATTTAATAACAAGGAACAGGATTACAGCTCCGACTTTTCTGTCCATTTTGCCTTACGCGTTTCAGAGCGTCCACACTCTTTCTTCAGAGGCAATTTAAAAACTCAGCAGTTCTCTTAGAATCCCACAGTTCCCTGCATGCATTACTTGATTTGAGTCTTCCGGTGTGCCCCTCTTAATAGAATTGATTACAGTGCATGCCGGAACTCGTAGTTTAAATTTCATAATAATTTTTGACCTCCAGTGGTCGTGGGTATTTTAAATTGTTTTATGGACCAATTCTTCCCCTCCAGTGGGTCTCAGGGCTGTAAGCTTGTTCCGCAATCCAGACATCAGCTGCGCCGTCCTCACAGCCACGATGATTCATGGCAGACGAGCCCTTGTAACATTGGTGGGTGGTGCGACCTCTCACGGCTGGACCTGCCGTGTACATATCTTCCAAAAGAATGCCCTGCATTCAGAGACGCACTCCTCCAGCTGGTGAGTTTCTCAACCATTTAATAACAAGGAACAGGATTACAGCTCCGACTTTTCTGTCCATTTTGCCTTACGCGTTTCAGAGCGTCCACGCTCTTTCTTCAGAGGCAATTTAAAAACTCAGCAGTTCTCTTAGAATCCCACAGTTCCCTGCGTGCATTACTTGATTTGAGGCTTCCGGTGTGCCCCTCTTAATAGAATTGATTACAGTGCATGCCGGAACTCGTAGTTTAAATTTCATAATAATTTTTGACCTCCAGTGGTCGTGGGTATTTTAAATTGTTTTATGGACTAAACCTTTGAGCTAGATAGGCTGCCACTCTGTTTATTCATTTTTAACGAAGTGGATAGCCAGCCAGAATAAAAGTATTATTTGGACTGTCCTACTTCTTTAAAATTATCCCTGCACGATATCTACACCCCTTGGCCCACACACTCGCACTGCATCACACACACCTGCACTTCATCATACGGCAAGGAACAAAAGATCTCCGCGAAAGAGCCCCTTTTAAGGGTGCCCGTTGGGTATTGCAGCGCCGACCCGACGAGGAGCAGGTCCATATGATGAAGCATGACATCTAGCTTGCTAGGTGTGTGAGGACCCTAGTTCCGAAATAAGGAATTTCCCCTATTCTCCTCCCCACACCTTACTCCACCGAGGTTGTAATTACAAACGATGGTGGTTTGGCTCACACCTTTTCTCCTAGGCACCACTATAAGAGGAACTACATACCTTTAGATTACACTACCAAATACCAGATCGGTATGCTATGTATCAATGTTTTGCAACTGATGTCTGGTTGCAAAACATTGAATGCTACCAAGACCTCAAAGGAGGTGATAGCCCATTTGCAAAAGAAAAATTGTCCTCTTGGTACCCCTACTTAGTAATTTAAAGAAAAAAGTTTGTTGGGAAATGGGCAGTGGTCCACAGAACTACTGCCAACTCTCACACAAAACAAACAAAAAAAGCTTCTCCTTTTTAATATAACCCCGTTTCATTTAAGGAAACAAGTTGAATTTGAAAAAAAATGTTTGCTTTGTTTAAAAGCAATCATGAAATACCAGCATTTGTAAAAGCGCACAGCTGCCTCGGAGAGGTATCCCGGCACTGGGGGCCCTCGGGAAGATTAAGCGAGCACAGAGTCACATGGTGCTAGGCAAACCTGCCGCCGGCACCAGGGATCGAACCGTGAACCCTGTGGTCTGGAGTCAGGTACCTTGGCCGTTGCCCACACCTCTCTCACATCATCACAGCATGGATGTCTGCTCAACCAGCCCCACCAGCTCTGTGATTACCTCCAATCACTGAATCACAGTCTTCAACCTACCTTATTAATATTTAAGACTGTGACCCACTACATTTCGGAATTTTATGAAGTAACCTATTAGTACAGAGGTCGGTTCATAAACTTTTTTACTAATAGCAAAAATATTGGTCGGAATTTGTGGTCAGTGTTTGTGCACAGTTATTAATACATTTAACCCTTATTTACTTACGTAGCCTTGCAAACCAGTTTGACGAAGTCCTGACGGAGAGCTAGTATTCATTTTACAAAATGTGTAAAGTACCCCATCACTCTATGCCCCAGTACCACCTTTTGCTCTATTGATAGCTACTCCCCTGCACTGCTTGTACTAAAGTTTTTTTGCCCTGTAACTCACTTCAGGGGGTTTTGATGACTTCTTCCCTGATTCTTCATATTTGCACCTGAGACATACCTAAGATTCCTGTCTTGTCCTTTCTAATGTGCAATACAAAGTAATTTTCATCAGAGCAGCATTCAAATGACAGCTTTGAAAATTATTTAAATATTTCCCTCCTCTCTTTTTAAAATCTCACAGCATTATGCTTATGTCAACCAAATCATACCTTTAGCGTTTTTTGCCTTCCTTTCGTTCACTTTATTCACTTCATAAAGCGGCTTTTTCATATTTGCGTATTCTTTCTCAAAGGAACACGTCTTGTTTTCTTTCGATGGTGATTTCAATGGCTACATCTGTCTTCTGGTGCAATTTGACATGTTATTGTATTATTTTACATGTATGTCTTTGCCCTGTCTTTGGTCTACAGTGCCTAACTAATGGTTTCCTCGTACTGTACAAACAAGCATTTGCTCGTTCTTTCATTCCATCTGTTTGGGTGGAAATGTGGGGAGTGACGTTGATTGGTGATTGTTTGAATTTTTTCATTGGCTCCACTCATTTGTTCGGATCACCTATCACAGACCCTTTATTGCTGCTGTTTTATCTACCTGGGATGTAATCAGTCGACAGGAAAGCTAAGCACAGCTTCATTCTTCGATGTGTACTCAGTTCTTTCATCGGGTCATGTAGCATTAAGGCTTTCAAGTCTCTGATTTAACGTGGCTTAAACGAGTGGGCAGGAAGAATTTTTAAACTTTATGGAAAGTGATTACGAACCGGCGTGGGATTTCTCACTTCCTGCCAAGAACTAAGGACTATTATAGCCTTAAATAGCAATTATTATTTAAAAATCATGGTGCCGTTTGATTAAATGCACTCTTTCACAGATTTTAATTTATTCTAGGGGTGTATGAAACTAGTGTAAATTGTATTTGCGTAATTATGTGAAATTTTTGAAATTTCTGGTCAAAATTATGCTTAATTATATGAAATCTAAAACTTGGAATTTGGCGCTATATTTGAGCTGGAAATGCATATTCGCACCCATTTTGGATGCGAAGACACATTTTGTAATTTAAAAAAAAAAAAAACAAGCACAGCAATCAGCAGCTGCTCACCTTCTGGTCATTCACATTGTTCCTGCATGGTTGTGCTAAGCTTTTGCTATGATTGGTGCGTAATTTTGCAAAGTGGTGCAATAGCATAATTTTGGAAATTTGCGATAGGCTCATCCTAAACTGGAAATAGAAGTAATCCTGGGAGCCTGGGTCGGTATCATGAGCTGCTTTATTGGATGAGTGGAGAGCCGAGCGCCTGTTTTTGTGTGCCTGCTGTGTGTGCAGTGAATTCATGAAACTCAATATTTCTCAGGGTTGGGGCTTGATTTTCACACAGGACAGCTTTGAAACTGTGAGCAGGGTTTGCCTCTTTCTGTTTCTGAGATAATACACTAATTAGTTGAAATAGCGTGTTAAATTAATTCACTTTACACACTGCAGATGAATAAAATAGGCACTCAGCTCTATGCCAGGACATTGAAGCCCATCATGATTCAGCCCAGGCGGTGCAGGGCAAACACTATCGTTATAAATCAGGAATGTCCAAGAAAACCCTGAGTCGCTCCATTGCTTTGCAGCAGTGGAAGAAAGGAAAAATAAAATGATAATAACTCTAAGTTATTAGCATTTTATTGTTTCCTGCTGCCTGCAGCATTGCGGGCGGGGCGTAGCGTTGCTGCTTGGATGACAGAGGAGCAGGGAAGGAGTGGTTTGCCCACTCCAAAAACCGTCACGCGCACTTTGCATGTTTTCCATGCAGGCTGCATTTCAGGCTGCGAGGAGAACATACCCAGTCCCCCAGCAACTTGTCTGAGCGCCGTACCTCTGTGCTCAGGCTGTGCATTGCAGCCTTGTGATTGGCTTAGGCGAGAGCCTCAGCCTGGGTGCTTGCTGTTTGGAAGACGAGCCAGGATAGAAGATGGTGGGACGATGGCAGAGAGGCGTGACGAGGGGGTACATTTTTTTTTCTCCCACTTATCCTGCCCCCACCACCCACCCCGCTACCTCCGATCGGTGCCAGCCGCTCCTGGTACAAACTGAAAATAGTGAGCACCGACTGTCAACACGGTGACAAATCAGACCCATCTCTCTTGTGCAGCAACATAAGCGAAATTCAGAATCTCTCTGTGAACCTTATGGCACAGGTCATAGGGTTTGGTAGTGATCTGTTGTAAATGGAAGAAGAATGCAGTGTAGGGCCCGGACAATCCTCATCAGCATTCCATGTTTCTACCTCCTTATGTTTTAGGAATTCTTTGTGCCTATTTGAAATAGGATTGTTTGCGCCACATGAGTATGTGCAGTTTGCCCTGGTTAATGAATAACTTAACCTATTCCAACTCCTTCTCTAGTCCTCTGTATTAGGGAGATTATGTATCAGCTAATAAAACGTTCACTACGTAGACAGGAGTTGACGTCTGCATTTATAATAAGCGTCATAACAGTTGTTTATTGTACACACGTGCAAGCAACTCAAGATTTGAGTTCCATACATCATTGCTATGTTGTAGACAGGAACAGAGTAGAGATGTTTAACTCTGCAGGTAAATTTGAATTTTGGCGGTGGAAAATCCCCTGTTCGAAACCAAAAACTGTTTGGGACCTTTTTTCTTATTTGTCTCACTTTTGGTTCGCACACTGAGGCTACTGCCTAACCCCCGCTTATTGGGAAGAGGGGGATGCCTGCAGATCCAGGGAACAGCCGGACATTCTGTTCCACATCCCTAATAAAGAAGAAAACGTTTTCTCAGTTTGCATTTCATGCCATCATGTCAACATGCTTTCACAGCAGTCAGTTTCCACTGATTTGTTTCCACAGCCCAGAATGATGCCAAATATAGCAGGTTATTCGGGGAATAACATTAAGAGTTTGGCCAACAAGTTGTTAGTGCTTTGGAGGCCCCTTTCTCATTATGGATGATTTGGAAACTGATGTGAACGAAGCTCAGCTGCCAGCATTGAAAACCTTCACTAGTAGGGTTCCTCTGCCTTCCAGCACTTAATTCACTTCCGTCTGTAGACTGGTAGGCGCCCTCTGGCCGCGAGATGAGAAGGATATTATAACGCCTAGATACGTTGAAAGTAAAAACAAACGTGCTTTTCAGGCAACGAAGAAATATTACCATTGGAGGCATGTATTTTATATGTTCTTTAAACATGTCCTATGCCTTCTTTAGGCATGTCATAACCTGGAAAGTTTGAGCAGTTATAAATAAACAGTCAACTTTAGTTTCGGTTTTGCCTATGTTTGTTTCAGGCAGACTTTTCCTAACGAAAGTTTCAGAAAACTTGGCATGAGTGTGAAACCTCAGGGGGCTCAATCGTCTCGTACTAGGCCGCGACACATGTATGGAGGCATGATCACAATGCCAACATTACATTACAAGCGCTTCCGTGGAACACAGCCTTGAAGGCTAACAAAACGTTGTAAAAGGAGAAATTCTCCAGACTGCCTCGAGGACTACCTGGCTTCCAGGGTTATTTGGAAATCGGTTGGCATGACCCCAAGATGGCTGCTACAACTCTCATCTAAAGTCTCATGAGACAGATAGCACCATTTTATACTGATCTTGCAAGACTTTGGCCATCTTAGGGGGCAGTCTGTCCCAATCTACAAAGAGACAAGCATAAAGGAATGGCATCTTAAAATCAGGCATGCGAGTCCTAACAAAAACATAACAAACAGTGAAAGAAAAACAAAATAATGTTTGGTTTGTTTTATAAATATAGACATGTGTAACAAACAACTGAATGTCTGATGGTTCAGTGCACATTTGAGACGTAGAATAGAACTTCATGTATTAATGTGCAAGTTGTTCATTGGAAGTGAAATGATATGCAAAACAGCTAATAGCTTGAGGTAAAAGATAAATACTCATGCAGGGTCGAGTAATTGCCCTAAGTGAATATTAAAGAATTGGTAACAATGGGTATGCAGACAGCGGCACTGCCAAGTTAGACCTATGTTAGACCTGTCACCCTTAGGGTCTCAATTTTAAAACCTTTTTGTTCGATTCCTTTCTTATGGTTATGTAATCTTTAGATCCCCCTTTACTTTCATGAGCTTTCTGCTAGTGCCATGACACCTTCTTGGAGGTAGCTGTGTGCTCTATAAATGCCATTTATTGAATTGAATTAGGGTGGTCTTCCCCCAGATTTATTGCCTGCTTATCTCCTGTTTTTGCTGTATCTTGTTGTTGGCCTTAGGACTCTGAGCACTTTACCTCTGCTGACCATTGCTAAAGTGCATGTCCTTCTCTGCTAGACATGGTAACATTGGTGTATACACAACTGGCATATTTAATGTACTTTAAGTCCCTTGTAAAGTGGTAAACCATATACACAGGGCCTGTAAATTAAATGCTACTAGTGGGCATGCAGCACTGACTGTGCCACACACTCAAGTAGCCTTTCAAAACCTGTCTCAGGCCTGTCACTGCAGGACCTGTGTGTGCAGTTTACTGCCACTTAGACTTGGCCTTTGAAATCCCTTTCCAAGCCTTAAACTCCCCTTTTATTACACAAATGTCACCCCTAATGTATGCCATAGGTAGGTCAAGGGTGCTGTGTAAGTAAAAGGTAGGACTAACCCTGGGCGGGTAACTCCGCTCCGCCAGCGGAGTTTGCGGAGATTTGCCTACTCCGCGCTCCGTGGCGAACACGGAGGTAGGCAAAACTCTGCCTCCGTGGCGGAGCGGAGTTAGCCGCTCCCTCCCCCCTCCCAAATGCTTTAAAAATGTATAAATAAGGCACTTACCTGCATGTCTGCAGCCTCCCGTGCCTCGCCGCTCTCCTTCCTGCTCCTCTCGCATCCTCGACGTCCTTCTTAAAAAAAAACACCACGTTGTACGTCTTGCGAGTGCGCATGCGCAAGCCCTACAACGTAGGATTTTTTTTAAGTAGGATGTCGAGAACGCGAGAGGAGCAGGAAGGAGAGCGGCGAGGCACAGGAGGCAGCAGAAAAACAGGTAAGTGCCTTATTTATACATTTTTAAAGCATTTGGGAGCGGGGAGGGAGCGGAGCTACGCGTAGCTCCACGGAGATTTTTTTAAACTCCGTGGAGCTACGCGTAGAGGCACTACAGCAGCTCCACCCAGCGCTAGGTAGGACATGTACTTATAAGTTTTGCATGTCGTGGTAGTGACAAACACCCACATTTGTTGTTAACTACTGTGAGGCCTATTTCTCTCATAGGTTAACATTCGGAATTCCTTAACACACTTTTAAGCTGTAATTAGAAAGGAGTAGCAGTGTCATGTTTCATATTATTGGAATGGTAATGATAAATCCTCTTCACTAGTAAAGATGGATTTCCCATTACTATTTTAGAAAGGCCACTTTTGGAAAGTGAATATTTCTCTGCTCTTACTCTCCATGTCCCTGCTGCCTGTCTCCAATACACGTCTGGGGTGGGTGACAGCTGCACTTGTGCATTCCCTCTAGACACCCACAAACAGGAAGGTTAGGTGTTGCGAGTAAACATCTGCATTCATCTACATTCTGATGGCTCTACCAGGGCAGGAAGGGAGGGAGGGGCTAACACTCACATCTGAATAGGTAGTGGCCTGACCCCTCACAAAGGGCTGATAATCCCTCATGGATAGTCAAGAGCTAGGGCTGAGAAAAAAAGGATGTTTGTGCACTTCAAAGGCCCTTCTTTGAAGTCACCCCCCCACTTCAAAGACACATTTGGGTATAAGTACTGGGTCTCTGATCCCACCAAATCAGACCTTTCTGGACCTACAACTGGACTCTGTCAGAAGAAATGCTGTGCTGCATCAAAGACTGACACGTTGCTGGACTGCTGACCTGGAAGGCCTGCTTTTCACTTGTGCTGCCCTGCTGCTCTCTGACTCTGCTGTTGAGTGCTGGTCTCTGATTTTGCACTAAAGTGATCTCCAAGGGCTTGTTGGCTTGTCTCCTGTTGCTTGAGACTCATAGATATCAAAATCTCTACCCCTGCTCTTGTGCCTGGTACACTAGAAGTGGACCCAGATACTTGCATCATGAGAATTGATCCATCTCCAATCTGCGTGTAGCAGGACTGGCGCAATGATCTGGTTGCAGGAGTAGAATTGGTGCATCGCTCTCGTAACCACAGCATCGAATTGAGAGACTGACACATCGAAACTGTGCTTCGCCACCGCAGTGCGGAGAGATTGATGCAACCTTCAACTCTGTGGAGAAACCCAGCACATCGGACTTTGGGACCAACGCATCTTGACTCAGTCCTTCGTCTATGGAACCGACACATCGCCACCACTGCGGGATCGACATTGATGCATCGTTAGACTGTGACCCGCATTTTGCTGTTGCAACCAGGATAAGGTACTTTGTTCACCGGGGCTGGCATGTGTTCTGTAACCAGCCTGTGCTCCATCGCAGTCAGACCGAACTATTGACTTTGCCCCGGTCCCATGCGACCCGATAACCCCCATTGCCTCTTATTGCTTCTAGTGCTAGAAATCTTTTTAATCTTTAAAAATTCATTACTCAACTTCTACTCAGTGGATTTCTCTTGTTTTGGTCTTTTTTGGTGTTTTTATTGTGTTACTGTGTGTGCGTGTGTGTGTGTATGTGTGTGTTACACAAGTACTTCAGACATCGAGGGGCATATTATCAAGGATCTGCGATGTTTATCGCAAAACGCGCTTAGCGCTGTTTTTTTTATCGCCGGCTATCGCTGGATTTCCTCACCAGGATACCGCGGTATTATCAACGCATATCACAAAGGCGATAGGAAATCCAGCGATAGCGAGTTAACCCAGCAATAGCATGAGAATTCAAGAGCTAAATTCACTGCTCAAATGAAAAGCTTGCTAATAGGCAAGTGTGTACTTAACCTAACAATCCACCCCCATTGACAAGATGGTTAAGGCAAGTTTATTCCAGGCGTTAAATTCCAGCGATAAGCGCGGTTAGCGCAAATTTTCCTATCGCTTCGCGGGCATTGATAATAGGGGGAAGTTGTGTTTGCGACTGTTTCAATGGAGTTTTAGTCAGGAACGCCTATTTTGCATGTCATTAGCGACATGCTTAGAGGTAAAAAAACGGCCGCTATCGCAAAAAAACTCACGCTAAGGCCCATTAGCTGCAGCTTGTTAATAGTGTGATAGAAATATCGCCGCATTAGCGGCAGAAAAGTGCCACTAACGCGGCGATAGGGGGCTTGATAATATGCCCCTGCCTCTCTAGTAGGAATTCCGCGGAGTTCTCCCCGCCTTGTATTTGTGATATGAAAACTTTGAATGGATTGGCTGTAGCCTGTACCTAAACATTTTGAACTAATGAATCGGTACATAATCCTGCCACACGGTGGAGCTATCCCCAAAGAATTTAGAACTGTGAAAGGGCTTCAATGTCAGAGTACCATGAGAAGTGGTGGGTTTAATTCTCTCACAAGCACTGCATGTTTACTGAGCCCAAAGACATGTGAAGTAGGAATTATTGGCTATTACGCATCTTCTGCAGGAGGCCTTCAAACCCACGCTCCAAGTCTGTGTCAAAGCACTATGCACCATGCATGTGCTACTCTGAATGGAGATCTGGTGAACTTTGTTGGGCCTATCCATGGTTCACCCTAGCACCTACTCTTTGCACAGCATTCACACTCTGATGAAATGGAGTCCTTTACCTAACAGCGCACCCTCTGATCCAGCGTCACATTGTCCCTCCCAGCCACTGTACTGAACGCACCCCTGCACCAGTCTCCTGTTCCCCCAGCCTTGTCCCCAGGTCATGAAGGCGGGGCTGCTGTGAGGTCATTACTGTGCTCTCGAGAACCAGGTATCGATTATACCATGTAGAGATGCAGAATGGCGCCAGGCCCAGTATGCTCACCAACTCCTATTAGAGAGATGATAGCGCTGCACCTGCACCGCCAAAGGCCTCACTTTAGCGACTTTATGGCTTTCCATCCATCACAATTCAATAAGGAAAACATGAGTCATGCCAACAGATTCTGTTTCTGCATCTTTTATGTACAAAGCATGGAGCAAGGGAGGTAGAAGAAGGAGAAAACAATAGGTGAAGATGGGATTAAAAGAGCGAGTTAGGGAAGGCAAGGCATGTCAATGTAGGGAGGAAATGCAAAGAGTGAGCAACGAAGGAGTAAAAGGAAGGGAAGGCATAAGAAGGAGGCTAATCCTTCTCCTGTTCACCTCTTATCGAGAGCGGAGGGTGTAATCAACAAACACCAGAAGCTTCACGCAGCTTGTGCACACAACAATCCTGCAGCTCTGCAAGAGCCCTCCGCCATAGCCCCGGGCCAGGATCCCATGGTCGTGCATTCCTATGCTGCGCCTTAGACGGAGCAGGGAAGTGATGTCACACACTGGGAGTCCAGGCAGGAAGTGTGAGATATTGCCTTCCTCTTAGCAAAAAAGACTAGAGCGCTTTTCAGAGACACAAGTACGACACGTACTGCCTATGGTATACCATATAACATGGAATCCTAGCACTGACTGAGCACTGGTAATCTTAGTCAGCAGCACTGAGCACCAGTAAACTCCGCTACGTGGTGTAGGCAGAGTTTTTTGCCAAACATCATGCTCCAAGCAGAGCGCAAAGTGGCATAAACTCTTTCACCTCCACCCGCAGAACAGAGTTTACCGCCCAGGGCTACTTTTTAGATAAGACTGCCTGATCTGTGCTAAGCTACCAGAGGGTGAGCACAGGTTATCTTTTAGTGTGTATCTAGCTTACACTGACTAGAGTGGTGGTACCTACTTGAAGAAGGGGTATACCCCTGCCAACTAGAGACCCCATTTCTAACATTGGTGATCAGGAAAGGACTTGTGTTTGTGCAATACCATATAGTAACTCATTGTTCACTACAACTCGATACAAAGGCCAAATCAAACCTTTTCCACTTCTCCCTGATTGGCCTTTTTTATTTTGTTGCTAAACCATGTCACTCTCTGGAGAAGCCACACCTGCATCTGGAGTCATTGATTTTGAGCCGGCCAACTCAGAATCCTATACTGTGGCCCGGCTTAAGGATTGTTATAAAGAATTTAATGTGTCCATGAGAGGCTTCATCCTGAAGGTGGAGCTGCAGAAAGCTCTGAGAGCCTGGGCAAAGGCCCAGATTGCAGGGGCTGAGGTCCCAGAGGAGGGGGCAGGAAATTCCAGAGGAGGAGAATGAGCTGATTCTGGAGTCAGAGATGGCCTGTGGATGGGGCTAGAAACTTGCTGAAAGCAGTGGTGATCCCTAGAGCAGGGCGCCATGGTGATCCCCAGAGCAGGGAGCAGTGTCTCCTCCAAGAACCTGTCCTCAGAGGAGCTGGCAGACAGGAGGGAGGAAAGAAAACTAAAGCTAGAGCTTGCCAAAATGAAATTGGAGAAGGAGCAAGCTCTGGAAGAGAGGAGGATGGCTCTGGAGAAAAGGACACTAACCCATGATCTCAACCTCAGAGAGCTGTACATAAGAGCCCTACAAGTGGAGCTGGGTGGACTGCTTAGACTATGCTTGCAAGGCACCGAAGGACTGGGTGAGAGGCAGCAAAGTAGATGATTATTCAGGGCTGTATAACTTAATATTGAAGGAGCACATGCTTGATCTTTGCTTTACAGAGCTGCGCCAGCATCTAGTTGATAGTAGGCTTTCTGACCCCAGGAAGCTTGCTGAGGAGGCAGACATCCGGGTCAGTACTACAGTGTCCAAGAAGGTATCTAGGCGGGACTCCCAAAAGGGTCGTCAGGGTTCCCATCAGAAGAAGGAGGAGGGAGATAAAAATACAGAGTTCTGTAAAGGCCCCAAAACAACTCATAGGGGAAAGTGTCTGGTTCTCATTCCCAATCCAGACCACAATGCCTCTAATTTAGGCTTTACTAACAGACAAAGAATCATATACATATTTCAATTTTATTTGCAATTAAAGAAAAAAATTATCAAACAACTTGTGAATATAATAATTGATTTCAAACTAGTAATGATTTCTTCTATAAACAAACTGAACTCTGGCACATAAACTTAAGCATATTTTTTCATTTTTTTTCAGGCCATTTGGCACAAAATAATTTCTTAGTAGGTGATTTTAATTTCATCTATACGCTTTAATAGTAAACCTGGAAAAGAAAAATCTTTTGTACATTTTTTAAGTAATTGTTATTAATATAAATTAACTTATATAAATGTTATTACAATATAAATATTGTTATAAAATCAGTTTCAATACATTTTGTTAAATTTAAAAAATATATATATATTAATGCCATAAAAATATTTCCTTATATAATTTTAAGCTCTTGGCTGTTTTATTTAAGAAATGTATTTGTTTCTTATTTATTAATTATTTTGTATGGACTCTCGTCTTCATTGCGGGATCATCCAGGCACCCGTGGTGGAGGCAGCACCCTCTCACAGCCCTGTATCCATCTCGAACTTGGCCAGCATTTTTCTTGGGCCACCGCGAGCGCACTGCAGGCAATCTTCACACTCTGGTGGGACTTCCAATCCCAGAGTGCACCGTGCGTCTCCTGTCCCCGGCGTCTGCCAATCAGCGGAGAGGGAGGGGCTAGTGTAGCCCTCTTGAGCGCGGCTTGCATCCCGCGGCGCGGGACGCGCGCGGGCTGCGCCCGGGCAAAGCCCGGGCCAAGGGCGGGCCCGTCCTTGCCCGTCATTGCCAGGAAGAGGCAGGGCAGGGCCATACCTCTTTTATTGGTTATTGGGCCCCCCTGGACAAAAATTACGAACCTCCTAAAGGTATTGTGCTGTTGCGTGACCAATTATCTTAGTGCAACATGTTTGTATGATTTTTGTTTGTTTGTTTTTTGCTAATTACATTTTGTATAGGTTCACTTTAGGGAAAATCTCCTACTTTGAGCATCTTAATGGGTAAAAGGAAATCTATGGAGGGTACAGGGGGGTCAGGGGGTTAAACACTTTAGCAACTGGGGCAGGTAAGGGGAAGAAGGCCAGAAAGGCAAACAAAACTGTATCCACTGCTAATAACCATGTTATGGACAGGATCGATAACCTTATTATAGAATGTGAAGGGTTATTGAGAGCAGACCCCACAGTCCCCCCTGTTGGCGTTGACCCTGCTTCTGTAGGTGAACACACCCTTTTGCGCCTACCTATTGTCCCTCCAATGTTCCAGAAATCCCGTCGCAAGGACATAGTGTCTAGTCATGAGCTTATACATCCAGCTCCTGATTCGTCTTTGACGACTAACACTGCCCCTTGCTTGTCTACAGCTCCTAACTACGACGTCACATGTCATATAGAGCCTACAGTTATATGTATTAATCGATTTGCACCATTAGCTGAGGATTTTGATTCTTTGGATGATGTGCAATCTCCACCCCTAGTTATACCTACAGCGAAGCCTCTTTTGGAAATAGATGTCAGTCCTTCCTCCCCTTTTCAGGCTCTTATCCAGACTGTTAATACATTGAGGGAGGAGGTTGGACTTTTGAAAGCGACCATTGGGGAGCTCACGGTTACTGTTAAACTCTTAATTTCGACTAACCCACCTAATGTACCATCTATGTGTGTTCCATCTAATCCACACTCGGTTGTAGTGCCTAGAGCCTCTTCCGATAAAGCCATTATGGCTTCACCGGCAAAATTGGCAGACCCCCCCGGAGCTTTTCAGCCCGACATTAGGCAAAAACAACTCTACTCAAACATGACTGCACATTGTGGAAAGCCAACTGGTATTCCACTGGCTTTATCTATGGCCAGTAACATCTTTCTTCAACAAAGTGCACAATCAATGTTTTCCCCAGCACAGGCCCGGACAGTTTTTATGGTTAACGTTCCTAAACTTGGATTAGGAAGTAGTCTTGAGACTCATGATTCCTTGATAAACAAATCCATACATTGGCTACGTCATGTCAGGTGTTGTCGCTCCATAATTAGGGAGGATATAGTCGGGGCAAGAAGATGCTCGTCCAATTATGAACCTTTGGACTGCATCGCACTTACCCTGACTAATCCTGACCTGGCGGAAAATCTCTTAGCATTGGAATTTAGAACCTGTTCTCCTGATTCTTCATCCATCCAGGTTAGACGTTTTCCGTCATCTCCAGTGGTAAGGGCTCACGATAGCAAGAAATCTACATCCGTACCTATGGGGTCTTCAATTGAATCTGTTGATTGACTATGTCAGGCACATCAACCTTTCCAACCTCTGCAGGAACAAAAGCTTTCCATGGCCACTAATATCTGTGGTTCCTCCAACATTGACTGTCCAAATACAACTTTAGATAGTTTGCTAACACAGATGAAACTCATTAGTACTGTGGGTGATCGGGGCTGTAGCTCGGGGGCCCATGGTACTGTAGTATCAACTAATGATTGTACTTTATCTCTTGTTCCACCCCATTTGACAAAACGAATTACATCGAGCGATAGAACCTTGGGAACACAGATTAAAATTCTCTCCTGGAATATTGCAGGCCTGTGTAGCAAAATGCAGCTTCCAGATTGGAATGAGCAGGTAGAGGAACATCACATATGCGTTTTCCAAGAAACTTGGAGCGTAAGCCCACAATATAAATCAGGTTATACTTGTTTCTTTAAACCAGCTACTACTATGGGGAGGGGGCGCCCTTCTGGAGGTCTCGCTATCTGGGTTAAAATTGACATGGACTGTCAAATTACTGAACATCTCTGTAATAGCCCTGACATTATGTGGCTCTCGATTAAGGGGAGTAGGGGTGGACAAATTCTAGAGCTGTTTAATGTCTACATAAGGGGAACACCAGGGGGCAGACAGTCAAGTATTATCCTGGCTTTAGAACAAGAACTATCTAACTGCCCTCCAAGCTCTTATATCATGATTGCAGGTGATTTTAACTGCACTTTCGAACCATTAGGGGCTGAGGATTTGTTAGGGATAGAGGAAGAAGATACCAAATGGGGCGTTCCATTGTTAAATATTCCTCCCATTAAGAAATGGACCCAGATAGCAATTCAAATAAATGCTCTGGCTGTCGAAACAGGTCTTAGGGCTGTAAATGGAAGATTTAGTTCGGACGCCTTAGGAGCCAAAACGTTTAATAGGGTTAACTGTCCCTCCAGAATTGACTATATACTATTAGATTTGCGGATTTGGAGATTGTTGATAGACATGGAAGTGGTTCCATCGTCTGATAGCGATCATAACATATTAAGTTTGATAATGGGTATCCCCTGGGCTTCTCTGGTTCCTGTGGTTCCAGGGCCTCTCATGATAACTAAAGAACTGATACCCTCTAACTGCAGAAGGACACTCAAATGGTCAAAAGTCGCTACAGACGAATCTAAAATGGTAGCCATCAGATATGTCTTGTGTGAAAACACTCTCAGATTAAGAGAGGCTTTTGGTGAAAAAGATGGCCTGACAAAGATCCCTGAAGCATATGATAAAATGATAGTCCAGGTAGGATCCTTTTTTAGTATGACTCTTAAAGCCGGCAAATTAAATACAGGCAATAAAAAGCACCACACCTGGTTTAACGGGGATTGTAGACAGGGAAAAAAGGCCCTAGTCTTAGCACTAAGGACCAAAAATTGTCTTTTAATTAGAGAATCTAGGAAGAATTATAAAATCTCTGTCTCTCATGCGAAGCGTGAGTGGGACGAGTCCCACTGGCAGAATTTAAAAGACGCTAGCACAGCTAGAGATCCCAAACTCTTTTGGAATATGGTCAGGTGGTCCGGTCATAAAGACCCTGACCTTATCCCTAACCACATTACCTGTCAAGATTGGCATAGCCACTTTGGAAGTCTTTATTCTGGGCCCAATTTATCTCTTGAATCAGGGCCTCTCCATCAAATAGGCTTTCATCCCATAATGGACCCCATCGATCTCTTCACATTAGATGAAGTAGAGGCGGCTGTTAAGAAAATTGTTCCATCGAAAGCCCCGGGACCTGACGGTATTCCTGGGGATCTCTTTTTGGCTGACCCCCATAGCTGGGCTAGTTATATTACGCTTTTAATCAATTGCCTCGCACAGGGCAGCCCAGTACCTGAGTCATGGAAGGGGGCTGAGGTGATTCCTATTTATAAGAAAGGCCCCAGAGATGACCCTGCCAACTACCGCCCAATCAGCTTGATTGACGCTATGCAGAAAGTAGTTGGCAGGGTGTTATTACAGAGAATTCACTGTTGGGTGGATGAAGAAAATATTCTTTCCCAATACCAAGCGGGATTTAGGGCTTGTATGGGGACAGTGGACCAAGCATTTAGGCTGCTCCTTATCTATTGGAAGGTGGTCCTCATTGGCAAGGGCAGTCTTTATTTGGCATTTATTGACTTAAAGACTGCCTTTGACCTGGTCCCTCGCGAGCGGCTGTGGTTCATCTTGGGTGAAATGGGGATTCCCCCGTTGTTGCTGAACCTGTTGATCCGCCTACACTAGGGCACTTTTGCGCAAGTGAGGTGGGGGTCGCAAGGCCAGAAAACAGACAAAATCCCGGTTAACAGAGGAGTCCGCCAGGGCTGTGTCCTGGCGCCTACTCTGTTCTCCTTGTACATGAATGGGGTGGTCGATTTTCTCCAAGAGTGCCCAGCTGATGCCCCAGCTTTGCTGGGTGATAGGGTCCCCACCCTCCTCTTTGCGGATGACACTTTGCTCATCTCAAAGACGCCAGCAGGGCTACAAAAGCTTTTAGATAGATTTCATCTCTTTTGTGAATCCAGGGGGCTTATTGTTAACACCTCCAAGACTAAGCTCATGGTATTTAACCCTTACAGGCCATATAGAAGCAATTTTAACCTTGACGGAGTTGGTTTGGAAAGAGTCTTAACTTTTGACTATTTAGGAATTAGGCTCGCTGAGAATATGCAGTGGAGAAATCATGTTGATAAAATGCTTTTAAATCATAAGCGCACAACAGGAGTACTAACTAGAGAACACCGCTCCTCATCGAGTAGACCTGTAGCCCCTGCACTTACCATCTATGCAGCTAAAGCAGTAAGCTCAGCCCTTTATGGTGCTGAGCTATGGGGCTTCGAGAACGTAGATTGTATTTGTAGATCTGAACATAAGTTCCTAAGAAGCTTAGTGTCACTCCCTTCCAACGTCCCATTGAAACCTTTGATGAGCGATATGGGTAGACGCTCTTTCAAAGACGTAGCCAGGTTGCGGCCACTATTATTCTGGGCTCGTTTGTGTAGGACTCCTGAGCTATCCAACTACGCCTCAGCATTGGCAGAAGTGATGACCCTTGATGGCTGTCAAAAATTCATTGGGTGTGTACCATAAAGAAAATACTAACTGTGCTAGGCTTTAAGGAATCGTGGGACTCACAAATCCCGCCCTGCAGGGAAGAGCTCAAAAGACGCTATTGGGCCTGGATAGATGACCAAGAGCTTAACTATGCTGGGGTAGGTAGGCTTACAGATGAATTTTACTTTCACAAACAGGTTATCTCATTTGAACCCTACCTAGATTTCATTCAGGCACCGCGCGACAGAACACTTTATATACAGTTTAGGATAGGATCACTTCCAGTTCGAGAGTTTACTGCAAAGTGGAGTGTGCCACATCAAACATTAAAGGAGTGTCCCTGCTGTAAGGCGCCTGCTGAGAGTGTAGCGCATCTTATGTTCGCTTGCCCCTTTTATAAAAATGCTAGGTCGAGATGGCTTAAACCCATCTGCAGACAATTGGGAACTCAAAAAAATAGTATTGCCTTGCGCATTTTAAAATCAGACACACGGACCCTTTTTGTCTGCGGTGTGGCTAAGTATCTCGGCCGCGCCTGGATAACAAGACATACATTTTTAAGTGGGGTTTCAAGATGAATGTTTATGTTTTGATGTTAGTTTTAATGTAAATTGTTTGTCTATCTTAAATTCCATTGTCATTTTATACTATATCTTGTGAGGGTCATTTTGATGAATCTTACATTTTTATGTTATTTTTTTAACTAAAACAATTTACACAAGTTGCACTGTCACTTTAGATGATGAGAGCTGATATGGAATGTTTTTTGTTGTTGTTTTTTTTCCCCGTTCTTCCCAGCTCTGGGCTATCATGAAACATAAGAATTGATGGATTTTTAAAGTTTTTATGTCCCGTTTTATATTTTGTACACTGTTTATGGATGGAAATAAGAATGTTGATGCTTTTAAGATACTTTGTTATCGAATAAAGCTTTAATACAAAATTATTCATTCTTTGGAATACATTTTCTCAAAATGTTATGTTGAAAATGTAATAAAATGTGTATTTATACAATTAATTGATCTGTGATATTTTTATTATATTTAGTATAATATATATTTTAATTAAGTTTCTTATTTCATTTGGATTTAAATTATCTCCTACATTTTCAACATCCCACCTCCAAATGTTATATTATAATGCATTATACATATATTCAATGCAAACATTAAATGAGAAATTCAATTTATTATTAATACTCAGTATTAACATTTTGATATTTTTAAAAAGTAATACCCTACGATTAATATACTTCCCACCCATATCCTCTATAACCCTAACACCCACCTCCTAAATTTTATTGTACAAAGTAATTTTTTTCAAAATAAATTATTAACAAAATAATACTAATTAAAAAAATACTACATTTACTCTTGTACTTTTACTCTTGTACTTTGGGGGAGAAGGGGAACTCACTAAAGCACCTTTTTAAATATGCATGTATTTATATACTCACTGTTACTTCTTGGTTTTTGGGTGGTAAACCCAACTCCCTTTCTGTTTATATAAAATGAACATTAACATAATAATTGTTACACCCAACCAACCTTTTTTAAAAATAGAATATTTTAAATTAATTTAAAAGAGCATAATATATCCCCTATTATTCGAACCCCCAGGTTTTTTATTTAAAAAAATACCTACTATTAGTTATGGTAAAGGATTGCATGGTAAAGATATGCATGGTAAAGCTCCCTGCAGACTAAAGACCTTTATGGTAAAGGCAATTTGGGGTAAAGGTAACACACCACTTTGGGTTAATCTCAACCTGCCCTTCCATATAAACAGTTCAGTTAATGTGGTTTGATATAAATCATTTTGATTTAGAATTTCACATTCATACAAGCTCACTATACTTAGCTGATGTGTGTCTTAGAAAACTTCACTTTGCCATAAAAATATTTCCTTATATAATTTTATGCTCTTGGCTGTTTTATTTAAGAAATGTAAATTTTTGTTATTTATTACTTATTTTGTATTATTCATTCTTTGGAATACATTTTCTCAAAATGTTATGTTGAACATTTAATAAAAATGTGTATTTATACGATTAATTGATCTGTGATATTTTTATTATATTTAGTATAATATATATTTTAATTAAGTTTCTTATTTCATTTGGATTTAAATTATCTCCTACATTTTCAACATCTCACCTCTAATTTTATATTATAATGCATTATACATATATTCAAAGCAAACATTGAATGAGAAATTCAATTTATTATTAATACTTAGTATTAACATTTTGATATTTTTAAAAAGTAATACCCTACGATTAATATACTTCCCACCCACATCCTCTATAACCCTAACATCCAGCTCCTAAATTTTATTGTACAAAGTAATTTTTTTCAAAATATATTATTAACAAAATAATACTAATTAAAAAAATACTACATTTACTCTTGTACTTTTACTCTTGTACTTTGGGGGCGAAGGGGAACTCACTCAAGCACCTTTTTAAATATGTATGTATTTATATACTCACTGTTACTTCTTGGTTTTTGGGAGGTAAACCCAACTCCCTTTCTGTTTATATAAAATGAACATTAACATAATAATTGTTACACCCAACCGACCTTTTTTAAAAATAGAATATTTTAAATTAATTTAAAAGAGCATAATATATCCCCTATTATTCCAACCCCCCGGTTTTTTATTTAAAAAAAATATCTACTATTAGTTATTTATTCTTACCATGTGTGGTAAAGGATTGCATGGTAAAGATATGCATGGTAAAGCTCCCTGCAGACTAAAGACCTTTATGGTAAAGGCAATTTGGGGTAAAGGTAACACACCACTTTGGGTTAACCTCAACCTGCCCTTCCATATAAACAGTTCAGTTAATGTGGTTTGATATAAATCATTTTGATTTAGAATTTCACATTCATACAAGCTCACTATACTTAGCTGATGTGTGTCTTAGAAAACTTCTCTTGACTTACAACCCAACATTTTCCCCAAACCATCTGAGTCATCTTTCCATTCTAGGTGATTGATTCAGAATGGCTAGAACTGGTAAAGGTTACACTTACATAGCAGTAAGTAGACACCTTTTCATGGGTAAGTTTATCTAGGTTACATTAAGTTCCTGCTTTCTTTTGCTTTCTTATAAACTCCATACCCTTAGTATTAGTTTCATTTAATTTTAGATATTTTCACTTACAAAACTGATCAAACATATTTAGAGTGTGTTACTTTAGGATTGTATCATGAGCATTGGCCAGTTTTAAAGCCTTTTCTTGATACACTTTGGGTGGAGAATATTTGAGATAATTTGTAGCTATTTGTTTAACAAATAATAATGATAATTGATTATCTTGTACTAACTAATGTATAATTTGAATTTATCAACATTGGTTACTATATATATATATATATATATATATATATATATATATATTCACTGAAAAAACATAGGTTTTAGGGACGTTATAGTTAGTTGGACATTTCACTCGTACAAAACCATAGAAATTCCCCGTTATAGTTAGTTCAGCTAACTATAACTCACGCCCGCAATGCACTGCTGATGACGTCACATATTACATCACTCATGACATGATCAGTGACATCACTGATGACATCACTGATGACATCTCAAATGACATCACTGATGGCATCATCCAGTGACTGTGTGTGTCTGTAAAGTTTAAATATGTTTAATATATATAGGCCAAGCCGTATTGAAGAATGAGTGGGTGTATAAGTGTCTGAATGGATGATTTAGTAGCTGTGTGACTGACTCTATAAGTCAGTGATTAAACGTATCTTACTGAATGCATGGGTTAGTGACTAAACTGTGTGAATGTCTGTATCCGTCTGTCTGTTGCTGTGTAAGCGGCTGCATGGGTTTGTGAATAGCTACATGAGTGTCTATATGGGTTATTGATTGGTTGTCTGAGTATCTGTATGGGTGCCTGAGTGTTTGTGTGGGTGGGGTGTGTGTGACTCTGTGCATAGATGTGTGAGTGGGTGATTCACTGGGTGCATGGTTTCAAGAGTGCATCTATGATGGACTGTATGGGTGGGTGAGTGTGTGGATGGGTGTGTTAGTGACTGAATGTATATCTCAGTGGTACATGTGTGAGTAACTACATATGTGAAAGGCAGTATATATGTGTGTTGGAGTATATAAATGTCTATAAGTGAGAGTGTGTGATTGTGAGAGTGGCTGTATGGATGAGTGAGTGCTTGTATCAGTAATTGTATAAGAGCGTAAGAATGTGCTAGTATTTGTATGAGTAAGTGAGCTGGTGTGTGTATAACTGTATAGGTGAGTAAATGGGAGTGTGATTAATTATTTGCATGACTGACTAGGTGTGTGAGTAACTCTTTGGATGAGTGGTGGTGTGTGAGTGTCGATATAGGTGTATGAGTGCATATGATAGTCCTGTACTGAGTGACCGTAAGTATGAGTGACTGTACGGGTGAGTGAGTGGATGTGTGTGTAGACCTAAGAATCAGTGAGTGGGTATGTAGTTATTGGTGTTGGAGTGTCTATGGTTTTGAGAATGGCAGTCTGTAATTTAGAGTGGGTGTATCAAAGGTTATATTAGGGTGTGAGAAGATGCATCAAATTATCACATGGATGATGTCATCAGTGATGACATGAGTGATGCCATTTGAGATGTCATCAGTGATGTCATCAGTGATGTCACTGACCATGTCATGAGTGATGTAATATGTGACGTCATCAGCAGTGCATTGCGGGGGCGCGAGTTATAGTTAGCTGAACTAACTATAACGGGGGAATTTCTATGGTTTTGTACGAGTGAAATGTCCAACTAACTATAACGTCCCTAAAACCTATGGTTTTTTCAGTGAATTTCTAAGGTTTTTTAAATGCTAATTTCTAACTATAACGTGCCTGAAACCTATGGTTTTTTCAGTGAATTTGAAAGGATTTTTAAATGCTAATTTCTAACTATAACGTGCCTGAAACCTATGGTTTTTAAGTGAATTTCAAAGGTTTTTTAAATGCTAGTTTCTAACTATGCCTACAGAGGTAGGACATGTGAAGAAAGAGGAACAAGCGCACAGAGAGAAGCAAAAGAAATGCAGAAAGAAGCAACAGAAGTCCACAAAGACGAAGAAAAGTGCAGGAAGAAGCAAGACATGTGCAGAAAGAACCAACAGAGGAGCAGAAAGAGGCCTTGTTGCAAAATCATCCTGGGCCCCCAACTTTTTCTAACGGGTACTGGTGGTAACTGACTCTGACTAACCAGGCCTAGAGCCAGTGCTATGCTAAAAGACACTTAGAATACAGTGCAAACACCTACATACACTAGCGAACACTATGCGTTGGGGTACCCCTGTGATTAGCATGACCTCCTCTGTAAGGCCCTAGTACATAATAGGGCAGGGGGATTAAAACTACCTCTAAGTCAGAGGTGCAGAAAGATGCTTCTTTAAGTAGTAGTCACGTTTGCAGAGTGGTGGAGAAAGAGTGCTGGGCGTCCGACCAGCGCTCAGGAATTCCGCTGCGTAGGACTTGCAGGAGGTACCAGGAGGGATTATTGGCCCCCAAACTCCCTCAGGACTAAATTGGACTTCATCCCCCATCCCGTAGTCTGCCACGAGGCACGTTTGCAGAGTGGTAGAGAAAGGGGGCCATGGGCTCCGAAGACGTCTTAGCAATCCCACTGTGTGGGACTTACTGGAGGTAACAAGAGGGTAGTTGGCCCCAAGGACATCCTTGGGGCCAACTTCCCCTCCTATTACCTCCAGTCAGTCCCACACAGCAGCACTGGTAAGTACTCGCACCAGGCCACGCCACTTTGCCCACCACTCTACAAACGCACTCCCTGGCGCACTCTTGGATGGGGATTGAAGTCCACTTCACTGCTGGGGGTCCTTTAGGGGCCAACTAGCCTACCTTTTACCTCCAGTAAGCCCCACGCAGTGGGATTGGTGAGAGGTAGACAAAGGCCATGCCCCTTTCTCCACCACTCTGCAAACGCGCCCCTGGCGCGTTGTTAGTTGGGGAATCATTCCCTTGAATACTGAGGGTCCCTTGGGGCCAACTAGCCCACCAAGTACCTCCAATATTGGCCACAGAGCTGCGTTGCAGAGAGGTGGTCTGAGGCCACGCCCTTTTACACCACTCTGCAACGCAGCTCTGTGGCGCAGAGCTGCATTGCAGAGTGGTGTAAAAGGGGCGTGGCCTCAGACCACCTCTCTGCAACGCAGCACTGTGGCACAAACTGGAGGTACCTGGTGGGCTAGTTGGCCCTCAGGGACCCTCAGTATTCAAGGGGACTAAATTCGCCAACATTTTGGCCCTGGGGGTCCTTGTGGGACCCCTGAGCAGGCCTAGGGGGTCAGGGTGTTTCTACCCTGCCCCCTTTTCTTGTTTTTCACGTTTGTTTCCTGTTTTCTTGTGACTCGGTTCTACGGTCCTATGGAAACTAGGTCCTAACTATAACTATCTACTGGCGACCGCCAGTAGATAATATATATATATATATATATATATATATATATATATATATATATATATATATATATATATTCACTGAAAAAACCATAGGTTTCAGGGACGTTATAGTTAGAAATTAGCAATTAAAAAACCTTAGAAATTCACTGAAAAAACCATAGGTTTCAGGGACGTTATAGGTAGTTGGAGATTTCACTCGTACAAAACCATAGAAATTCGGCCGTTATAGTTAGTAGACCTAACTATAACTCGCGCCCCCGCAATGCACTGCTGATGATGTCACATATTACATCACTCCTGACATGGTCAGTGACATCACTGATGACATCACTGATGACATCTCAAATGACATCACTGATGACATCATCCATGTGATAATTTCATGCATCTTCTCTCACCCTAATATAACTTTTGATACACCCACTCTAAATTACCGACTGCCATTCTCAAAATCATAGACACTCCAACACCAATAACCACATACCCACTCACTGATTCTTAGGTCTACACACACATCCACTCACTCACCCATACAGTCACTCATACTTACGGTCACTCAGTACAGGACTATCATATGCACTCATACACCTATATAGACACTCACACCGCCTCTCATCCATAGAGGTACTCACACACCTAGTCAGTCATGCAAATAATTAATCACACTCCCATTTACTCACCTAAACAGTTATACACACACCAGCTCACTTACTCATACAAATACTAGCACATTCTTACGCTCTTATACAATCACTGATACAAGCACACACTCATCCATACAGCCACTCTCACAATCACACACTCTCACTTATAGCCATTTATATACTCTAACACACATATATACTGCCTTTCACATATGTAGTTACTCACACATGTACCAATGAGATATACATTCACTCACTAACACACCCATACACACACTCACCCACCCATACAGTCCATCACAGATGCACTCTTGAAACCATGCACCCAGTGAATCACCCACTCACACATCTATGCACAGAGTCACACACACCCCACCCACACAAACACTCAGGCACCCATACAGATACTCAGACAACCAATCAATAACTCATATAGACACTCATCTAGCTATTCACAAACCCATGCAGCCGCTTACACACCAACAGACAGACGGATACAGACATTCAAGAGTTTAGTCACTAACCCATGCATTCAGTAAGATACGTTTAATCACTCACTTATAGAGTGAGTCACACACCTACTAAATCATCCATTCAGACACCTATACACCCACTCATTCTTCAATACGCCTTTCCCTATATATATTAAACATATTTAGACTTTACAGAAACACACAGTCACTGGATGATGTCATCAGTGATGTCATTTGAGATGTCATCAGTGATGTCATCAGTGATGTCACTGACCATGTCATGAGTGATGTAATATGTGACGCCATCAGCAGTGCATTGCGGGGCGTGAGTTATAGTTAGCTGAACTAACTATAACGGGGAATTTCTATGGTTTTGTACGAGTGAAATGTCCAACTAACTATAACGCCCCTGAAACCTATGTTTTTTTCAGTGAATTTCTAAGGTTTTTAAATGCTAATTTCTAACTATAACGTGCCTGAAACCTATGGTTTTTTCAGTGAATATATAAATATATATGTATATATATTCACTGAAAAAACCATAGGTTTCAGGCACGTTATAGTGAGAAATTTCAGATGTAATTACATGCAAGGATATGTCCATAATGAAATGCTATTTAAATGTAAGGTGTTCAATGAAATCACATTTAGGCCAAAGCGTAACTCTGCATCACAACTTTATGAACCAATGGTAGATTGTCTCTGTTTGAGATTTTTATTGCTGATGTCTCTGCAGTGACCTGTAGCCTTGCATAAAAATGAGTAAATAGTAGTAGTAGTAGCAGTAAAAATAAGAATAAGCATAATAATTTCAATAAGAATAAGAATCACCAAATGCGTAAATGTCAAGGTATCTAGGCGCTGAACAGCTGATGCGCATTGTTACCCAACTCGATGCGCTCAAAATTACAATAATAATAAAAGGTATAGTGGTTTAATAACAAATATTATCAGACATTCACAATCTTAGCAATGTAAATTGTTTATAGAATTGTTCTTCAGACATATAGAATGATACTAAACTAATAATTTATAGAACCCTTGCAGTCACAGTGCTGCAGTTGCGTGGAGCTCTGACTAAGTTAGACTTAATAAAGGTAATTATATGGGAAATTAATAACCTTGTGGTCTGATAGGTCAAGGGTCTTTACTCGACAATGCTAATGATGCTGTTTAAAAAAATTATTATTCGATATTCAAAATTGAGCTTTACGGACGTCCCGGTACCCCACCATTGGAGGGGCAGAAATGTGTAAAAGATCAGGGTTGGAGAAGAAGACAGAACACTGAAGGCACTTGAGATGTGGCCTAGTCTCACAAATGTTGTTATTGGAACAAAGAACCTCGAGTTTGACCACTGACTACTCAGTTTAATACAATTTGTGTGATCCTGTGCAAATCACTTCATCTCCCCATTGAAAGGATTGCCTTTCCGCGAAAGGGGATGTGGTATAAAATAATATTGAATGAAACACTCTCTGTTGAGAAGTACAAGTATCGTTTATGAGACATGATAGATTAATAAACTAGGGGGAAGGCTTCTTGGCACTTACACAGAATAAATGACCCCACAGAAGGCATCTCAGATAGGCTAACAGAAGACCCTCGGATTTATGAAACCAAAAGACGCTCGTCTTTGAGAATTGTTCTCTGTGACTTGAAGGTACTCCCCTGGTAAATTTGTACTGCGTAAGCTTGAAATAACTTCATTTTGTTGCACCTTCTGCCAAATTCACTCTGTTTGGCGGTGCTTAAAATATCAGCTGACACCACTATCCACCAAATGGAGCATCATGATTTCAACAACCATGAAAGGATGAAATGCGGTGGACACCCCTGCATTGGCATTCGAACCTGTGACCTACGGCCTGAACTATATGTCTACGGCAATTCTACTGCCCTTTAGAGCATCTGGAGTGTATATTAATGCACATATTCCAAATATTCCTATTATACGTACCAATAATCATCAGAATAGATGTCAAATTGTTTTAATAGTTACAACACACTTGGCAAACGCGCTGTTATTCTGATACATTATAGATCTCCAGACCGCCCTATACATACCCCAGCGCAATATTATAAAATAGCACTTCATAATATAACAAGATCTTGCATTACAACATAACATGGTCAAACAGCCGCACAACAGCCTCGGCCCCTTCAATCAGGCCCCCGGCCAGGCTCGGCCTCCTCTGGGGACTGTCAGAGCCGGGCACACACGCTACGTGATCAATGGCAAGGCCGGGCTCTAATTCTCCCATGATCTATTTAAACCTGTATGGTCTGGGCTGATATCCAACGGGACTTGTTATTAATCCTTCCGCCTGGCCTTATCTCGCGCCAAAAAGCCTCGCGGAGAAAGCAACTTGCAGGCGTGTGCGCCATTGTGGCAGGCGATAGGTCTCCCCGTCTGTCTAAGGCCACAAAGGAGTGAAATGAACAACTGCAGACTGGTTGTATAATTTATAAAGAAGAACACACAACCGTGGGCTCTGCTGTATGTACCCCCACCCGCCACCCCCACCCCTCCCTCCGGGGGGGGGCTGTTGTCTGTTCTTCACCAACTTTTCACCTCAAGACTGGTGCTTAAACAGGTGTTATGTGGCAGACGTGGCTAGCCAAGGACAGCGGTTCAAATCCCCCATCTTCAGTTTCCTCATAACAGTGTGATCTTGGGCAAATCACTTCATAAATATCTTATCTTCCAAAGTCAAAAGGAGTCTGACTATATTCAGTTTTGACTGTTTAGTCAGACAGGGGAAATGAACAAATGTATATTAAAGTTAGGTGACTTTAAACGTTTACTGTTGTGAAATCCATGATGTGTTTTACCGCCGAAATGTGACCAATTAATCTATAATTTGACTGACAGAAGTCAGAAATATGTATACTAGTAGTCACAAGCACTGGCTGTACAGTTGAGCCTCAAAGCGCTTAGAGGCTATTGAATCACCACTGTCGCTAGAAGGTTGAGTGTATTCACTTTATAATAGTGTCCTGCTTAATACTTCACCCAACGCACTCTTGGGCAGTCAGTGGAAAATAAATTATACTAATGTAGTTTTAATTTGGAGTATCATCCACAGGGAAATAAAAAAATATTTTGATTAATCTGCTAGCTCAGTGGTTCTTAACATTTTGACTTGAGGGGACCCCCAATGAATCATTACTGGAATCCAGGGACCCCCTCTGAGTCATTAGAACCGGGGACCCCCAGCCTCAGCAATATCTATAATTTGAACCTCAAAACAATGCAGAAAAATACAAAAACAAGTATACACCAAACAAATGCTCAAACATTGAAATCCATTGTTTAATTCACAATAAAATATAAAAAAAGTGTTCAAATTTTCAGTTTTGCTTCTTTATTAATACATATTTATTCATTTGTATTTATTAATTTTAATATTATTTAATTTTTTTAAACAGTTGCACAACCTAGGCTTTGATGACTACAAGTGTCCCAGAAGCAGAGGTTAAGAACCACTGAACTAGCTTTTAACAATAACCTTGGGTTCCGGAGTAGGGTGCTACTCTCAGCAAAGCGCTTCAACGCCTTGTCAGGGGTAATAAGCGCTTTATAAATGCAATTTACAATCACAAAAGAAAACGGTTATACGTTTGCTAGGAAGAAAATTGATAGGTGCAAGGCTGGCCATGCATACAAGAAAACACAAACATTGCGATGTTACCGGATGTTTTGGAAATATTAGCAAGCCTGTGAGCTCAGCGCGGCTTACACAAAAAATCGGTTAGAACGTGTACTCTGGCAATGAACCAACAGGTGAAGACAACGTAAAAAGTATTGTTTTTGAACATATGTTCATGAAAGACTGGGAAGTTAATGCGTACGATCTGAATAGACAATTTACATGTTGCCCCTAAAAATAATTCTATTTTTATAAGTATTCAGCTTCTTTATGCTCGTAACCAAAAATAGTCCTTAGCTTCAGGGCGCTTGTAAGCTGTTTTTTTTGTGATTCCTAGTTGAGTGAGGGCAAACTCTGGCTTTGAACGCACGGCGCACTTGTAGTGCCCCGGGTCTGATAATTATCGGATGTTGACAGCTTGGCACATTAACCTCCCTCAGATAAAGGGCCGCGCTGAGCTCGGAGCAGGCGCTGTGATTTACAGCTGAGAGCAGTGCGTGTTTACAGCTCCCTCGGAACGGGTGTCTGGGAGCGGGTCGGAGCAGAGGTACCTGAGGAGAAGCCGAGAGGCAGGGCAGAAGCGGATGAGCGCAGCCAGGAGCCCGGGAACTCAGTCTGTGCTAAGAAATCTGGGGCCTGGATACCAACTGACTGCACTGCTTCTAGGTCTGGGGACCCTCCGGCCCTTCCACTTCTGTAGCTCTCACACAACGACCCCCACACACACACACATCTACTTTTATGAATAATACTCTCTTAAGAATCCTTGTATTTCTACGGATCTATCAATCAATCAATCAATCAATCACGGCATTTATAGAGCGCGCTACTCACCCGGGAGGGTCTCAAGGCGCTGGGGGAGGGGGTAAGTTACTGCTCGAACAGCCAGGTCTTGAGCTGCTTCCTGAAGGAGAGATGGTCCTGGGTTCGCCGAAGGTGAGTGGGGAGGGAGTTCCAGGTCTTGGCTGCCAGGTAGGAGAAGGATCTTCCCCCGGCGGTGGTTCTGCGGATGCGTGGTACGGTGGCGAGGGCGTGGCTGGTTGATCGTAGCTGGCGTGTGGGCGTGTAGAAGGTCATGCGGTCGTTGAGGTACTTTGGGCCCAGGTCGTGGAGGGCCTTGTGTGCGTGGGTGAGGAGTCTGAACGTGATTCTCTTGCTGACGGGGAGCCAGTGCAGGTCTTTCAGGTGCACGGTGATGTGGCTGTGTCGGGGGATGTCCAGGATGAGTCGTGCGGAGGCGTTCTGGATGCGCTGGAGTCTCTTTTGAAGTTTGGCTGTGGTTCCGGCGTAGAGGGTGTTCCCATAGTCCAGTCGGCTGGTGACGAGTGCCTGGGTGACGGTCTTCCTGGTTTCAGTGGGGATCCATCTGAAGATCTTGCGGAGCATGCGCAGGGTGTTGAAGCATGAAGATGAGACGGCGTTGACTTGTCTGGTCATCGACAGGGAGGAGTCCAGGATGAAGCCCAGGTTGCGTGCGTGGTCCGTTGGCTTGGGCGCGGTGCCCAGGGCCGGGGGCCACCAGGAGTCGTCCCAGGCGGAGGGTGATGAGCCCAGGATGAGGACTTCCGTCTTGTCTGAGTTCAGTTTAAGGCGGCTGTTCCTCATCCAGTCGGCGACGTCTCTCATCCCGTCGTGTAGGTTGGCTCTGGCGGTGGTGGGGTCGTTGGTGAGGGAGAGGATCAGCTGGGTGTCGTCGGCGTAGGAGATGATGTTGAGGTTGTGTCGGCGTGCGATGGCTGCGAGGGGCTCATGTAGACGTTGAAGAGGGTTGGGCTGAGTGAGGATCCTTGTGGAACGCCGCAGATGACTTTGGTGGCTTCGGATCTGAACGGGGAGGCGGACTCTCTGGGTTCTTCCGGCGAGGAACGAGATGATCCATTCCAGTGCTTTCTCTCGGATTCCGATGTTGCTGAGGCGCTTCACTAGGGTGCGGTGGCAGACGGTGTCGAACGCCGCAGAGAGGTCCAAGAGGATGAGGGCAGCTGTTTCCCCGTTGTCAAACTCTACGATACTTGCCGTTGCCCCCTTAACACAACCAGTAACATCACAACATACCTCACCTCCCCCATGTGCCTACATCTTTGAGTTCCCCCACAGGCACTCTCCCAGCATGAGTCCTCCTTCCTACCATCTGCTCACTTCCAGAAAAATCCCACCTGACTCTCCCATCTGAGCCCCACTTTCACTCTCTGGGGTCCGGAAAAGTCTTCATTTGTCTGTTATTGTGGAACCCCTGTTTCTGATAATTTAATGTATCATTCAGTTTTGCTTGGTATTATGAAAACTTGAATTAATAAAAAATACATAATAAAATACAAAGTACTTATGAACACGTGGCCACAAAAATATGTACCTCCCGGGGTTCCCAAAAATCCTTAAGATGGCACTGCATGAGTTCCAGCCTCATTCGGCCTTTAACTCTGTGACTTTCCCCTGGACCCCTCCTCCAGCCCCATGAATTCCACCCTAACTCCTGAAGTAACTCACTGGTGACTACTCTCCTCACTCCAGGTAATCCCGCCATTTCACCTTTAACCCTATGACCCCCAACCCTTTGTCTAATTTAATGAATCCCGATTGGACCCCTCCTGTAGGTTTTTGATTCCTACCCGTATCCTCATCTTCAAACACTACAAATACCACACAGTCCCGTAAACGGTTCCTGGTCCCCTGCCCTCAAACTCTACGTCATCCTTCAGTGTCCACTCCAAGGTTGTAAATCTCACCCTGATACCCCCTGTCTAGCTGTTAGCCCCGCACGACTTCCACTATCTACCTCAAATCGGCCGTACCACTACTACGCCCATTCGCCTAAAAGCAAAGTCTCCTCTTACTCTATTAGTAATGGCTTCGCTCAGCGCCTACGCGGAGGGACAAGTCCGCTACACGCTTGGAGCACCCCCAGCCCCGGCCCTCAAGCATCTCTATAAAGCTACCTACTCCCGACGAAACACAACCAACGGGGTAGCCTCTTGCTCGCCCACCCAGAAGTGTTTCTGTCCTCCCTCGGAGGTACGAGGCGCTACATAAATTCGACTATACAGTAGCACACAACTCTCCTCTCTAACTCCATGAAACCCGCCCATACTGGGGAGCTCAGTCAATAACCCCCACCGCCTACCGGCGCTCACTTTATGAACCTCCAATGAACCACCTACGCTACCCAGCAGCACTCTTTCAACCTCAGTTTCGCCCCCGTGGAGGTGTCTGTGAGGTGAGCCACTCCCTGCCAATGGAGCGGCTACCCCGGTGCCCCACAGAGCGCACAGAAGTGGTCCAGCCGAGGAAGGGGCTGCCCTCCCCCATCCATCATGCATGCAGCAAGGGCCGAGCGAGCACATGCAGGGGGCGAGGCATGTCAAGGGGTCTAACCTGGGACGGAGCCGGCATCCTAGCAGCTGGTGTCCAGACATCCTTCTCATTTTGGGAGCATGGCCATGGTCCAGGCAAGGGGGTGCTCACTAGAGAGCCCAGAGCTGGTGGGAGGGCGGCAGAATCCCCAGTGAAGCAACAGGTGGCACACCTCTCCTGCTCAGGTGTGCCCGGGTGCCAGGGGGGGCTGCCGGTCAGCTAATACTGTGCGCGTGGCGCAGGTCAGTCCTTAACACAGGAGAACTCCTCTCCCCGTTGGTGTGGACGCACTGGCACGTGCGGACAGTGCAGCCTCTGTGGAGAGTTAGTTACACCGAGAAAAAGTAACTTCCCCGTCAGTGCTCCATCCTCCCTCCTCGTGGGCGGGGTCACCTCGGCAGCAGGGGTCTGGGATACCCCTCCTCGCGCCTCGACCAGCTGTAACGAGGAGACATCCCAGGGTAAGAAACTCCCTCAAAAGCTCTTGCCTGTGCAGGACGGTGGTGCAACTCCCTGATTCCAACCTTTGCGCCAGGGGTTGTTGGGCAGAGGGCCGATTCACTTCCAGGAACTACCATTCTATCAGACTATTGATCACGTGACTGTTATAATACTCGTACTAGAGAAAAAACTAATTATATCATTATTGAAGCTGAAATCTGCCCCCGGGAACTGGCCCACCCGGGGGCTTTTCGAATACGTTTTTTTTACATTTTTCCTCCGGATTCGCGCACCCAGCGCGAATTCGGACGATTTTCTTTTTTAAAAAAATGCTTTTTTTGGCCCTGGGTGTCCTTGTGGGACCCCCTGAGCAGGCCTAGGAGGTCAGGGTGTTTCTACCCTGCCCCCTTTTCTTGTTTTTCGCGTTTGTTTCCCTGTTTTCTTGTGACTCGGTTCTACCGAGTAACAAGATGGCTGCCAACACTTCCTGGTTTGGAGTGTTGACAGCCAATTAGAATAAAGCTCGTGGTTGGGAGGGTCCGCGGATCCACTGCGCCTCTAGATATCGAAACTTTTATTTTTGGATATTCTCAGCAACTACTGAACGGATTTACACCATTTAAAAAAGGGCTCTTTCTGAACCAAGGGCTACCTTTTTGCAAAATTTGGTGTAATTCCGTTCAGCAGTTCGAGCTGTAGCCGTGTCTAAAGTTTCCTATGGGAAATTGATTTTCCGACCTCTTTTTTTTAAATTTCTCAGGAACTACTGAACGTATTTACACCATTTAACAAAAAGGGTTCTTTCTGAACCAAGGGCTACCTTTTTGCCAAATTTGGTGTAATTCCGTTCAGCAGTTCGAGCTGTAGCCGTGTCTAAAGTTTCCTAGGGAAAATAACATGGAGAAAACACGTTTTGGTACCGCTATGGGAAGCTGCTTTGCGCCAAGCTATGCCTGTATGCTAATGGGGTGGTGGGAGGAACAACTGGTTTGGAGTGATGTAAATGTATATCTTACTAGACACATTGTGTTTTGGACCAGGTATATCGACGACATATGCATGATATGGGGTGGCAGTAAATCAGATCTCGATAAATTCCTGAGGATGCTAGGGGAGAATGAAGTAAATCTCCGCTTTACACACAAATGTGACCAGTGGGAGATGGATTTTCTGGATGTGTGTGTAAAAATCAGGGAAGGGGTAATGTCAACCACTCTGCATAGAAAGGCAACTGCAGGGAACAGTCTCCTGCATGCTAAGAGCCACCACCCCCCCAAATTGAAATGGAGTATCCCGTATGGAGAACTAATAAGAGCTAAGCGCAATTGTAACACCAATACAGGCTATGAAAAAGAGCGGAATATTATGCCACACAGATTCAGGAATAGAGGCTATCCCGAGAAAGTTCTTAGCATAGCAAGTGAGAGGGCAGCTTCACAGGATAGAGCAGCCCTACTTGTTAAAAGACCAAGCAGTAAGGGTTGGACTAACGATATCAGAATGATTACAGAGTTCAACGTTGAGTCAAATGCTGTTAGAGAGACCCTAAAGAAACACTGGCACATTGTTAAAAATGATCCAGTAATAGGAACAAAGGTCAGTGAATATCCCATGGTCACATACAGGAAGGCACGATCCCTTAAGGACATGCTGGTCAATAGCTACATGGGTACTAGCAAACAACAGAGCTGGATACAACAACAGAGGGGCTTTTTCAAATGTGGGAAGTGTAAAGCCTGCAAAACGAGTAAAAACAGGAAAACCTACCCATTACCAACTGGGAAAACTGAGAATATAACTAAATTTATGAACTGCAATACTGATCATTGTGTATATGCTATAGTGTGCCCCTGTAAGAAAATGTACATAGGGAGTACCATTTTCCCTGTGAAGAAGAGAATTTTGGAACACATTAGAGCGATCAGGAATAATGATCTGAGTTATTCTACTGCAAGACACTGGATGAGATACCATGACAAGAACACTAACAGTCTGTCTTTCTTTGGTGTTGACAGGGTGGCAGCAAGTCCCAGAGGGGGCGACCGCGAAAAACAACTGAGAGTACTGGAATCAAAGTACATCATACTACTCGACACTAAGAACCCATTTGGTTTGAACGAAGATGAGGAACTTTTTGTACATATAGGATGAGTACATCACGAAATTTTATTGTCTCTCTTCTGCTTTTATGGTGATACATGATTTCTCTGTGTATACTGTGGCTCGGGGAGGGCTCTCCACCTTGACACAGTATTAGCAGGTTGGAAAACTTCACAGGAAGCATTGCTTGCTCTGTTTCTCCTAACCCTGGGGTGACATAGACTTATAATTTAACTTTCCATAGCACTACTGTGCACAGAACAACTAAATATACTAATGAGAGCATTATTTGAAGGTCCGTCCAGCCTGCATTTTTAATCTTTTTTACTTTTTCTTTGTTATTTTTTAAAATCTTTCTTTTCACCTCTACCATAACCTCAAAACACAGGCACCTGCCTTTGTCGCACTTTCCCTCCCCCCCTTTTCCAAAACCCCCCCCTGCCAAAGGGAACCCCTTCACTTATTTTTAGAGCAGAGCTTCTATTTAGTAAAAGACCATGCTTGTGGGACACATGAGAGTCCCTGTGGGCTTAACAGGGATGACTCTTTTCTCTTAATTATTATTTTTTTGTTTTCTATGTATATAATTTTTGGGACTAATTTGGTGTTGTTATTGAAGAATGAAATTTGGGTTGAGAGTTGCCATAAAATGGTTGTCTTGATATAAAGGCCACTTGGCCATTACAGGGATGCAGCCAATTGGCAGTGAAGGAAAATGAATAAAACCGTTCCTTTGCGGTGGGTTATTGATCACTGCACGTGACCGTGATCTAACATTTATCATGTGTTTTAAATAAGGAAACTGTCATGCATCATTGTTTGGTTTAAAAAAAAAAAAAAAACGACCCCCCTATTTTCTTTCCTTTGGTTTGCAATCATGACGAATTATGGAATATCTGCCTCATAATTAATACAAATTATGTACATAGTGTCAATTAATCTGTGAATTACATTTAATCATTGTCTGGCTGTGTAACCGCCTGCCAGCGGGGAGTTTGTCCTTGTACTGCAAACCTAGGAATAATAAGGATAGTATGTTTTCTATGTCTGTACTTTACGTTGGTCCTTTCTTTATTTTGTATATACTTTTTGTAAACACAATATAAAATGGTGGTCACTAGTGGTGAAATGTTGGCTTGTGAAGAAGATCGTTTGATCGAAACGCGTTGCCAGTAAAAATATTGAATTACATTCACCCTGGAGTGCGAGTCCCTTTTTCCTGTTTGAGTGAGGAGCTCTTTAAAACGGGAATTTTCGTGTATATTAGCCGGGATCCGACACCCGGAACTCGCACCGACCCCGAGTGGAGAGGAGCCGGTATTTGGTCGGAGACTTTCCTCTCTCATATATATATATATATATATTCACTGAAAAAACCGTAGGTTTCAGGCACGTTATAGTTACAAATTAGCATTTTAAAAACCTTTGAAATTCACTGAAAAAACCATAGGTTTCAGACACGTTATAGTTAGAAATTAGCATTTAAAAAACCTTTGAAATTCACTGAAAAAACCATAAGTTTTAGGGACAGTTATACTTAGTTGGACATTTCACTCGTTCAAAACCATAGAAATTCCCCCGTTATAGTTAGTTCAGCTAACTATAACTCGCGCCCGCAATGCACTGCTGATGACGTCACATATTACATCACTCATGACATGGTCAGTGACATCACTGATGACATCACTGATGACATCTCAAATGACATCACTGATGACATCATCCAGTGACTGTGTGTTTCTGTAAAGTTTAAATATGTTTAATATATATAGGGAAAGGCGTATTGAAGAATGAGTGGGTGTATAAGTGTCTGAATGGATGATTTAGTACGTGCGTGACTGACTCTACAAGTGAGTGATTAAACGTATCTTACTGAATGCATGGGTTAGTGACTAAACTGTGTGAATGTCTGTATCCGTCTGTTGGTGTGTAAGTGGATGCATGGATTTGCGAATAGCTACATGAGTGTCTATATGGGTTATTGATTGGTTCTATGAGTATCTGTATGGGTGCCTGAGTGTTTGTGTGGATGGGGTGTGTGCGACTGTGCATAGATGTGTGAGTGGGTGATTCACTGGGTGGATGGTTTCAAGAGTGCATCTGTGATAGACTGTATGGGTGGGTAAGTGTGTGTAAGAGTGTGTTAGTGAGTGAATGTATGTCCCAGTGGTACATGTGTGAGTAACTACATATGTGAAAGGCAGTATATATGTGTATTGGAGTATATAAATAGCTATAGCGAGAGTGAGTGATTGTGATAGTGGCTGTATGGATGAGTGTGTGCTTGTATCAGTGATTGTATAAGAGCGTAACAATGTGCTAGTATTTGTATGATTAAGTGAGCTGGTGTGTGTATAACTGTATAGGTGAGTAAATGGCAGTGTGTTTAATTATTTGCATGACTGACTAGGTGTGTGAGTACCTCTATGGATGAGTGGCGGTGTTTGAGTGTCTATATAGGAGTAAGAGTGCATATGATTGTCCTGTACTGAGTGACCATAAGTATGAGTGACTGTATGGGTGAGTGAGTGGATGTGTGTGTGTAGACCTAAGAATCAGTGAGTGGGTATGTAGTTATTGGTGTTGGAGTGTATCAAAGGTTATATTAGGGTGTGAGGAGCTGCATCAGATTATCACGTGGATGATGTCATCAGTGATGTCATTTGAGATGTCATCAGTGATGTCATCAGTGATGTCACTGACCATGTCATGAGTGATGTAATATGTGACGTCATCAGCAGTGCATTGCGGGGCGCGAGTTATAGTTAGCTGAACTAACTATAACGGGGGAATTTCACGGGTTTTGTACGAGTGCAATGTCCAACTAAGTATAACTGTCCCTAAAACTTATGGTTTTTTCAGTGAATTTCAAAGGTTTTTTAAATGCTAATTTCTAACTATAACGTGTCTGAAACCTATGGTTTTTTCAGTGAATTTCAAAGGTTTTTAAAATGCTAATTTGTAACTATAACGTGCCTGAAACCTACGGTTTTTTCAGGGAATTTCAAAGGTTTTTTAAATGACAATTTTTAAATGTATTAATTTTTATATTAATTTTTTTCATACTGATTTACTACATTTTTAGAAACAATTTCTTTTACATATTTTATTTTTTAAATTACATTGTAATTACATTATACATTACATTACAAAAAATACTTTCTCAGAATGAATTACTTTAGTTTAAATACTTTGCACATAGGCAATAGACTTTTAAGTACAGTAGTTACAGTTGTTGCAATGGGCAACACATTTTCAAACACAATGCAACATTCAGCTCAATGTGAATTTCTAGTTAAATGCAATTAGTTACTTTATGGATTACTTTTCTAACCACAGGACTGGATCCTAGATTCAGTCCTGGTACATCTCCTGTAAACAGTTGAGTAAAAGCGTTTTGGTTACAGTCGTGATTTTTAAGGAATATTATTGTATTTTAAAAGTTGACACTTAGAAACTTTTTCTCATAGAATCACCAATGTTATCCTATGGAAGGAAATTCACTTAGCAGGTAAAAACTGTTATCGTTACTTTTTCTTACTCAGTGTTGGATCCTGGATCCAGCACTGGTGCATCTCCTGTAAACAGTTGAAAGAATGCGTTTAAGTCATACAGGCGATTTTTAAGGAATATTTGTAGTTTGTGAAAATCGACACTTTGAAACTTTTCTGCTGAAAACCAGACAATGGATTCCTATGGAAGAAAATATAAGTTACTGGTAAGTACGGTTAAAATTACTTTTCAGGACCAGTACTGGGCTGAAAGATACAGCACTGAGGTCTCTCCTTATAACAGGTGAGTAAATCGGAATTCGTATTTCGGCTGATTTTAGAGGAATATTTTAAAGTTCCAAAACTCCACACTTAGAAGAATTTCCAAGTGAAACCAGTCAATGTTAGCCTATGGAAGGAAATTCAAGTTACTGGTAAGTACGGTTAAAATTACTTTTCAGGACCAGTACTGGGCTGAAAGATGCAGCACTGAGGTCTCTCCTGATAACAGGTGAGTAAATCAGAATTCGGATTTCGGCTGATTTTAGAGGAATATTTGTATGTTTCAAAAATCAACACTTAGAAACTTTTTCAGCAAAAAGCAGGCAATGATATCCTATGGAAGGAAATTCAAGTTACTGGTAAGTACGGTTAAAATTACTTTTGAGGATCAGTACTGGGCTGAAAGATGCAGCACTGAGGTCTCTCCTGATAACAGGTGAGTAAATCGGAATTCGTATTTCGGCTGATTTTAGAGGAATATTTTAAAGTTCCAAAACTCCACACTTAGAAGAATTTCCAAGTGAAACCAGTCAATGTTAGCCTATGAAGGAAATTCAAGTTACCGGTAAGTACGGTTAAAATTACTTTTGAGGATCAGTACTGGGCTGAAAGATGCAGCACTGAGGTCTCTCCTGATAACAGGTGAGTAAATCGGAATTCGTATTTCGGCTGATTTTAGAGGAATATTTTAAAGTTCCAAAACTCCACACTTAGAAGAATTTCCAAGTGAAACCAGTCAATGTTAGCCTATGAAGGAAATTCAAGTTACCGGTAAGTACGGTTAAAATTACTTTTCAGGACCAGTACTGGGCTGAAAGATGCAGCACTGAGGTCTCTCCTGATAACAGGTGAGTAAATCAGAATTCGGATTTCGGCTGATTTTAGAGGAATATTTGTATGTTTCAAAAATCAACACTTAGAAACTTTTTCAGCAAAAAGCAGGCAATGATATCCTATGGAAGGAAATTCAAGTTACTGGTAAGTACGGTTAAAATTACTTTTGAGGATCAGTACTGGGCTGAAAGATGCAGCACTGAGGTCTCTCCTGATAACAGGTGAGTAAATCGGAATTCGTATTTCGGCTGATTTTAGAGGAATATTTTAAAGTTCCAAAACTCCACACTTAGAAGAATTTCCAAGTGAAACCAGTCAATGTTAGCCTATGGAAGGAAATTCAAGTTACTGGTAAATACGGTTAAAATTACTTTTCAGGACCAGTACTGGGCTGAAAGATACAGCACTGAGGTCTCTCCTGATAACAGGTGAGTAAATCGGAATTCGTATTTCGGCTGATTTGAGAGGAATATTTTAAAGTTCCAAAACTCCACACTTAGAAGAATTTCCAAGTGAAACCAGTCAATGTTAGCCTATGGAAGGAAATTCAAGTTACTGGTAAGTACGGTTAAAATTACTTTTCAGGATTAGTACTGGGCTGAAAGATGCAGCACTGAGGTCTCTCCTGATAACAGGTGAGTAAATCAGAATTCGTATTTCGGCTGATTTTAGAGGAATATTTGCACAATGGTGAAGGGAGGGGCGGGGCCTGAGGTGACATCTGTGCAAACGCGCCCCGTGGCGCGTTTTAAGTTGGGGGATTAAGTCCCCTTGAATCATGAGAGTCCCTACGGGCCAACTAGCCCACCAGGAACCTCCAGTATGCGCCAGGGGCTGCGTTGCAGAGACAAGTACAGAGGCCACACCCCTTTTTACGCCTCTCTGCAACGCAGCTCTGTGGCGTTTCTGGACGTACCTGTTGGGCTAGTTGGCCCCAGGGACCCTCAGGATTGAAGAGGATTTAATTCCCCATCTTAAAATGCGCCACGGGGCCTGTTTGCACACATGTCACCTGAAGCCCCGCCCCTCCCTTCACCACTGTGCAAACGCGCCCCGTGGCGCGTTTTAAGTCGGGGGATTAACTCCCCTTGAATCCTGAGGGTCCCTGGGGTGCAACTAGCCCACCATATACCTCCAAAAGCGCCATAGAGCTGCGTTGCAGAGAGGTGTAAAAGGGGCGTGGCCTCTGTACACCTCTCTGCAAGGCAGCTCCCTGGCGCATACTGGAGGTTCCTGGTGGGCTAGTTGGCCCCAGGGACCCCAGTATTCAAGGGGAATTCGTTCCCCCTCTGCAAACGCGCCAGGGGCGCGTTTGCAGAGTGGTGAAGGAAGGGGGCGGGGCCTACGGGCCCGATCGTTTTTTTTCCCCCCCCCCTGAAGGGGGGCTGTGTGGCCCCCCTTCCTTTTTCCTATTTTTGGCCCTGGGGACCCCATCCCCCAGGGCCTTACCCCTTTTTTTTAAATTAAAATAAAAATAAAAAAACGGGAAGGGGGCCGCGTGGCCCCCCTTCCCTGGGCCTGTATTGGCCCCGGGTACCCCATCCCCCGGGGCATGGCCTCTTTTTTTTTTATTTGGAGGGGGGCTGCGTGGCCCCCCTCCTCAGGCCATTTAAGGCCCCGGGGACCCCATCCCCCGGGCCGGCCTTGCACTTTTTATTTATTTTTTTTCAATTTTTTTACTTTGGGGAGGGGGGCTGAGTGGCCCACCTCTGTGGCCACTTATGGCCCTGGGGACCCCATCCCCCGGGGCCTGGCCTCTTGTTGGGGACTGTGGGGGGGTCCCCAAGCCCCCCACAGTCCCGCCGGCTCCCCGTGTCCTACGGGAGCCGGCATTGCTTTAGACATGGGGAGCTGCTAAGATGCAGCTCCCCATGTGGAAGCAATCGGCTTTGGATATTGGAAGAGAGAGCAGGTTTCCTGCTCTCTCTTCCAATATCCAAAGCAAGTTTGCAATGACAGGACGGGAGCCGCGAGGCTCCCGTCCTGTCATTGCAAACAGCAGTGTCCCGGGGGTAGGCACCCCGGGACACTGCAGGAGCCGGCCTCTGGGGGTGGCGGTCCCCAGGGCCACCACAGGCTCCAGGAGGGGGCCGCGCGGCCCCCCTCCCTACATTTTGAAAGCCCCGGGAGGTGGTGGTCCCCGGGGCTTGGGGGTCCAAAACGGACCCCCATTGTAATTTTTCTTAGTGCCCCGGGAGGTGGTGGTCCCGGGGCGTGTGGGGGCTGGAGCCCCCCACACAGGTTTTTGTTAAATAAAAAAAGAAGCCCCGGGAGGTGGCGGTCCCGGGGCTGCGGGAGGGCTCAGAGCCCTCCCGCACCATTATACATAAAGCCCCGGGGGTGGTGGTCCCCGGGGCTTGGGGGGCCCTTAGAGGCCCCCACACATAAAATTAACCCCCCCAGCATGCCCCCGGGACTTGGCCCACCCGGGGGCCAGTGCATCGAAGCGCGGGAGACCGCGCTTCGATTTTTTCCGGCAGGATCCGCGCACCCTGAGCGCATCCTGCCGATTTAAAAAAAAAAATTTTTTTTTGCCCAGGGGGTCCTTGTGGGACCCCCTGAGCAGACCTAGGGGTTCAGGGTGTTTCTACACTGCCCCCTTTGTGCGCTTTGCGCACTTGTTTCTGTCCCTCGGTTCTACCGAGGGACAAAATGGCTGCCAACACTTCCTGATTTGGAGTGTTGACAGCCAATTAGCATGCAGCTCGTGATCGGGAGGGTGCGCGAATCCGACGCGGCCATAGATATCACTATCTTTTTACTTTTGATTTTCTCAGCAACTACTGAACGGATTTACACCATTTAACAAAAAGGGTTCTTTCTGAACCAAGAACTACCTCTTTGCCAAATTTGGTGTAATTCCGTTCAGCAGTTCGGGCTGTAGCCGTGTCTAAAGTTTCCTATGGAAAATTGCATGGGGAAAACGCGTTTTGGGACCCCCTTTTTCTCGGCCCCCGCTTGACGAATCCCCCGAGACTTTCAGGGTAGGAGCGGACCGGAGCGGGCCACAAAGTTTGAAAATTTTGCGAAGATACGTCAACCGGCAAGAGAGTTATTTCAAATAGAATGTCGCGGATTTCCTATGGATAATAGGTTGTAACTATAACTATCTACTGGCGACCGCCAGTAGATAATATATATATATATATATATATTCACTGAAAAAACCATAGGTTTCAGACACGTTATAGTTAGAAATTAGCATTTAAAAAACCTTTGAAATTCACTGAAAAAACCATAGGTTTTAGGGACAGTTATAGTTAGTTGGACATTTCACTCGTACAAAACCATAGAAATTCCCCCGTTATAGTTAGTTCATCTAACTGTAACTCGCGCCCCCGCAATGCACTGCTGATGACGTCACATATTACATCACTCATGACATGGTCAGTGACATCACTGATGACATCACTGATGACATCTCAAATGACATCACTGATGACATCATCCAGTGACTCTGTGTGCTTCTGTAAAGTTTAAATATGTTTAATATATATAGGGAAAGGCGTATTGAAGAATGAGTGGGTGTATAAGTGTCTGAATGGATGATTTAGTACGTGAGTGACTGACTCTACAAGTGAGTGATTAAATGTATCTTACTGAATGCATGGGTTAGTGACTAAACTGTGTGAATGTCTGTATCCGTCTGTCTGTTGGTTTGTAAGCGGCTGCATGGCTTTCTGAATAGCTACATGAGTGTCTACATCGGTTATTGATTGATTGTCTGAGTATCTGTATGGGTGCCTGAGTGTTTGTGTGGGTGGGGTGTGTGTGACTCTGTGCATAGATGTGTGAGTTGGTGATTCACTGGGTGCATGGTTTCAAGAGTGCATCTGTGATGGACTGTATGGGTGGGTGAGTGTGTGTATGGGTGTGTTAGTGATTGAATGTATATCTCAGTGGTACATGTGTGAGTAACTACATATGTGAAAGGCAGTATATATGTGTGTTGGAGTATATAAATGGCTATAAGTGAGAGTGTGTGATTGTGAGAGTGGCTGTATGGATGAGTGTGTACTTGTATCAGTGATTGTATAAGGGCGTAAGAATGTGCTAGTATTTGTATGAGTAAGTGAGCTGGTGTGTGTAAAACTGTATAGGTGAGTAAATGGGTGTGTGATTACGTTTTTTGCATGACTGACTAGGTGTGTGAGTACCTCTATGGATGAGTGGCGGTGTGTGAGTGTTTATATAGGTGTATGAGTGCATATGATAGTCCTGTACTGAGTGACTAAGTATGAGTGACTGTACGGGTGAGTGAGTGGATGTGTGTGTAGACCTAAGAATCAGTGAGTGGGTATGTAGTTTTTGGTGTTGGAGTGTCTATGGTTTTGAGAATGGCAGTCTGTAATTTAGAGTGGGTGTATCAAAAGTTATATTAGGGTGTGAGAAGATGCATGAAATTATCACATGGATGATGTCATCAGTAATGTCATTTGAGATGTCATCAGTGATGTCATCAGTGATGTCACTGACCATGTCATGAGTGATGTAATATGTGACGTCATCAGCAGTGCATTGCGGGGCGCGAGTTATAGTTAGATGAACTAACTATAACGGGGAATTTCTATGGTTTTGTACGAGTGAAATGTCCAACTAACTATAACTGTCCCTAAAACCTATGGTTTTTTCAGTGAATTTCAAAGGTTTTTTAAATGCTAATTTCTAACTATAACGTGTCTGAAACCTATGGTTTTTTCAGTGAATTTCAAAGGTTTTTTAAATGCTAATTTCTAACTATGCCTACAGAGGTAGGACATGTGAAGAAAGAAGAATAAACGCACAGAAAGAAGCAAAAGATGTGCAGAAAGAACCAACAGAGGAGCAGAAAGAGGCCTTGTTGCAAAATCATCCTGTGCCCACAACTTTTTCAGACGGGTACTGGTGGTAACTGACTCGGACTAACCAGGCCTAGAGCCAGTGCTATGCTAAAAGACACTTAGAATACAGTGAAAACACCTACATACACTAGGGAACACTATGCGTTGGGGTACCCCTGTGATTAGCATGACCTCCTCTGCAAGTCCCTAGTACATAATAGGGCAGGGGGATTAAAACTACCTCTTAAAACGCGCTACAGGGCGCGTTTGCACAGTGGTGAAGGGAGGGGGGCCTGAGGTGACATGTGTGCAAACGCACCCCGTGGCGCGTTTTAAGTTACGGGATTAAGTCCCCTTGAATTCTGAGGGTCCCTGGGGCCCAACTAGCCCCCAGGTACCTACAGTTAGGACCACAGAGCTGAGTTGCAGAGAGGCATTCCGAGGCCACGCACCTTTTTCACCTCTCTGCAACGCAACTCTGTTGTGCTTACTGAAGGTACCTGGTGGGCTAGTTGGCCCCAGGGTCCCTCAGGATTCAAAGGGAATTAATTCCCCAACTTAAAACGCACCACAGGGCGTGTTTGCGCACATGTCACCTGAGGCCCCGCCCTCCCTTCACCACTGTGCAAACGCGCCCCGTGGTGCGTTTTAAGTTGGGGGATTAGGTCACCTTGAATCCTGAGGGTCCCTGGGGCCCAACTAGCCCACTAGGTACTTCCAGTAAGCACCACAGTCCTGCGTTGCAACGCCTGTAACAAATTGTGCAGTTGTGTTTAGGTAGTGAAGAGGGTCGTGCTGGGGGTAGTGTTTTAGGGTTTAGGGTAGTGCAGTGGTGTTTGTGTAGTGTAGGGGGTCATGCTGGGGGTAGATTTAGGGTTTAGGGTAGTGCAGTGGTGTTTGGGTAGTGTAGGGAGTCGTGCTGGGGGAGTGTTTTAGGGTTTAGGGTAGTGCAGTGGTGTTTGGGTAGTGTAGGGGGTCGTGCTGGGGGTAGTGTTTTAGGGTTTAGGGTAGTGCAGTGGTGTTTGGGTAGTGTAGGGGGTCGTGCTGGGGGTAGTGATTTACGGTAGTGCAGTGATGTTTGGGTAGTGTAGGGGGTACTGCTGGGGGTAGTGTTTTAGGGTTTAGGTTAGTGCAGTGGTGTTTGGGTAGTGTAGGGGTACTGCTGGGGGTAGTGTTTTAGGGTTTAGGGTAGTGCAGTGGTGTTTGTGTAGTGTAGGGGTAGTGTTTTAGGGTTTAGGGTAGTGCAGTGGTGTTTGTGTAGTGTAGGGGGTCATGCTGGGGGTAGATTTAGGGTTTAGGGTAGTGCAGTGGTGTTTGGGTAGTGTAGGGAGTCGTGCTGGGGGAGTGTTTTAGGGTTTAGGGTAGTGCAGTGGTGTTTGGGTAGTGTAGGGGGTCATGCGGGGGGTAGTGTTTTAGGGTTTAGGGCAGTGCAGTGGTGTTTGGGTAGTGTAGGGGGTCGTGCTGGGGGAGTGTTTTAGGGTTTAGGGCAGTGCAGTGGTGTTCGGGTAGTGTAGGGGGTCGTGCTGGGGGAGTGTTTTAGGGTTTAGGGCAGTGCAGTGGTGTTCGGGTAGTGTAGGGGGTCGTGCTGGGGGAGTGTTCTAGGGTTTAGGGCAGTGCAGTGGTGTTTGGGCAGTGTAGGGGGTAATGCTGGGGGTGGTGTTTTAGGGTTTAGGGCAGTGCAGTGGTGTTCGGGCAGTGTAGGGGGTCATGCTGGGGGTGGTGTTTCAGGGTATAGGGCAGTGCAGTGGTGTTCGGGCAGTGTAGGAGGTGGTGTTTCAGGGTTTAGTGCAGTGGTGTTCGGGCAGTGTAGGGGGTCGTGCAGGGGGTGGTGTTTCAGGGTTTAGGGCAGTGGTGTTCGGGCAGTGTAGGGGGTCGTGCTGGGGGTGGTGTTTCAGGGTTTGGGGCAGTGCAGTGGTGTTCGGGCAGTGTAGGGGGCGGTGCAGGGGGTGGTGTTTCAGGGTTTAGGGCAGTGCAGTGGTGTTCGGGCAGTGTAGGGGGTCATGCTGGGGGTGGTGTTTCAGGGTATAGGGCAGTGCAGTGGTGTTCGGGCAGTGTAGGAGGTGGTGTTTCAGGGTTTAGTGCAGTGGTGTTCGGGCAGTGTAGGGGGTCGTGCAGGGGGTGGTGTTTCAGGGTTTAGGGCAGTGGTGTTTGGGCAGTGTAGGGGGTCGTGCTGGGGGTGGTGTTTCAGGGTTTGGGGCAGTGCAGTGGTGTTCGGGCAGTGTAGGGGGCGGTGCAGGGGTGGTGTTTCAGGGTTTAGGGCAGTGCAGTGGTGTTCGGGCAGTGTAGGGAGTGCTGCAGGGGTGGTGTTTCAGGGTTTAGGGCAGTGCAGTGGTGTTCGGGCAGTGTAGGGGTCTTGCTGGGGCTGGTGTTTCAGGGTTTAGGGCAGTGCAGTGGTGTTCAGGCAGTGTAGGGGGTCGTGCTGGGGCTGGTGTTTCAGGGTTTAGGGCAGTACGGTGGTGTTCGGGCAGTGTAGGAGGTCGTGCTGGGGCTGGTGTTTCAGGGTTTAGGGCAGTGCAGTGGTGTTCGGGCAGTGTAGGGGGTTGTGCTGGGGCTGGTGTTTCAGGGTTTAGAGCAGTGCAGTGGTGTTCGGGCAGTGTAGGTGGTCCTGCTGGGGCTGGTGTTTCAGGGTTTAGGGCAGTGCAGTGGTGTTCGGGCAGTGTAGGGGTCATGCTGGGGCTGGTGTTTCAGGGTTTAGGGCAGTGCAGTTGTGTTCTTGCAGTGTAGGGGGTCTTGCTGGGGGTGGTGTTTCAGGGTTTAGGGCAGTGCAGTGGTGTTCGGGCAGTGTAGGGGGTCGTGCTGGGGGTGGTGTTTCAGGGTTTAGGGCAGTGCAGTGGTGTTTGGGCAGTGTAGGGGGTCATGCTGGGGCTAGTGTTTCAGGATTTAGGACAGAGCAATGGTGTTCAGGCAGTGTAGGGGGTTTTGCTGGAGGTGGTGTTTCAGGGTTTAGGGCAGTGCAGTGGTGTTCGTGCAGTGTAGGGGTGGTGTTTCAGGGTTTAGGGCAGTGGTGTTCAGGCAGTGTAGGGGGTCTTGCTGGGGTTGATGTTTCAGGGTTTAGGGCAGTGCAGTGGTGTTCGGGCAGTGTAGGGGGTCGTGCTGGGGGTGGTGTTTCAGGGTTTAGGGCAGTGCAGTGGTGTTCGGGCAGTGTAGGAGGTCGTGCAGGGGGTGGTGTTTCAGGGTTTAGGGCAGTGCAGTGGTGTTCGGGCAGTGTAGGGGGTCGTGCTGGGGGTGGTGTTTCAGGGTTTAGGGCAGTGCAGTGGTGTTCGGGCAGTGTAGGGTGTCGTGCTGAGGGGTGGTGTTTCAGGGTTTAGGGCAGTGCAGTGGTGTTCGGGCAGTGTAGGGGGTCGTGCAGGGGGTGGTGTTTCAGGGTTTCGGGCAGTGCAGTGGTGTTTGGGCAGTGTAGGGGTCGTGCAGGGGGTGGTGTTTCAGGGTTTAGGGCAGTGCAGTGGTGTTCGGCCAGTGTAGGTGGTCTTGCTGGGGGTGGTGTTTCAGGCTTTAGTGCAGTGGTGTTCGGGCAGTGTAGGGGTCTTGCTGGGGGTGGTGTTTCAGGGTTTAGGGCAGTGCAGTGGTGTTCGGGCAGTGTAGGGGGTCTTGCTGGGGCTGGTGTTTCAGGGTTTAGGGCAGTGCAGTGGTGTTCGGGCAGTGTAGGGGGTCGTGCTGGGGCTGGTGTTTGAGGGTTTAGGGCAGTGCAGTGGTGTTCGGGCAGTGTAGGGGGTCGTGATGGGGCTGGTGTTTCAGGGTTTAGGGCAGTGCAGTGGTTTTCGGGCAGTGTAGGTGGTCGTGCTGGGGCTGGTGTTTCAGGGTTTAGGGCAGTGCAGTGGTGTTCGGGCAGTGTAGGGGGTCGTGCTGGGGGTGGTGTTTCAGGGTTTAGGGCAGTGCAGTGGTGTTCGGGCAGTGTAGGGGGTCGTGCTGTGGGTGGTGTTTCAGGGTTTAGGGCAGTGCAGTGGTGTTCAGGCAGTGTAGGGGGTCGTGCTGGGGGTGGTGTTTCAGGGTTTAGGGCAGTGCAGTGGTGTTCGGGCAGTGTAGGGGGTCTTGCTGGGGGTGGTGTTTCAGGGTTTAGGGCAGTGGTGTTCGGGCAGTGTAGGGGGTCTTGCTGGGGGTAGTGTTTCGGGGTTTAGGGCAGTGCAGTGGTGTTCGTGCAGTGTAGGGGGTCGTGCTGGGGGTTGTGTTTCAGGGTTTAGGGCAGTGCAGTAGTGTTCGGGCAGTGTAGGGGATCGTGCAGGGGTGGTGTTTCAGGGTTTAGGGCAGTGCAGTGGTGTTCGGGCAGTGTAGGGGGTCGTGCTGGGGTGGTGTTTCAGGGTTTAGGGCAGTGCAGTGGTGTTCGTGCAGTGTAGGGGGTCGTGCTGGGGGTGGTGTTTCAGGGTTTAGGGCAGTGCAGTAGTGTTCGGGCAGTGTAGGGGATCGTGCAGGGGGTGGTGTTTCAGGGTTTAGGGCAGTGCAGTGGTGTTCGGGCAGTGTAGGGGTCGTGCTGGGGGTGGTGTTTCAGGGTTTAGGGCAGTGCAGTGGTGTTCGGGCAGTGTAGGGGGTCGTGCAGGGGGTGGTGTTTCAGGGTTTAGGGCAGTGCAGTGGTGTTCGGGCAGTGTAGGGGTCGTGCTGGGGCTGGTGTTTCAGGGTTTAGGGCAGTGCAGTGGTGTTCGGGCAGTGTAGGGGGTCTTGCTGGGGGTGGTGTTTCAGGGTTTAGGGCAGTGGTGTTCGGGCAGTGTAGGGGGTCTTGCTGGGGGTGGTGTTTCAGGGTTTAGGGCAGTGCAGTGGTGTTCGGGCAGTGTAGGGGGTCTTGCTGGGAGTAGTGTTTCAGGGTTTAGGGCAGTGCAGTGGTGTTCGTGCAGTGTAGGGGGTCGTGCTGGGGATGGTGTTTCAGGGTTTAGGGCAGTGCAGTGGTGTTCGGCCAGTGTAGGGGGTCGTGCAGGGGTGGTGTTTCAGGGTTTAGGGCAGTGCAGTGGTGTTCGGGCAGTGTAGGGGGTCGTGCTGGGGGTGGTGTTTCAGGGTTTAGGGCAGTGCAGTGGTGTTCGGGCAGTGTAGGGGGTCGTGCTGGGGGTGGTGTTTCAGGGTTTAGGGCAGTGGTGTTCGGGCAGTGTAGGGGGTCTTGCTGGGGGTGATGTTTCAGGGTTTAGGGCAGTGCAGTGGTGTTCGGGCAGTGTAGGAGGTCTTGCTGGGGGTAGTGTTTCAGCGTTTAGGGCAGTGCAGTGGTGTTCGGGCAGTGTAGGGGTCATGCTGGGGGTGGTGTTTCAGGGTTTAGGGCAGTGCAGTGGTGTTCGGGCTGTGTAGGGGTCATGCTGGGGGTGGTGTTTCAGGGTTTAGGGCAGTGCAGTGGTGTTCGGGCAGTGTAGGGGGTCGTGCTAGGGTATGTGTTTCAGGGTTTAGGGCAGTGCAGTGGTGTTCGGGCAGTGTAGGGGGTCGTGCAGGGGCTGGTGTTTTAGGGTTTAGGGCAGTGCAGTGGTGTTCGGGCAGTGTAGGGGGTCGTGCTGGGGGTAGTGTTTTAGGGTTTAGGGTAGTGCAGTGGTGTTTTGGTAGTGTAGGGGGTCGTGCTGGGGGTAGTGTTTTAGGATTTAGGTTAGTGCAGTGGTGTTTGGGTAGTGTAGGGGTCGTGCTGGGGGTAGTGTTTTAGGGTTTAGGGTAGTGCAGTGGTGTTTTGGTAGTGTAGGGGTCGTGCTGGGGGTAGTGTTTTAGGATTTAGGTTAGTGCAGTGGTGTTTGGGTAGTGTAGGGGGTCGTGCTGGGGGTAGTGTTTTAGGGTTTAAGGTAGTGCAGTGGTGTTTGTGTAGTGTAGGGGTCGTGCTGGGGGTAGTGTTTTAGGGTTTAGGGTAGTGCAGTGGTGCTTGTGTAGTGTAGGGGGTCGTGCTGGGGGTAGTGTTTTAGGGTTTAGGGTAGTGCAGTGGTGTTTGTGTAGTGTAGGGGTCATGCTTTAGGGTAGTGCAGTGGTGTTTGGGTAGTGTAGGGGGTCGTGCTGGGGGTAGTGTTTTAGGATTTAGGTTAGTGCAGTGGTGTTGGGGTAGTGTTTTAGGGTTTAGGGTAGTGCAGTGGTGTTTGTGTAGTATAGGGGGTCATGCTGGGGGTAGTGTTTTAGGGTTTAGGATAGTGCAGTGGTGCTTGTGTAGTGTAGGGGGTCGTGCTGGGGTAGTGTTTTAGGGTTTAGGGTAGTGCAGTGGTGTTTTTGTAGTGTAGGGGGTCATGTTTTAAGATGCAACGCTCCAATACCTGACCAGTCTGCACTACATAAAACTGCAAAAAAACTAAAAATAAAAAGTGTTTTGCACACTTTTGTCATTGGGCTATATGTGGGCTACATCTGGGTAATATTTGTGCTACATTTGGGCTCTTTTTTCACTGGTGGCCATCTTGGAAGACTTCTTTGTTATGAAGTTTCCTAATTTCCTCATTTACTGCAGTCTCCTCAGTAGGAAATGCTTTCAGTTTTTTACTTTGATTCCATCAAGAAGGCATTCAGATGTGTCACACATTTGCCATAAATTCAGAATGTTATTACTCTAGTTGTTCATTAGATCACTGTAGTAAAGCTACTGCTCACCAAGGAGTTAACTGGAAGTCTACTGCTGGTATTGAAAGTGATTGTTTCAGTCTGCATGTCAGAATTTTCTAATGAAATAGAAGAGGATTTGAGATCTCACTTAAAACATGCACTAAATTTTCTTTTTGCAGTACTAACCATAATTTCTATGGCAAAATGAACCCCCTCATTTTGTTCCTTTTTAAATTAAATGTTTTAAGTGTTACCAGTTTATTCCAATCAAGATGGCTTCAGGTGTGCCATACTTTTGTCATAAGTAAGGCTGTTAGCACTCTAGTTGTTCTTTAGAACACTCTGGGAAGCTGCAGTAGAACACAAAGGCATCAACTGACAGGCTGCTCCTGTTGAAATATAACAGGAAGATATTTGAGATCTCACTTAAAACATGTCCTAATTTTTCTTTCTACAGCACTAACCATAATTTCTATGGCAAAATTAACCTCCTCATTTTGTTCCTTTTTAAATTAAATGTTTTAAGTGTTACCAGTTTATTCCAATCAAGATGGCTTCAGGTGTGCCATACTTTTGTCATAAGTAAGACTGTTAGCGCTCTAGTTGTTCTTTAGAACACTCTGGGAAGCTGCAGTAGAACACAAAGGCATCAACTGACAGGCTGCTCCTGTTGAAATATAACAGGAAGATATTTGAGATCACACTTGAAACATGTCCTAATTTTTCTTTCTACAGCACTAACCATAATTTCTATGACAAAATGAACCCCATCATTTTGTTCCTTTTTAAATTAAATGTTTTAAGTGTTACCAGTTTATTCCAATCAAGATGGCTTCAGGTGTGCCATACTTTTGTCATAAGTAAGACTGTTAGCGCTCTAGTTGTTCTTTAGAACACTCTGGGAAGCTGCAGTAGAACACAAAGGCATCAACTGACAGGCTGCTCCTGTTGAAATATAACAGGAAGATATTTGAGATCACACTTGAAACATGTCCTAATTTTTCTTTCCAGAGCACTAACCATAATTTCTATGACAAGATGAACCCCATCATTTTGTTCCTTTTTAAATTAAATGTTTTAAGTGTTACCAGTTTATTCCAATCAAGATGGCTTCAGGTGTGCCATACTTTTGTCATAAGTAAGGCTGTTAGCACTCTAGTTGTTCTTTAGAACACTCTGGGAAGCTGCAGTAGAACACAAAGGAATCAACTGACAGTCTCTGCCCTTGTTGGATGTACATGTTTTACTGAGAATGTCAGACTTCATTCTCACATGACTGAGAAAGATAATGTTAATTTACAGAAAATATGCTCTCATTTTAGCTTCTGGGGCACCTTCCAAAACTGTATGGGACAAGCATGTGAAAATAGTTTTCTCTCAAACATGATTCATGATATCCCAGCAGAAGGTTTTTCACAGGGTAAAATCACCTTAGAACACACCACAATTCCTGAAATTAGTATGGTACCATCAACAAATGAATTCTAATGTAACTAAAGTCTGTTATCACACTTTATAGTTCTCCTTTTGGTAACCCTCAAAATCTTCGATTCACTACAATGCATTTCAAAGGGTACTATCATTTATATTGGTCCCAAGATGGCTGCCAGCAATTCCAGGATGAAGTGCTGACAGCCAATCAGATCTCACGATGACATGTGTGGTTAGGCTCCGCCCAGATATATATGTGTTTTTACTTTTGATTTTCTCAGCAACTACTGAACGGATTTACACCATTTAACAAAAAGGGTTCTTTTTGAACCAAGAACTACCTCTTTGCCAAATTTGGTGTAATTCCGTTCAGCAGTTCGGGCTGTAGCCTTGCATAAAGTTTCCTATGGGAAATTGATTTTTTGACTCTTATTTTTTTAATTTCTCCGCAACTACTGAACGGATTTACACCATTTAACAAAAAGGGTTCTTTCTGAACCAAGAACTACCTCTTTGCCAAATTTGGTGTAATTCCGTTCAGCAGTTCGGGCTGTAGCCGTGTCTAAAGTTTCCTATGGGAAAATGAATGGGGAAAACACGTTTTGGGACCCCCTTTTTCTCAGCCCCCGCTTGACGAATCACCCTGAGACTTTCAGGGTAGGAGCGGACCGGAGCGGGCCATAAAGTTTGAAAATTTCGCAAGATTCGTCAACCGACGCAAGAGTTATTTCAAATAGAATGTCGCGGATTTCCTATGGAAAATAGGTCCTAACTATAACTATCTACTGGCGACCGCCAGTAGATAATATGTATATATATATATATACATACAAATGCATAACCAATAAAGGCATAAATAAATAGCAACAGATCAAGCATTTCTCACTATTAAAACATAAGCATGATTAAGACATATTAAAAACATTCATGCCAAACAGTAAAAGCATCTTTTTGGTAGAAACAGGTGGACAACGGGGAGGCTGGTGGGACAGTGAGGAATCCACAGGCAGATACTGTATCCACCAGAAAAGCGTTACCGAAGGTAAGTAACTTGTTCTTCTGATGGATATTTCTGCCTGTGGATTCCTCACCTTTGAATAGAATCCCCAAGCCGTACCTCACCCGGAGGAGGGTGTCCACCTGACTAGACCAAAAATCTTGCAAAACAGATCGAGCAAAATGGCCATCCCTCCTAACCTCCGAATCCTATAATAATCAAATAATTTTTAGTCGAAATTATATTGAAAATAATACTTTAAAAATACTTTTATTAATAAATTTAGACAAACACTTAAAGGAAAACTTTTATTTATAATTAATTTAAAGATATTTCATACTTTAAAAATTACGCCGAAGTCGCGACCTCAGCGCGACTTTTCAAAATGGCTACCGGAATGCGCGCAGCCATCGTGTAGGGTGTGCGAAGGGTGCGCGACTTCTGTATAATATTTTTAAAAAAGAAAAGAATGAATATAGTTTTCCTAACTAAAAATTTTCACAATTTTTTTAAAATATATATATGTATATATATATAGAAAATAAAAAAAACATAGGATTGAGGTACATTAGACTTACAAATTTTCATTTAAAAAACCTTTGAAATTCACTGAAAAAAACATACTTTTCAGGCACTTTATAGTTAGAAATTAGCATTTAAAAAACCATAGAAATTCACTGAAAAAACCATAGGTTTTAGGAACGTTATAGTTAGTTGGACATTTCACTCGTAGAAAACCATAGAAATTCCGGTGTTATAGTTAGTTCAGCTAACTATAACTTGCGCCCCCGCAATGCACTGCTGATGACGTCACATATTACATCATTCATGACATGGTCAGTGACATCACTGATGACATCACTGATGACATCTCAAATGACATCACGAAACGCGTAGCGTGGAAGCAAGAAATAAATCTCCCTGATTGAACTTTGCACAAGTCCTGAGAGTGCATTATTTCGTGTGTCACGAAGGATTGTTTGGAATTCTAGTTACCGGGTGCTCTCCCGGGGTATGCACCACCCTCCACGGGTCCCGAGGTTTCGACGAGCGTTCTTGTGTGAATATATATATATATATATGTATATATGTATATTACCTACTGGCAGTTGCCAGTAGGTAGTTATAGTTAGGACCTTGATTCTATTCAAAAAGTGTTTTTTCTTTTGCCAATATCTTTGGCACCGTTTGACGAATCTTCGCAACATTTTCAAAACTAATGGCCCGCTTAATCCAGCTGTTGCGTTGAAAGTTTTGGGGTGATTCGTCAAGCGGAGGACAAGAAAATACGGGGTCCCAAAACATGTTTTCTCCATGTTAATTTCCATGGGAAACTGTTGACGCAGCTACAGCCAGAACTGCTGAACGGAATTACACCAAATTTGACAGAAAGGTAGCTCTTGATCCAGAGTGCACTCTTTTTGTTAAATGGTGTAAAATGTGTTCAGTAGTTCCTGAGAAATGTAAACATTTCTCAGATATACAAATATGGCCGCGGAGGATCCGCAAACCCTCCCGATCTCTTGCCTGCAATCTGATTGGCTGCCAAAACTTCAAACCAGGAAGTGTTGGCAGCCATCTTGTGACTCAGTTGAACCGAGTCACAAGGAAAAGGGTTCAAGAAGATTAAAAATTAAGAGATGGGGGCAGGGTAGAAACACCCTGACCCACTAGGCCTGCTCAGGGGGTCCCACAGGGATCCCGAGGGCCCTTAAAAGCTTTATTTCCCCCCCCAAAAAAAGTTTTAAAAAAAAGCCAGCGCTTCATTTAATTAGGCCCCGGGTGGGCCAGGTCCCGGGGCAGTTATTTGAATAGATGCGGGGACCTGAGCGGACCCCCGGAGCCCCGGGGACCGCCACCTCATTGGGGCTTTTTTTGTAAATAAAAAAAGCATGGGGGAGGCTCCTGCCTACCCCACGCAGGCCCGAGGACTGCCACCTCCCCAGGGCTCTTTTTAAAAATGTAGTGTGGGGGGATCGAGCCCCCCCACACTGCCCCGGGGACCACCACCTCTCTGGGCCATACTTTATTTAAATGCAGAGGTCCATTGTGATCCCCCAGCCCCAGGAACCACTACCTCCCCGGGGCTTTCAAGAGGATGGGAGGGGGGGCTGCCCGGCCCCCCTCCAGGAGCCCTCCATGGTCCTGGGGACCGCCAACCCCCAGGGCCGGCTCCAGCAATGTCCCTGGGTGCCCACTCCTGGGACATTGCAGTTTGCTATGGGATGGTGGGAGCACTGCTCCCGCTATCCCATAGCAAACAAGTGCTCTTGTGTGAACAAGTAAGAGCATTTTACTCTCACTTGTTCACAGTGGAGCAATTTGCTTTTTACCTTCAGGGAGCTGCATGTCAACAGCTCCCTGGGAGTAAAAAGCAATGCCGTCTCCCGCAGGAGGCGGGAGCTAGCCGGGACCTCGGGGGCCTTCAGGCTTTCCCCGAGGTACATTAAAAGATGGCCATGTCCTGAAGGATGGGGTCCCATGGGCAAAAGTGGCCAAGGGAAGGGGGGCCACATGGCCCCTCTTCTGTAAAAACAATAAAAAAATGGCAGGCCCCCAGGGGATGGGGTCTCCGGGGCTGAAATCAGCCTCTGCAAGTGGTGGGCATTAAATATATATTTTTTTCTCTCGTGGTAGGAGTCGCGACCCTATCAGGCTCTCAACGCGACCTCCAGTGGAACGTGGCGTTGGATTTGCGGATCCACCTTAAATAAATAATTAAATAGTATATAATTCAGAAGGTAGTGTTGGATTTGTGAACTTTTTTATAGAGCTAGTGAGATTGAAGTTAATAATCATACTAAAATTGATAGAGTAAGAAATAATATAAAGAAATAAAAATTAAAAGTTACATTTGAAAAGTGAAATGTGTTGTAGTACATTGAATTTGTTCTTTTGTTTTGCGAATTCATGACGGGTTCGCGAATTCTGAAAATATTTAAAAAGAGTATCTATGTTAAAAAATAAATAAGTTGCACTGTTGGGTTATAGGGTGGCTCTAACAAGAGCTGTTGTGTTCATTATGACTTTGTTGGAGCTACATGGAAGTGTGGATGAACAGCTTAAGGTTGTTGAGAAACACTCTGTTCCCTTCTTCTGTGAAGTGAACTCCATCACTTCTGTAGATGTCATGCTTATCAAAATGTAGACTGTTGTTATAGATGGAGCCCATCCTATGGTCTCTGATGTAAGCAGAAACAGATTTATTGACATTCTTCTTAGCCTTCTCAATCTGTGGACAGAATTGATTTGACCACTTCCATCTCTGTCTTTGGCATCTGCTGGAGTATACAAAGACAGTGCGAGGGAAAAACAAAATCAGCTGTGCATAGGTATCCTTCATTTAGAAAAAGCAGATAACTGATTGGTTGCTCATAAACATTATGTACTTAAAAATAGGATGCATGTTACTTTCTTGAAGAAGCATGTTTCTGATTGGCTATTGAAAAATGTTTGAAAGGTACAGTAGATAGGATAAGGTAATATTTTGCAAAAGTCAACCACACCTGCTATTTGCATTTGTAAGCTAGTGTGCTGAACTTCAAAATATGATGAACTTGCGACCTTCTGGTACAGTTGAATGTTGCAGAAAGTGATACTGTGGAAACTAGGATTAAACAGAATGGAGGAAGGGTTGAAACTTAACTGTAGTTTTAAAATATGAAATGCTAACTTATATATAAATGATATGCTACTAAAGTAAGTTTTCCCAAATCAGTACTATATTTAGAACTGGTGTGTTGTTAAAAAATAATACTAGTATTATTGGAAATAGATTTGTGAACTCCCGTAAGGGTTCGCGGCTCCATCGCGATGCTACAATGCAGCACCGCAATGGAGTCGTGACTCCAGTAAATTACAGAACCAGTTTGAGTACTTTTAGGAGAGACTAATAAAGGGTTAATATGTCTAACGAACCGAAATGGGTTTCAGAATTTGAAATAATGAAGAGAGCCTTTTGATTTGTTACTTGCATTCATTTGTGTGCAGAAAGAGAGGGAACGTTTGCCATTACTGGTTTTACCTTGTGTGGGAAAGAAAATCCTTTATGAGTTTCTGATATTTCATATTCTGCAATACTATTTGAGAGGTGAGTTACAAATTTGTAAGGTGTGTTATGAATTGTGTAGTAGTGCTTCAGTCTTTGTAGTGATATTTTTAACTTTGAAAATCATAATTTATAAAGTTTGCAAAGTATTAGAGAAGTGTGATGTTTGAAATATGTTACCAAATGTACGAAAGTGTATTGTAGTTTGTTTTATTGTACTGAAATGAAGATTGAAATAGGTTGTGCATAGTAATATGTGTGCTTTCTGAGTCTCAAATGAAAGTAGTGCAGAAAACTGATGTTTAATTCATAATGACAGATGTATTAACCTATATTGCAGTCTATATAACTCTATACCCATGTTCCCTGTATTATGATCAGAAAGGAATACACAAACAACAACAGGGTATGCTTCATCATTGGGTTCCCACCTGGGCAGCCGAGGGCAACCCAGGTGTGCTACGATGCCTGATTACAGCGGAGTGGGGTGGCTTTTGTGAAGGAAGTGAGCCAAAGTGTAAGATAAAAATGCCTCTAGGATCCTCCGTCGAGGTAGAACTACTTTAATCTTGAGGTCCCAGGGCAATATTAAAAATGATAAACGGTGGATACTGATACGGACTATAATGGTCTTTAGTATCCAAATAGCGGTCTACATGTTTCAGCCTATTCATCAAATTCAAAAGGCTTTCTTCAGGACCAACAGTGCAGTGGGGCCAAATTAGGGGGCCTTGTGAAGTATCAGCACACACACTAAGGTGTGCTGTGAGTGCAGGGGTGTTGCCGTACTTACAGTTCACACCGGCATGTATAGGGTCTGGAAAAAGCAAAACAGAGCATGAAAAACATTCAAATATAGATCAAACCATTCGTCCCTCTGTCCAGTACGACCCACATCCCATAACCAAGTGCAGAGGTTGGCCGAATGGCCCATCAAGTAGATTCCCAGTAATCGGCTCAAAAACAAACTTGTTTGTATACACTAGGTGCAAGAAAAATATACACAGTGTGAATCACATGCACAAGTGAGATAGCCTCTTATGGAGGCAAAAAAGGGACCTCCTCCGAATATGGGGTTAAGGAAGGTCCTGTGGTATGTACCAGTAGGATATATACACTAAGTGCAGGTTTTAATTAAACAAAGTGAATAACATGCATAATCAGCCTCATAATTAAGGCAAAAGGACTAAAAACCTCCACACCCACCAGTAGCGGGGGTTCTGTCGGTCCAAACAGAACAGAACTATTGCCCTGTAGAATCAAGAAAACCATTCAGCCAAAGACCAAATCCAGGAAAAAACTAGCAGATCTTACTTAGACATGCCTATATAGCATTTCTATCGATCCCTGCTGGGGGCGGACCCCTGTAGTCACACACTATATCAAAAAAATGAGGTCTGGAGTTAGAACAGGGTTCTTATGTTAGCAATAGCTTGAAAAAGGACACAGGAAAAGGAACGGGAAAGAGACCCCCATCCAGGACATAGCATAGGTAGCTTACTATGTCAAGGTGGTCCGTCCACTTTTGAACCTCTTATGGTCCAGCTCGGGATCCCGGTGGTGGTGAGGCATAGTTGAGTGCCGGTTTAAAAAGAGCACCAGACCCGGGAAACGTCAGCAGTGGCATAGCGTGTGTCGCGTCTGATGTCATACAGCGTGATGACGTCAGACGTATACGTGAGTGGAAGACTAGACCGCAACACTACTTGGGAATGCGGTCTCAGTATCAAAAACTATAAAATAAAGCTAGTGCAGAGTCTACCCTACGGTCACACTATATATGGGTATTGTGCGTGTGTGGCTAGGGTGGCAAAAGAGGCAGATTAACCATAACGGTTATAAGGTGGTGCCTGCACCTAAAAGTATATGCCAAGGACTAGACCGCAACAATACTTGGGAATGTGGTCAGGGTGTTAAAAAATCGATAATGCTAATGCTGAGTCTACCCTACGATCACACAATCTACGGGTTTTGTACGTATGTGGCCAGTGTGACAAAGAAAAAAGAGATTAACCACAACGGTTTTGAGGTGGTGCTTGCACCTAAAAATAAATGCTGATAACGTCACTTCCAGTGAAGTGTGGGAACACCAGGAAGTTCGAATGGAAAGACCATGACATGTAAGATTGGAGGGAAAAGGTACATTCATTTTGAATTGCCAGAGTGTAAAGCATCCTCAAGGCCGGTAGCAATATGTAAAGCCTATCGATAGGTAACACTGGACCTAGGGTAGGAGTGAAGCCCTGGTGCTTTATCAGGCCCAGTCGGGATATACAACCTCTTGAACCTTAACGGGACAATGAGTTACCCATTGTTAAGTGTATTCCAGGGGATATTGTCATTCAGGCCATTCTTGTGGGTTGCCAAGCGATAGACCCATCGTTGCTCACAGGGGTGTAATCTGGATCCGCATAGGGATATGTTTTAGTGTAGGAGAACTTTTTCAAGTCCTATCTTAGATTGAGTGAGGTTCTCCTTATATTCTGCCACTTCTTTATTCACCTCATATACTTTCTTCTAAATAAATTTAGAGAGTATGCGGTCTGAAATACAGATATTCATGTATTTCTATGTTTCTTTTATGTATCATGTCACTAGTAAAAGACACAGATGTACACATGCATACGTTCAGAAATATGGTTAGACTTATAACAATGATATGGGAAGGATTGCTGATTTAAATTTGGTAGGTCTAACATTGTGAGAAGTCGGTGAAAAATGAAACTGCAGCAGAAAAGTGAGATATAAGACATGTTGACAGAGGGATTAGTGATTAGGGTACTTTGTATGAGTCTCTGATAAGATACACTTGAAGTATGCCATATAAATGTCGGTGTCTGCTTGAAATGGGAAAAGCAGTCTGTCAAGTTTAAAGGTCTGTGTGGTCTTGTGACTGTGGCATGTCTCTACTTGTACATGTATTCTCACATGTGTTATGCATCTGAAGATGCTAGACATGTGAATCAGAGGTTTACAACTATTTGTATGTTTCTTCTATGTATGATGCCACTAGCAAAAGGCATACACACATGCATGCATGCCTTCAGGAACATGGTGATACTTACAACAGGAACATGGGAAGGATTGCGAATTTAAATTGGGTAGGTCTAAGATTCTGAGCAGTCGGTGAAAAATGAAGGTGCAGCTGAAAAGTGAGGTTTAAAAGATGTTAGCAGAGAGATTAGTGATAAGGCTATTTTGTATGAGTCTGTGGAAAGGTATACTTGAAGTAGGGTGTATTAATGTAGGTCTGTTTGATATGGGAAGTGCACTGAGTCAAGTTTAGAGGTCTGTGTGCTCTTGTGGCTGAGGTATGTGTCTACTTGTACATGTATTCTCACACGATTTATGCATCTGAAGGCGCTAGATGTCTGAAACACAGGTATACAACTATTTGTATGTTTCTTTTATGTATGATGCCACAAGCAAAAGGCATAGACACATGCATGCATGCTTTCAGGAATATGGCGAGACAACAGTGACATGGGAAGGATTGGTGCTTTAAATTTCTGGAGTACTTTTGGTTATTTCTGTACTCGTCTTGCCTCTTTGTGCACATTCGTTACTTTTTTGTTCAGTTCTGTTGGCTCTTTCTGCACATCTGTTGCTTCTTTCTGCACTCCTTTTGCTTTTTTCTGAACCCTTCTTCCCTCTTTCTGCACCTCTGTTGCCTGTTTGTGCACCTCTCTTGGCTCTTTCTGCACCCCTCTTGCCTCTTTCTGCACCTCTCTTGTCTCTTTCTGAACCTCCCTTACCTCTTTCGACACCTCTCTTGCCAATTTATGCACCTCTCTTGCTTCTTTCTGCACGTCTCTTGTTCCATTCTGTACCTCTCTTGCCTTTTTCTGTACCTCTTTGCCTCTGTCTGCACCTCACTTGCCTTTTTCTGCACCTCTGTAGCTTCTTTTTGCACCCCTCTTGCCTATTTCTGCACCCTTTTTCCCTCTTTCTGCACCTCTGTTGCCTCTTTCTGCACCTCATTTGCCACTTTCTGCACGTCTCTTGCCTTTCTGCACTTTTCTTGTCTCTTTCTACAATTCTCTTCCTTCTTTCTGTACCTCTCTTGCCTCTTTCTGCACCTCTTTTAGATCTTTCTGCATCTCAGTTGCTTCTTTCTGCAGCTCACTTGCTTCTTTCTGCAGTTCTCTTGCCTCTTTGTGCACCTTTCTTGCCTCTTTCTGCACTTCTCTTGTGTCTTTGTGCACCTCTGTTGGTTCTTTCTGCACTTCTCTTGTGTCTTTGTGCACCTCTGTTGGTTCTTTCTGCACTTCTCTTGCTTCTTTCTGCACTTTCTTGCTTCTTTCTGCACTTTCTTGCTTCTTTCTGCATCCCTCTTGCTTCTGTCTGCATCCCTCTTTCCTATTTCTGCACCTCTCTTGCCTCTTTCTGCACTTGTCTTGCCTCTTTCTGCACTTCTCATGCCTCTTTCTACACTTTTCCTGCCTCTTTCTGCACTTTTCTTGTTTCTTTCTGTACCTCTTTTGACAATTTCTGCACCACTCTTGCTTCTTTCTGCATGCCTCTTGTCCCTTTCTGCACCTCTCTTGCCTTTTACTGCACCTTTTTGCATCTTTCTACACCTCTCTTGCCTTTTTAGCACCTCTGTTGCTTCTTTCTGCACTTCTCTTCCCACTTTTTGTACCCTTCTTCACTCTTTGTGCATCTCTCTTGCCTGTTTGGGCACCTCTTATTCATTTTTCTGCACCCCTCTTGCCTATTTTTGCACCTCTGTTGCCACTTTCTGGACTTCTCAAGTGTCTTTCTGCACTTTTCTTGTCTCTTTTTACACCCCTCATGCTTTTTTCTGTACCTCTCTTGCCTCTTTCTGCACTTCTCTTAGTTCTTTCTGTACCTCAGTTTCTTCTTTGTGCAGCTCACTTGCCTCTTTCTGTACCCTTCTTCCCTCTTTCTGTACCTCTCTTGCCTCTTTGTGCACCTTTCTTGCCTTTTTCTATACTTTTCATGTTGTTTTTGCACCTCTGTTGGTTCTTTCTGAACTTCTCTTGCTTATTTCTGCACTTCTCTTGCTTCTTTCTGTACCCCTCTTGCCTCTTTCTGCATCCCTCTTCCCTTTTTCTGCACCTCTCTTGCTTCATTCTGCACCTCTCTTGTCCATTTTGGTATCTCTCCTGCCTCTTTCTGCACCTCTTTTCCTCTTTTTGCATCTTACTTCCCCTTTTCTGAACCTCTGTTGCTTCTTTCTACAGTCTTCCCCTCTTGCCTCTTTCTGCACCTCTGTTGCCTCTTTCTGGACTTCTCTTGTCTCTTTCTGCACCTTTATTGCCTCTTTCTGCAGCTCTGTTGCTTCTTTCTACAGTTCTGTTGTTTCTTTCTGCACCTGTGTTGCTTCGTTCTGCACCCCTCTTGCTTCTTTCTGCACCCCTCTTGCTTCTTTCTGCACCTCTCTTGGTTCTTTCTGCACATTACATGCTTGTTTGTGTACCTCAGTTGCCTCTTTCTGCACCTCACTCTCTTCTTTCTGCACCTCTCTTGCCTCTTTCTGCACCTCATTCTCTTCTTTCTCTACCTCTTTTGCTTCTTTTTGCATGTCTCTTGTCCTTTTCTGAATCTCTTTTGCCTTTTTCTGCACCTCCTTCCCTCTTTCTGGTCCTCTCCTGCCTTTTTCTGCACCTCTGTTGCTTCTTTCTGCACCCTTCTTGCCTCTTTTTGCACCTTTCTTGCCACTTTCTGCACTTCTCTTGCCTCTTTCTTCACTTTTCTTGTCTCTTTTTTTACATTTCTCTTGCTTCTGTCTATACCGCTCTTGCCTCTTTCTGCATCTCTCTTAGTTCTTTCTGCACCTCAGCTTCTTCTTTCTGCAGCTCACTTGCTTCTTTCTGCACTTCTCTTGCCTCTTTCTCACCCTTCTTCACTCTTTCTGCACCTCTCTTGCCTCTTTCTGCACCTTTCTTGCCTTTCTGCAATTCTCTTGTTTCTGCCCCTCTGTAGCTTCTTTCTGTACTTCTCTTGCTTCTTTCTGCACTCCTCTTGCCTCTTTCTGCATCACTCTGTCCTGTTTCTACACCTCTTGCCTCTTTCTGCACTTGTCCTGCCTCTTTCTACACCTCTAATGCTTCTTTCTGCACATCTCTTGTCCCTTTCTGCACCTCTCTTGCCTTTTACTGCACCTCTTTGCCTCTTTCTACACCGCTCTTGCGTATTAGTGCACTTTTCTTACGTCTTTCTGCACTTCTCTTGCTTCTTTCTGTACCTCTTTTGCCTCTTTCTGTACCTCTCTTGGTTTTTTCTGCACCTCACTTGCTTGTTTCTGCAGTTCACCTTATTCTTTCTGCAGTTCTCTTGGTTTTTTGTACACCTCTCTTGCCTCTTTCTGCACCATCCTTACCTCTTTCTGTACCTCTCTCGCCAATTTCTGTACGTTTCTTGCTTCTTTCTGCATGTCTCTTGTCCATTTTTAGACCTCTTTTGTCCTTTTTTGCACCTCTGTTGCTTCTTTCTGCAGTCCTCTTGCCTCTTTTTTCACCCTTCTTCCCTCTTTCTGTACCTCTGTTGCCTGTTTCTGCACCTCTCTTGCCTCTTTCTGCACCCCTCTTCCCTCTTTCTGTACCTCCCTCATCTCTTTCTGCACCTCTCTTGCCAATTTCTGCACTTCTCTTCCTTCTTTTTGTATGTCTCCTGTCCGTTTCTGAACCTCTCTTGCCTTTTTCTGTAGCTCTTTTCCTCTTTCTGCACCTCTCTTACCTTTTTCTGGACCTCTGTTGCTTCTTTTTGCACTCCTCTTACCTCTTTCTACACCCTTCTTCCCTCTTTCTGCACCACTTTTGGCTGTTTGTGCACCTCTCTTGGCTCTTTCTTCACCCATCTTGTCTCTTTCTGCACCTCTCTTGCCATGTTTTGCACTTCTCTTGAATCTTTCTGCACTTTTCTTGTCTCTTTGTACACTTCTTTTGCTTCTTTCTGTACCTCTCTTTCCTCTTTCTGCACCTCTCTTAGTTCTTTCTGCACCTCAGTTGCTTCTTTCTGCAGCTTACTTGCTTCTTTATGTACTTCTCTTGCCTCTTTCTGCACCCTTCTTCCCTCTTTCTGAACCTCTCTTGCCTCCTTGTGCACCTTTCTTGTCTCTTTCTGTATTTCTCTTGTCTCTTTTTGCACCTCTGTTGGTTCTTTCTGCACTTCTCTTGCTTTTTTATGTACCCCCTTGGCTCTTTCTGCACCCCTCTTGTCTCTTTCTGCACATCTCTTGGTTCTTTCTGCACCTCTCTTGCCTCTTCCCGCACTTCTTGTGCATGTTTCTGCACCTCTCTTGCTTCTTTCTACACCACTCTTACCAATTTTTGCACCTCTCTTGCTAGTTTTTGCACGTCTATTGTCCCTTTCTGAACCTCTCTTTCCTTTTTCTGTCCCTCTTTCCATCTTTCTGCACCTCTCTTGCCTTTTTGTGCACCTCTGTTGCTTCTTTCTGTACTCCTCTTTCCTCTTTCTCCTCCCTTCTTCCCTCTTTTTGTACTTCTATTGCCTCTTTCTGCACCTCTCTTGCCTCTTTCTGCATCTCTCTTGCTTCTTTCTGCATATTTCTTCCTCTTTCTGCACTTCTCTTGCCTCTTTCTGCACTTCTCTTGCTTGTTTTTGCACCTCTGTTGCTTCTTTATACACCTGTCTTGCTTCTTTCTGTACTTTTCTTTCTGCACCAATCTTGTCTCTTTTGTACCTCTCTTGCCTCTTTCTGCATCTCTCTTGCCTCTTTGTGAACTTCTATTGGATGTTTGTGCACCTCTGTTGCTTCTTTGTGCACCCCTATTGCCTCTTTGTGCACCTCTGTTGCCTCTTTCTACAATTCTCTTACATCTTTCAGTAGCTGTGTTGCTTCTTTGTGCATTTCTCTTGGCTCTTTGAGCACCTTTCTTTTTCTTTCCACACCTTTCTTTCTCTTTCAGCACCTTTCTTCCTCTTTCTGCAGTTCTCTTGCTTGTTTCTGCACTTCTCTTTTTTTATTTCTTATGAAGAGAATAGCAATGTAATTGTAAGTAATTGCTTAGTGGTTATTATGAATATTGATATGTAATTAATTTAAAATTGTTAATTGATGTAACAAGCTATTTAAAATGTTTTTTTAGAAAATTATTTTATTTGGATCAAAATTGAAGATGGCAAGAAAACATGAAAAGAGAAGAGAACAAAGAAAACAGTACTACTTAAAGAAAAGTAAACAGAGTACATTAGAAAAAGAGCAAAATGTTTCTCAGGATAAAATCTCTTCTGGTAAGAGAACTAAACAGTTTCTTAAAACAGTTGTAGAGAGATTTAAAAAAGTCAATAATAATGAAAGGAAAAAGAAAAGTTTTACAACAAAGCAGAAGGAAAAGAAGAATTATAATGGTAAAAAAATATTAGTTTATGGAAAAACAACAAGAAGGCAAAATCTACTTAAGGAGATACATATAAGAATGTTTAGAAAGAGACTAATTCAAAATGTATTAAAAGATTGTAAAAAATGTAAAAGAAGATCAGAAGTGTATAAGAAGAAGCAACACATTGAAAGTGTAGTAGATAGTGCTTTTGAATTGAAATGAAAATTATTTATATTAATATTGAAGAGAATGAGAACATTGTATAAAACAATTGTGTTTATGAAAGAGAAAAGCAAAAGAAAAAGACTTGTGAATAAAAGTAACTTTTCCGAAACTTTTACTGGTGAATGGAAGCACACTTCCAGTACTGAGCCTTTCTTTAATGAAGAAAGCTATTTTTAAGAGACCACATTAGTACATGCAGTTGATACTAGCGGTCGATGCCATGAGATGAAAGATGATTCTCCCGTTCCAAAAGAAAAAATGGTTGTTAGGAATGTGGAAGAAGTAATAGCTGAAGAAGTTCAAGGTAGGTATACACAAGCTCCTGTATACAAGTGGGATTGTAGCAGTATTTGCAATATTCGACAGGAATCTATTGACATATTACGAATTGTTTCACGACAATATTCAAAACAAAGTGTTAAACAGAAGATTAAGATGTTACAAGGACTAGATCCATGTAAAATAGGAAAATATACTAAGTTGCAAGGTCATTCTCTGGCTTGTCTTTCAAGAAAATGTGCCAAGGTACTTTTCAACATTTAAGAATGTTAGCTGTACACCACTCTGAAATGCGAAAGTTAGTAAGGAGACTCTACTATGTAAAAACTCTAGCATTATGTTTAAGTGAAATGAACACAGCTCTTTTGCACGGTTCAGTATCAGATGTACAAAACATTTGTGATGATATACAGTTTTGTTTTTCTGTTTCCCAAGATAAGTGTAGAAAAAGTGAGAGTTTAATAAGTGTTAGTGTTGAAGAACACGGGAAAGAGATTAGTATTGATGAGTTTGCAGAAGAAATTACAAAGTTTAAGACAGTTTCGCCTGAAAAACCAAACTATGGGGGTCATTATGATAGCCGGCGGATCGTTACCACCCGTATGGCGGTGGTATTGGCCGCCCGCCATTTCTGTCCGCCCGCCTAACATTTCCCCACCGCCATATTACAATGGCGGTGGGGACCCAGGCGGACGGAAAGACCGTCCGCCGCTTTTCCGCCGGTCGACTCGTCGACTGGGCGGAAAAGGGCTCTAACATGGTGGCGGTGTCTGCAAGACACCGCCATCCATATTAGGATGGTGGCGGAAAGCAGCCTTTCCATGGCGGTGTTACCGCCATGGAAAGGCATGTAGTCTTTGCTTCTCCAGGGGTTTGGGGGGGTGTACATTTGAATGCACAAGGTGAAAGGCACCGCGCGGTGCCTGTCACGTTGTGCATTGCGTTTTTCACATTGCGGCGGGTGCTGCTGACAGCACCGCCCGCCGCAATGTGAACAATACGGGATGCCACCTTGGTGGTGGCATCCTAATACACATGGCGGGACCGCCGCACCTCTTGCGGGCGGTCCCGTTTGCCTTTGCGGTGGTGGGCGGACTTTGTCCACCCGCCATCGTAATGACCCTCAAAGTTTGTATTTGTTGTCGACATACTCACTATAGAAGTCAAACTAGGAATGTTGATTTATATTTAAAAAGTGAAAAGGAAAACAATGGTAAGTGGCAGCAATTTGGTGTTTATTTGTTGGTAGAAGATCAGTTTGAGTTGGCTATTGATCAAATTATTTGTAAATACTGGTACAACAAATTAGAAGAAAACAAAATGCCAGCTATAGCAGTACATAACAACTTAGAGTTGGTACCTATTCCTCAGGAACTGGCAGATTTAAATGCATATGTGTCTATTCTTAGTCAATCTGTACACCCATTTCAGGCCATAGTTCTTATGGAGCCTAAAACAGGTAAGCTGCCACCAACAGATGTACAAAGAGGTCTGAAAGGAAGAGTTGTGTACTTACCTTTAGATTTTAAGAAAAACATTGAAACTGTTGGTGTAGACAGGGAGGAAAATGAGCCATTAGTTATTCTAGTAACTGGTGTACCAACAAAGAGTCGAAAAATCTGGCAAGAGTTTGTAGATGTTACTAAACTTCAGAAGGCTACATTGTACCTGGTCCAGAATAATATTTTTTATAAGAATGTAAATGTTGATGAAGAAGCAATATGCTTAGGAGATGAATCACTAATGTCAAGTGGCCAAATAGAAAAATTGGACAAGTCCAGGAGTGAAGAGATTTATGAACATTATACTATACATCCTCTACATTCGAAAGAAATCATAGGAAACAGTATTGAAATATTTCAAATGAAGGAAGCACAGGGAACTCCCATGAGTGTATGGGAAAACATTTTAGAAGCTCCTTGTTTTCCACAGATATTCCCCACTGGAGAAGGTGGACGATTTGATGAGTGAGCTGTACGGATTCCAGCTTCATAATACCGCTGAACCAGATTGTACTCTGAAGATCCAAGATTTTGACAGTGCATTCCATATATATTTCATCTTTTTTTTTAAAGTGATTTGTCTGCACTTTCATATGCAGTGAACCACATAATAAAAACAGGAGTTCATCTTCAACATGTTTCACAAAAGAATTCATGGACAAAGTTCAACAAAGAGATGAAAATTTTGAATCTCATTTAATTAATTTGATGGCGTGTCAACGTGGTACCAATGAATACTGGTTTCGTTGTCATGGTGAACTTAAATGCATGTTAAGAAACGTAGGTACACCTACATGGTTTGTAACACTTAGCTGTGCTGAATATGTGTAAGAAGATTTACTTGAATTTCTACGAGAAGCAAATTCAAATGTTAAAAACATTGAATTGAAGACACCTATAGAACTCTGTTCCTTGTATTCTGTAAATGTCTGAAGGTATTTTAACCATAGGTTTCAAAGTATGATGTAGTTTATCTGCAATAAAAACATTCCACCTCTTGGAGAAGTTACTGATTTCTTTTGGCGAAAAGAATACCAAACCAGAGGTGCTCCTCATATACACATGCTATTATGGATAAAGAATGCACCAAAATTTGGAACTGATACTGATGAAGCTGTTTTGTCTTTCATCGAACAGCATGTCAGATATGCCATTCCATGAGATGGAGGAGAAAAGAGCTTGAGACAGCAAGTTTTATAGTTTCAAAGTCATCGATGTGGGAAATACTGCAGAAGAAAATACAAGTGTAAAGGGTAATTTTGTACAAAATGCCGTTTTGGATAATTCAATTGCTGTTGCTCGCTATGTTACATCATTTGTTACAAAATCTGAGATGAAAGAAATGTGGGAAGAAATTTCAGCAGAGAAGAGTCTTAGCAAGAAATTGTACAGCTTCAGCTTGAAAATGCTTTCCCATAGAGAGATTGGATATTATGAATGTTCGGATCGTTTTAGCTCAGCCAGTTTATATTGAAAGTCAAGAGGAATCATTTGGGTAAGTCTAGGTCTTGCCTCTACTTGAAATAGATTTTTGAAATCTTTACAAGAAATCGAATACTTAGCACAGTATTAACCAGAAAGTACTGATATTGTCAAAACTAATATGTTGGATACATACTATCTCAAAAGGAGTCCACATCTTGAAAACCTATGTCTGTATGAAATAATTCAGCACTATACGTTTAAAAAGAATGTTAGAGAAAATATAAAAGAAGAAAGATATACAGTAATTGGATGTGATGGATGTCTAGTGAAACATGTCAAAGGGAATCTTATTAATCACAGAAAACTGACTTGCCATAGTGCAGATAAGAGAGAATTTTTCTATTTAGCACTTCTGCAACTGTTCAAGCCTTGGCGTAGTGAAACAGAATTACTTGGAGATTTTGACTGCTATGAAGATTCTTTTGATGCAACAAAAGACAGCATTCAGTGCACAATGTTTCCAACTTATCTACACATGTTAAATGATGAGATTGAATAAGAAAGTACTATTGCAGCTGAAATAGCTAGATAAAGTTCACAAGGCAGTCAAAGTTCTGGTCCACCGAGTCAACATCCACTAGGACAATCAATTATTGAAAAAGAAGCAGCGATCGTCATGAATGAGGTAGAAACTGCAATGCAAGCACAACAGGATATTATTCAGTTGGGAAAGTTAGAGGAACAACTAAATATTGAACAAAAAGAAATATATCTAGAAGTCAAACAACAGGTAGAACATGGTTTGCTGCATGAAAAAAAAGAATGCCAATGTTCATCATTTAAACCTATTTTAATGTACATTAGTGGCCAAGCTGGAACAGGGAAAAGTTTCTTAATTAAAGTTTTGACCAGTTATATATACAAAACTACAGAATCACATTTATCTTGTGTCGTGCCAGCTCCAACTGGATTAGCAGCACACAACATTAAAGGGATTACTATACATTGATTGCTTATGCTACTTGTTGAACATGATAATAAATTGGAATATCAGAAGCTATCTGGAGAAGCTTGTTATGAAGTCTCACGAGTACTGAAGAAAATGAAACTTTTAATCATTGATGAGGCGAGCATGGTCTCAAACTTATGCTTGCCTTTTTACATTAAAGAGTGCAACAGATTTTAAAAACAGATTACGATGTACTGTTTGGAGGAAAACATTTAATTGTATTTGGAGATCTACTACAACTTACTCCTGTAAAAGGACAACCTGATTTTAAAACACTTCTCCATGAAGACACAAGGAAATCTTTGGGAAGTATTAGAAATGTAAACATTTGGTTAAATTTTGAATATAAAGAACTTGTTAAGAATATGCGACAAGCAAGTGATGAAGATTATGGAAACATTCTTCAAGACAAAAGAATTGGTGTCTTGACGGAACATGGTAAACAAACTATAGAAAGCCGGCTACTAAGGAACTTTTACAACTGGAAAAATAGCAGCAGAAGTAATGTACAATACGCTTGTAGAAAATAAGTCTATAGTTTGCCTAATGCCTACAGTGCAAGAGTGTGAAACATTTAATCAACAACTTCTCAAACTGGAAAAACAACAAATTGTGTAAATTGAAGCTATTAATAAAATCAAACACCAGGGAGTGACACAATTCTTCTAACGGAGAAACTGCAGGCTAAATTGCATTCTTTGGAAAAGTCTGTATCTAAAACTGCAGGCTTAGAAAAGACTTTACATGTATGTATAAACTGTTGGGTAATTTTGCGGTGTAATTAGAATGTAGAAGAACGATTACTAAATGGAGCAATGGGAAAAGTTGTTGATTTTGTAAATTTTCAGAATAGAGATGGAATAGAATTTTTGATTATAAAATTTGATCAGATTAATGAGGTAAGACAGATTGGGCGTTCTGTAGTACGGGTTTTGCTTGTAAAAGATTTGTATGTTCGCAGGAAACAGTTTCCTCTATCTTTAGCATATGCAGTAACTATTCATAAATCTCAAGGGTTAAGTATAGACAGAGCTTTTGTAAATATTGGAAGTACGGTGTTCAAAGAGGGAATGGCATACATTGCATTGTCTTGAGTAAGAACATTGTCTGGTTTGTATTTGATAGATTCTGATGAGAAAAAGGTTAGTGCTGATGCAAATTGTGTAAGAGAGTACAATCATTTAAGAAGACTTAATGCTCCTGATTTAGATGAATATCCCATATATGAGAAACGTATAGTGTGTCCAAAACAGAAATATGTCAAAGATGCAACTGAGGTTAAAAAAAGAAAGCAACTGAAGAGAAAGTTGAAAGTATAAAGAAAAAAAAATAGAAAGTGTTGATGATATTGTAGGATACCAGTTAGAAAAGAGTTCAGGTATCAACTGTTCTGCTAATGTGATTCTGAATGTTGTGTTTCATTTACCACACCTTCATCATGAAATCATGTTAAATTGTGAAAAAAGTAAGCCTGGGCGGTGAACTACGCTACGCTCGCGGAGCTTGCGAAGTTGCGGTAACTTTGCGATTCGCGTAGAACGCGAAGTTACCGTGCACTACGCAATTTGCGGCGTAGCGTAGCTGTTTTTCTTCTTCGCGCGCTCAATATACGTTCTCGCGCGTGCGGTAACGACCTACCGTGATTCTGCGTTTGCCGACGCGACTTCCTATCCGTTCGCGGGCGCCACGAGATTTGGAATCCGGCCGCACGATCCCGCGAGAGTGTGCGAACGCGAACACGTCATTCGGACGCACGATCTGACTTCCGGCGGCAGTGTTGGTAAGATCGCGATCCCGAACACGAAGAAACTACAATCTGGCGAAGAATATATCTCGAGCATCATAAAACCTTCTCGAAAATGATGAATTAGTTCATTTTGCACAAAAAACTCCTCAGGGTGTCATTTAGAGATGTAGTTTGGTGAGCAAGGAGTCCTTTTTCTTTTTTTCCAAGAGGAAGGAAGTGCCCCTGATTCTCAAACTTCCTGTTCCTGTCCAGCAGGCTTCTCCCAGTGTTTTGTCCATGTGCTGTTCACTTTCATTTGGATTTGGAGCTGGAAGGATCACTTTTTGTGTCTGTCTGCTGCATCATATCATTGGATTGGATTTGAGAACTCTTGGATTTGAGATTTTACAAGTAAGTTGGAGAATTGGTGTACTTGTTTGTTTGATTGGGGCTTGTTTGTACCTACATTTTTTGTGGGGATTTTCCATATTTTTTTAAATGTATTGTTGTGGCCTGTAGTTTCGGCAGGGGCCTAGTTGTTTTTCTTTGATTGGAATTTCAGCCAGTAGGCCCAGACTAGAGCCAGAGGTACCCATGGGTGCATGTTTCTGTGGTGTCTGTTGAATTTAAAGTTTAAACATCACGTAGGCCGGGCATCCATGGATGGCATTGTTTTGAATTGGTAAAAGTGGTTTTTGGGGCGTATTTTATTTTTTTGGGTGTTTGTTAAATAAATAGGCCTTTTTAGCCAGTAGGTAACCCTGGGCGTTCAGCTCGCGGACTTTGGGCAAGTCCGCACTGCGCGACAACGCGGACTTACACTTTTTATCTTCTTCGCGCGCTCAATGTACGTTTTCGCGCGCGCGATAACGACAATTTGTGACGATCGCGATGCCGAACACGCAGAATTTACAATCTGGCGAACAATATCTCTCGAGCATCATTAAACCTTCTCAAAAATGTTGATTTAGTTCATTTTGCACAAAAAACTCCTCAGGTTGTCATTTAGATGTAGTTTGGTGATCAAGGACTCATTTTTTTTTTGTTTTACAATTTTTTCCAAGAGGTAGCAAGTTTCTCAGAGTCTCCAACTGCCTGGTCCTGTCCTTTGTCTTCACTTTTTTGCTATTTTGGGTGGCCTGGCCATGTGGGTGGCGGCCATTTTGTAAAGCCAGGCATTGTGCTTTTGTCATAGGCCTGCATTGTCTGTCTTGTGTTCCTTTTCTTGTTGTTCTGGGTGGCCTGGCCATGTGTTGGCGGCCATTTTGTGTGAACAGCCACTGTGCTTTTGCCATAGGCCTCCAAGCTTGCGGCCTAGTGTGCCAGTAGGCCCGGAGGTAGTCATCCTCATGGGTGCATAAAAACTGTTTCTGTGTTATCTGTTGAATTGTAACATAATTTAGGCCATGGATGGCATTGGATTGATTTTCAAAATGTGGCTTTTGGGGCGTATTTTATTTTTTTGGGTGTTTGTTAAATAAATAGGCCTTTTCAGCCAGTAAGTAACCCTGGGCGTTCAGCTCGCGGACTTTGGGCAAGTCCGCACTGCGCGACAACGCGGACTTACACTTTTATCTTCTTCGCGCGCTCAATGTACGTTTTCGCGCGCGCGATAACGACATTTTGTGACGATCGCGATGCCGAACACGCAGAATTTACAATCTGGCGAACAATATCTCTCGAGCATCATTAAACCTTCTCGAAAATGTTGATTTAGTTCATTTTGCACAAAAAACTCCTCAGGTTGTCATTTAGATGTAGTTTGGTGAGCAAGGAGTCATTTTTTTTTGTTTTACAATTTTTTCCAAGAGGTAGCAAGTTGCACAGAGTCTCCAACTGCCTGGTGCTGTCCTTTGTCTTCACTTTTTTGTTATTTTTGGTGGCCTGGCCATGTGGGCGGCGGCCATTTTGTTAAACCAGCCACTGTGCTTTTGCCATAGGCCTCCAAGCTTGCGGCCCAGTATGCCAGTAGGCCCAGAGGTAGTCACCATGGGTGCATAAAACTGTTTCTGTGTAGTCTGTGGAATTTTGGCATCATTTAGGCCATGGATGGCATTGAATAGATTCAATTGAATTGCGAAATGTGGTTTTTTTTGGAGGGTCTGACTATTTCCCTTATTTGGTGTGTTAAATAAATGCCTTTTTTGCGTGTCTACTGTGTAATTATAATTGTGTTGTTGTAGTGGTTGTCTAACTTTCCAAAGTGTTTTTAGCCATGTGGATTTTAGTTTTTGCATTAAAGCTGTGTGTGTTTTATAAGGCATCCTTTGTCTGCCCATATATAGGCCTGCTTGAGTTCATTGTTTGCCGTGCCTTGTGCCTGTGAGTCACCATGTTTCTGGGGGCCATTTTGTTGTGGTAGTTATTAGTGTGCTGTTTTTGCCACATAGGCCTGCATGTCTTTCCATTTTTCCTCTTGTTTTACTGCTTCCAAATCCATCCCCATTGCCAGCTGCAGCTCCCTGATGCTGCTATATAATACATCCCACGTGATGCACAAATTTAGGCCAAACATGCTCCAGTACATTTTAGTTCTTGTTCTTTAATATTCTTATTCTTCCAGAGTGTACAGTAGCCAGGAAAGCCCTGGCCTTGTTGTCAACGTCTCATAAATGGCTACACTGTGTGTTGTTGTTGGCAGAGTTTCTGAAATTTAATAATTGAGGCCACCACACACTAAGTTCTATATTCTATTTGTTTGATTTGTGCTATGTTTGACTGATGTTCTGGCTTTTTTGCTTTTAGGTGCACAAAGACTGAGGAGGAGGTGTGTCTCTCATCATTGCCTGTTGCACTTCCAGACAGACATCCTGCTGCTGGACACACAACGTGACGTGTGACCTGACCAGACATCTCTGCAACTGAGTGCTGCTGACATCTGAAGAAGATGGGCCCAAAGAAAGCAGGTACCAGGTCCTCCAGTACCAAGAAAGTTGCTATTGAGAAGAAGAAGGAACAGAAGAAGCAAGTGACACTGAAGTCTGGTGTGCCGGCCAATACCTTTTTGGGAAAAACAAAATTGCGCCTGCAGCAGCGGTGTCCGGGGGGCAAGCTGGGGGCAGCACCTCCGCATCAGTGGACCCAACCCACCAACCCAGGCCCAAGCACATGAGTAGGGAAGAGGTAGCCAGCCTAATGGTGGAAAGCAGTGATGCTGAGCCGGAGATAAACTTATCGCTATCTCAAAGTAGTACCCAATCAACGCAGGAGGAAACACAGCAGATAAGTGGTCAACAACAACAGCCGCAACCACCGCCCGCAATAGTAGTTGTTGTTCCTCCTGAAGTAGGGGCAGTTCAGGAAATTGAGCCTCATGCAGAGGTAGAAGAAGAAGCCACTCATTCAGAAGATCCATTGTCTTCCAAATTCCCAGCAAGGAAAAGGAGGGGTAGTCCATCGAGTTCTTCGCCAAGCCCCCCTTCTGATGATCTAGATGCCACTTGGAAGCCACAAACTAAGTCTGAGAGGGAGCCACGTTCCAAGACCAAGCTAGGGAAAAGGAAGGTTCCAGAAAGCCTTACACTTATGGAGGTCGATGTAGAACAGCAAGATGATGATGATGATGACGACGAGCCAGTCATCACGAACATCACTCCCGGCCCCGAGGAGATGGAGACCAACATTCTTACTCTATCCAAAATCGCTGCGAGGGATGTAGCACGCATACCTCCACAGGTAACACCAACACGACCTACAGCTTCCATATTTGCATTAGCAAAGGCCCGGCAGAGACCTACATCCAGCACAACCACCACCTCTGTAGGAGTAGGTAGTGGTACAGCAGCACAGAGTCAAATTCAACACACACCCTACAGATCATCCGGCATTGGAAGTGGCACCTCCAGCAGGAGGCCAAAGTTAAGCTCCCCAGTTTGGGACTTCTTTACGGTTAGCGAAAAGGAGGAGAACATTGCTATATGCTCCATTTGTAATACCTCTGTTAGTCGTGGTAAGCGTGGTACAAACTATGGTACCGGAGGCCAAATGACCCATCTGAAAAAACACCACTTGATCAGCTGGGAGGACCACCTTCGCGACAGAAAAAAACTGCAACCATTGGTGTTGGTGGGGATAAAGGAGTAGAAGAAGAAGATCCGATCACGGTGGAAGAGGAAGGACAGGGAGACATTCTCTCTGGTAGTGGTACACAAGGTGTCCCTGACCCCAGCAGTGCAGTCTTAACGTTGCACACATCTTCAGCAACATCTCAGTGGCACAAGAGTAAGAGTCAGCCGGAGACACCAAGAAGTACCAGGTCCGCACTACCAAAAAGTGCGTTGAGCCTAAGAGAAAGGAAAACCATGCAGCCTACCATTATCAGCATGTTTGGGGGTGAGGGGCAGTACGAACGCAACCACCCAATAGCACGTTTGTACAATGCGAAGCTGGCTAAAATGTTAGCACTGGACCTTCTCCCTTTTTCTTTTGTTGAAGGGTTGGGTTTTGTGGAATTTGTGTCAACCATCTGCCCAAAATGGCATGTTCCCAGCCGCTACTATTTTGCCAGAGTTGCAGTTCCAGCACTACATCACGACGTGCTGGAATTGCTAGGAAAGGCCTTGAAGCAGAGTGCTGTTCACAGTATCCACCTGACTACAGACATGTGGACCAGTTGCCAAGCCACAGATTACATGTGCATCACTGCACACTGGATCAGTGTGGTGTTAGAGAACAGCTATCTGCTGGTGTTGATACTGCAGAGATTTTTCATGCCACTCGCAAACATGCAACTGTAGCCATGTTTGCCATGGAGAAATCTCATACTGCTGCAAACATTTTGGAAGAGTTTAACACCAAGGTCTTTGAGTGGCTGCGCCCAAGAGGGCTTACGATTGGTTTTGTACCACGGACAACGGCAGTAATGTAGTTTTGGCCATGCGCAATGGTGGCTATTTCAGGGTCCCGTGTTTGGCACACTGCATTAACATTGTTGTTCAAGACTTTTTGAAAAATGAAGCAAAAGTCAGCAACTTACTGGTCACCTGCAGAAGAATATGCACACATTTCAGCCATTCTTTTAAAGCCCGGAAGCAACTGAGGGTCATTCAACGTGAGCATAAACTGCCAGTCAAAGCGCTCATCCAGGAGGTGCCAACACGTTGGAACTCAACTTATTACATGCTTGATCGTCTGTTTGAACTGTACATACCACTCAATGCTTATGTCATGCAAAGAATAGGGGAACCTACTGTGAGAGGCATGACCGTTGAGATGGCTCAATGGGACCTCATTAAATGCCTGACTGAGATGCTACTTCCTTTTGAGATCTTCACACGTGAAGTCAGCAGGGAGGACTGTACTATGGGCCAAGCTATCCCATTGTTGCACATGCTAGAGCAACAGCTGAAGGATGTGTCTGAAACGTACGCAGGTGTGGATGACAAACAAGACGCATATCATTTTGCGGAGACCTTAGCCGCTCGCTTATCGGAAAATTCAAGGATTAAAAATAAAATTTTGTCACAACCACATTACATTAGTGCCACAATTTTGGATCCACGGTACAAAGTATTTCTGAACAGCAAGGCAGTAATTCCTTTTCGGAAGTGGATGTTGCCAACTACAAAACTTTGATAGCTAAGGAAGCAACTATTTTCGAAAGCGAACGGCTGTTAATTACAGGCCCCCACCCCAGGCCATAACCAGTACTACAGGGCATCCAGAGTCAAGTTCTACTTCGGAGCCTGAGGGCAGTGCATTTGCCTCCCAGCAGTCACCTACACCAACAATAACATCAAGAACAGGATCATCCACAGCACAATGTGCAACTGATTGGTTTCTACAGCAGGGGTATGGTAAGTCCAGTGCTGATGCAAAGGCAAAACCGGCCGAGCACATCCGAGCACCCCTTAACATTGAGCGGATGGTCCAGGCCTATCTGGATGACCCAACAGAGGTCTTCATGGATGGAAACCCATTGGTGTATTGGTATGGGAAAAGAAGCCAATGGACAGTGCTCAGCAGGCTGGCGATAAAGTATCTCGCTTCCCCTGTCGCAAGTGTCTCTTCTGAGCGTGTTTTCAGTGCTGCTGGTGCCATTGTAACTTCGAAAAGGACCAGTCCCTCGGCCCAAAGTGTGGAGAGGTTAACCATGATCAAAATGAATCAGCACTTTATACCACCGGATTACAAAATACGTGAATCACAGCAGGAAGAGCAGAGCGACTTGGATGACGTAAATAGTGCGTTACAGGACCTACTTCTGTCCGAACCACCAGAGTTTGAGGACGAGATCCTCTTCCCTGACAACTAGGCTTTCAAATTGTTGCTTTCTTCCTTCCTTTATGTGTCTGTGTATCTGTCTTTCTGGTTCAAATCAAATCACAACAAAACCATCACCACCGTCTTCTTTTTATTTCCCTATTGGAGTTGCACGTCTGTGCATTTAACTGTCCACTCTTCAGAGTCCTGCTTCATCTTCCTGTCTCGCACAAGTACATTTCCATCAAGCCAGACATTAGTACAAGAAATGTTGCCTTTACCAGTCCCGCCTCCATTAGAAGTGAAACGTGACTACTATAGCTATCCTCCGTTTTGTTTTCGAGCCGAAACTCATCAGTGTCCGAAGGCTACAGCCTCAGCAGGCATCCAAAGGTCCTCACTGTCAGGACAGAAGGTACTTGGCAGAGAAAGACAAGAGACTCTTCGAAGAAACTTGCTGACATTTGTGCAAACTCAAATGACCAGCAATGAGCACTACACAGGCCGCGGCCCATCATCACAGTGCTGACCATGGGAAGCAACTTAAACTGTGACAAAGAAGTGCCACAGATGAATAAGACGAAAACCGAAACAGCGCCTAACACTCAAAATGAATGTGGACTGGAGTAATGATGAGGCCACTGCCCCGCAAAAAAAAAAAAAAAATGTCAGAACTAGGCATCTGATGATCTGACAGCCAAAGAGAAGAGCAAGACAGGTAATGATGGAATGCATTGGATGTTTGCAGACTCTGAGCGATTGCTGTTGTTTGTTGTTGATGTTGTGCATGAAGTCGAACTCTACTCTACTAGTTAATAATCTACAAAGTGACTCAAGTAAGTCAGTGACAGTCAATGTTTCCCTTCTTGTTGTTTAATAACCAAATTGTACTCCTACTACTGCAGGTGCAGGCCAATATCTGTTGCAATTTTTTTATATGGAATATGGACTTAATCGGAGTCAATACAGACTGAGTTGTAGTTGGACAACACGTACCACACCATGATGATGACCATACTATCTTTTCGCGAGCAGTCATTCAGTTGGATCGGAGATGATTCAAGGACTAACTGCATTTCATGAAGTGGCATAAGGTAAACATAAACACAACAATTCAACAAGAAAGTAGTAAACACAGCAGACCTACATGTCCATGTAGTGGTCTAGTCGAGTGTAGTGATGACTGACAGCGGCGCATTGATTTTGTCACTTAATTAGGAAAATGCTAAGTTGCTGTGTATGCCTTTTGTCTGGCTATGTCAAAAATTAAGGTAAATGGAGGTTGGGTCACGGGCTGGTGCTGTGGTGGGCCTGTTCTGTCCTGTTGTTGTAGTAGCTTAATGCTGTAAACAGAATCTACACGATATATCCAAGCCGCCTCACTCTGAAAGTGTTCTCTCTTCTCTTCTTGGACTCCACCGTAAATGATGTTTTTTTTTTATTCATTGATTTCTCAATACCCCTTTTGTTTTTCCATCTTGACGTTACAGGCCGGCCTTTACCCTGTGCTTGCTATACTGGGAGACACAACTCACATTTACCTTACCAATCGGCATCAGGAAGGCCACCAAGATTGATGTGCGGAGCGTCCATGGAAGATAGGACCAAGAGGAAGGACGAGATTCAACTCCACAATTTTAGCATGATAATACAGTAACTTTAGTATCATTCATCATTCATCTTTTAATTAATTTGAATCCTTTTTCTCTGCAATCATTAGGACTGTGTGTTGTGTGTTTGTTTGCTAATTGATCCCTACAAATGTTTTTTAATTGTCTTTGCTATCTTTACAAGTAAGCCCAGTACAACATGGAATTTGGGTCTCTGAGGGCATATTACAGGCAAGGCAAATTGCATAGAATATACTGGTGCCCTGTACTGTCTAATTGTCTAGTAGGAGTTATTAAGTACTACTCATTAACCATCAAGTTATCTAATCTTCATCATCATTAACGCATGCATTTCCCTTTTCTCCCTTTATTGATTTTTTGGATAAGATCATGGTCGTCTGCCAAGATTGCGCTTTGCTTTTGTTGTCCATGCGTACTGTTTTTCATTTTCAAACCTTTCCCCAAACCCCCTTCCCATCCATTCATCAAACCCTAACCCTCTTCCCCCGGGCTGTGATTTATATTGAGGTGTGATGTGACTACATAAAATGTACACCAATTGATCACACGCTTGCTGGGGCAGATGTGGTGAAAGCAACACTAATTCAATTGCAAGGCAGGGCGAGGAGCTTCTTCTGCTTGGCCACCCATGCTCAGTCTATGTGCATTGTGCAAGCCGTCACCGGCTAATAGTAGTACATCATAATTAATTGCCGTCATTGATTGGATTAATCATCAAACTCCTACCACACAGCAGTAAAGGTTACGAATTACGATTGTGTTAAGTTAAGTGACTCACTCGACAGCACAACTGCAGTTTATAACTTCTTGTACTAGGCTGTCCCCGCCACCATTATGTTTAATTTGACTTTAGCAGTTGCAACTGCAATATTGTTTGTTTGGCAGTCGTCTTCTGTACTGTATTTTACTTAGTTCGACTACTCCTCCCACAGTTTTTCTCAGGCAAGTGACTGTCTCTTTTTTTATTTTTTAGCAAATGCTACTGCCAGTGTCTACTCTACTACTACCACCACAACCATGACATCTTCTACATTCTCTATGGAAACCATGCAGCCATCGCTGTGCCGAACGTAGTCATCATTAATCACAGGTAAGATAAGTTTGGTGGGAGGTAGAATACTAGTAGGACAAATAACTCAGTGAGGGGTACCGCATCTATCTGTTTGTTATACATCATCGGCAGATTATTTAAATCAAACACTGGCTGCGGCCCTGCAGCAGCAAGGAAACCAATGTGACGTTAATTCGTAAAACAGTAACCCCCCACAAAATATTAACATTGTATGTTTAAGTATAAATATAATTTATTACCCTAACACAAATAAACTATCCCACACCTGACCCACCCCTCTCCCTAACCCCAACCAATGTCCAAAACGAAAAAGTCCAAAGAATGTCCCGAAACCCCAACGCCCAATTCCCACCCACCAAAACAAGGAATAAAAAGGGGCAAAGCAACAGGGTCCTCGATGTTATAATCGGCGGGCTTTGAGGTGTTTGTCCACCAGGATTTTCACCCGCTCCTCCATTTGCTCCTCTTGCCGTGCCATCCGGAGGAGAATCTTCCTGCGGAATGCCCTGCAGTGGCATCCACAATGGGGGACAGCAGTGCTGGCTGCTAATGAATTGCGGCGGGTGGCTATCAGACCGCGGTGCCGTACCGCTGGAGTTGGGGCCTGGCTGGGGCCCGGGGCATCGGACGAGGCTGCAGCTGCTGCCGCCTCCTCCTCCTCCTCCGCCTGAGCCACCAGCCGCCGGTACTCCTGGCATATGGCCTCCAGTTTCCGGCGCCGGGCCCTGACTGCCAACTCCTTCCGCGATGGTTTGTCTTGGGAAAAGAAAGAAAAAAAATATTGTTGTAACCAGTACTCTTACCTAAACAGTAACACAAAATTAATTCAACACATAATGGCACAGTAGCACTAGCAAGAAGCACAGTACATAACATTTGTGGTAATAATCTATCTATCCTCCCACTTCCTCGGCCTCTAACATTTGTGGGAGTTTCAGGCATTATACTAGCACTATGGACTCCAACCAGTACACAGTACACCAGTGTTCTTCTTATCTCCAGTTTAGCGAAATGACATAACCTGGTTGTAGCCGGCATTGCCAGCTCGGTCATCTATGCTTGAACCCAAGACAAACATACGAGTCATGACGCAGAGTCACATTAGTTTGATTTACTACTGTTTGCAGGTGGGGAAGCTCGTATTTTTCTATTACGGGTGGCACTGGCCATACTCTCTCTGTTACATGGAGGGCAATTGCTCAATTTCACAGTGCCTTGGCAACTACAAAAAGGCAGATTATATATCTGATCCAATGATCGTTGCTTTTATATGGGACAACGACATAAGGTCAGTAGCGGTCGTTGGTGGGACTCGGGGAGTTTGGCCGGGCGGTGACGTGGGTAGGGGCAGGATGGGGGTAGTAAACTATGGATTACGGCCAATTACAGGTAAGTAAACATATAAATAAATGAAACTAATTTTGTTGCGCACACTGCATCGCATTTGGCGGTGCAGTGCGCACAATGAAATTCACTTTATTTATTTGTATGTTACAGTAAAGTTACCTGTATTTGCCCGCGTAATACATTGTTTACTACTACCCCCACCCTGCCCCTCCCCACATCGGCTTTGGTACGCTGGCGCGGTTTCTTTAACATTCCCTAAAACTGTGCATCCCGTGACAGTCTCCACCTATGCTGTCTATGATGAATACATACAGGCATCCATCCATTCTAAGTAAATGTCAATCATTCTTCTTAATCTCTCCACAAACGTTACTTTGTTTCACCAACAACAACGCATGCGTCCACTCACTCCGTTGCTTGCCTTGGCTTTGAGTTTCACCCAAACACCGCTGATGATTCTTGCTATCCACAGTATCCACCCATACTGTGTCTTCCACCCAGGCAGGCATCCATTCTTCTTTCACCTCCCACCCATCCTTCAACAACACATGCATCTGATTCCTATCAGCCACCTATCCATGCTTCCAACGTATCCTTCTCTGCCAGTCGTCATATTAAATCTCGCCCGCCCTTCCTCCTTCCACCCTTCTTTCCCTTTTTGTTCAACACATCCATCAAGGTCATCTGATCTGACTTTTAGTCTCCTCCATAAAACTTTCACAGCTGAGTTGGAGTCAGATATAAGAGGCCATTGGTTAATGAAGTCACGCTGGTAATGCTATTGCTACTGCATTGCTCATGCTAAGTAAAGGGTGTCTTCTTTATTAACCGTTGTATAATGTTCACTACAACTTCATACCTAATAAGTCTCAACAACAGTACAGTGAGTGAAGTCCACTCCACACACCCTTCCAGCTAGTGCAATGTCAATAAGTCATGAATATAACTTACCACCGCCCGCCACTGCTGCTGGCTCACCCCCTGTATCTCCTGCAGGTGCTGCATCTCCTGCCCCCTCCGGAATGGCCGCAACGCCATCGCCGCTGGCCCCACCGGCACTGGTGGTCGGTAGTACGCCTAGAAAAAACATGACACATTTTTAGATGCCTGTACACCTCCCCCTATTTATTCTTTTTCACTAGCAAGATTGAAAAAAAGTTAATACATATTATTATTATAAATCACATTCAATAGTCCAAATCGGGTACTAGAGTACAGTCAGTAGACAGACACTAGTAGTGTTATTATGGTCCCTAGGGTCATTATTATACTATACTCTACTCTTTGCAAAGTTAGCCTGAGCCATGCAACCATTTTTCGCTTCATGTCTTTTGCGCATGTTACCTCGCAGCTTGTTGTGCAGTAACAGTAAGACGCCTTTTGAGCCCACATGAGCACATACAGCTACTGTCTGAGCGTTGCGTACAAGAGGTCGGAAAACAAGCCACTTTGTTATGGAGTTCCGTTAGTCCGTATTACTTAGCCATAGGTAACATGTTACCGTTTTTTGGCAGGACTGACAAATGCTTGCATTAACACGCACCATTTTTCTCAGGCAGAGGATTCCCTTCTACGAACCAGAGATTTGCAGAGCTTATGAATGATGCATGTAACCAGTAATTCTACGTTCTACGGTGAGGAGTCGCCCAGAATTCACACAGATCTTTTGTCTTATATCATCATGCACTTGTTGCAACAATTTTTATTGTTTTAATCTTATGCATTTTGCTGTTGGAGCTGGCTGGAGTACACTGAATTTTATAGAACAACAACATACAGAGGTTGTCATTTGAAAATAAACCTTTTGAACTTACACATAGACTCTGTGGTATTTGGTGTGGTGGTGGTGGTGGACTTACACGAGTGAGTGAGCGAAAGTGTGTTATGTTCTGGGTTGTGGAATCATAATCATTGGGTATCTTCGGGTGGGGGTTCGGGGACCTAATGAGACACTAGCTAGTCGTTCAGGGGATTGTGGGTTCACTTCTGACTGAGGTGTGAGGAACGTCCAAGTTCCAAACTCGCATCACCAACATCCTATTTCATTGTGCATAGTTCTGCATGGGGCTGTGCAGAATCCAAGTAGTATGTACTATATCCTATCAAAAATAGTCAAATATCTGGTTGTGCATTTTGTTTGTGGTAATTGTCAAAGCCTCAAGATTAAGAAGCCTAGAAGAGGACAACCGAAAGGACTGGACTCAGTGGCTAGAGCTATTAGTATTGGTCAATCTGAGTTTTATTCAAAACCGTACAATAAAGAGTGGCAATGCAAACTGGGCAAGCTTAGCGACAGACTAATAGTAGTAGTACAGAGTACAGACATTCATAGCAGAGGCAGTTACAACTTAGAGGCAGGGATAACCAGAATTTAGAAACAGATAGTCAAGTCAAGATCAAAGAATCTTTTGTAAAAAATATAATTAGGGAGTGGAGCCAGAATTAATAGTTCTGAAAGAATAAGGTCCAGTAAAAGTTAGGGCAATATAATTGTTAATATAACCACTGGAGGACTTACTGGGACCAGCAGCAGGGCCCTCGGTAGAGGAGCGGTCCTCTGGTGGTTGTCCGGCCGACTCGGACCCCGTCTTCTTGCCCCTGGGTGCTGCAGATCAGTGATCATGTAAGATATAATAAAGAAAAAGAAAGACACAAACATTAATGATTGCTGTGAAACAAATAAATTATCTAAAAAAACGCTCAAAAAACGTTTTAGGAAACAAAAATTGCAATAAAATTTACCTATCTAATCCGATCGACTACTGGCTTGCGGGATTCACGGACAGTCTACTTATTTGGGAACACTAATTCAGTGTTCCATTCTGATTGATTCAAATAAAATCCAGAACACTAACTAAGCCTAAGTACCACCTGACCTAGCCCACCTATTCCAGGCGGGCCAATTGTTCATTAAGCCTGCATTTCCATTTTTTTTTCCATCAAAAATGCATAGATGAGAAGGAGGACACATGCATAAAGTCAGTGCATAATGCATACACCAAATTGTTGGTTGGTTGCGTCTGATGTTCTGCAGCTGACTGACACTGCTAAGCTAAGCTTACCAGTACCACTCACTAAACAAACTACAAAAGGTTCTACTAAGGACTGGGGTAAGCAGCACTCAGTGACAGAGGATGCGTCACGCAGACCGCTCAAAAATTATCAACTAATAGTAACTAAACCTAGTATCAAATCCATCCACCACTATTTGACAGGAGGACAAAGGAAGGACTACAGTCTCTCTAGCAATAGCATTACCTAACTGAAGTTCTCTAAAGTAAACTCTTACATAATAATGACAAGCGAGCGCAAAGTTGCAAAAATGTAAGAGTACCGCCCAGCACCTGTGTCCTACAATCACAGAAGATTTTGAAACGTAATTTACCTGCAATGTAAGCAGCATTATTCTTGTTATTTGTAAAAAATGTATACACAAATCACAATACTTATACTACTATATATATTGGCTACTCACCAAGCCCCACGACCTCGACACCTAGCAGGTCCAACAGGTCCTGCTCCCGGTCAAGAATGTCTGACCACCGGTGGGCCAGCTGGTTATGGGTGCGCCGGACCGCGGAGCAGCGAAACACTGCCCGACGCACCTTCGCCCACCGGCGGTGACGCTCCTGGGTCGGGTAACCGGAGCCTGGCCTGCCGCCTGCTGCCAAGGTCAAGGGGAGGTGGCGCTGAATAAAAAAAACAAGGGCGGCCACCTCCTCCTCCGTAAACAGCTGGCGGGCTTGCACCCCTGCGGGGCGCAGTCTGCCGCAAGGCAGGCGGCGATTGGGCGCACGCGCCTTGCCCTTTGACCCGCTGCTGCTACCCTTCGCCATGGTTCTGGGGTGGGAGGAGGTGAAAAAGAAAAGTTAGAAGGGAAAAATAAAGTTAGGGGAAGAAGTAGGAGCTTAAAGAAGAAAGTTATATAAAACAGTTGAAAAGTAAAAAAAACACAGTAAAAAGTAGAAAAAAATGCAAAATATAGACTTAGGCAGAGAGAGAGATAGGTAAGAAATAAAGAAAAATTGAAAAACAGTGTAAAAAACTAAGGACTGCAAAGATTGAGGGAGGATAGAAAAGCAGGCCCAGAACCATAGCATAGAGTGGTAAAACAAGATGGCCGCACCCATCGCGACCGCATGGGTAAGTTTGCGCGATATTTCTCCCCGAGCACGCAAAAAACGTCGCGAACACGTACAACGCGTTCCCGAACATGGAATGCGCATCGCGAGCACGCTATACGCGACCCGGAACAGGAAATAAGGGATCGCGAACGGGCGGGACAAGTGAAAACCAAAATGGCTGCGCCCATAGGCGACCGCATGGGTAAGTTCGCGCCCCCGAGCACGCAAACAGCGTCTCGAACACGAACAACGCGTTCCCGAGCAAGAAAAACGCATCGCGAACGGGCGCGCCAAGCAGCTACGCACGCTCGCGAAGCTCGCGTAGCGCTCCGACGTCTTCGCGTAGCTTCGCGTAGCGCGACTACGCGAACTACGCCCAGGGTTAGAAAAAAGATTCTGTTCGGCACTACATCATGTATTTCAACTGTTGATAAGTGACAGAAGTAAAATGCATACTGCTTCTAGCATTCAGCATCTTTTAGATATGTGTACTGGTTCATTGACATTTATTCTCAACATAAAACAAGATGCACAAGAATTTCTAATGCTTATGCTTGGAGTATTAAAACATGAAGGAATATACATTGAAAACCTATTTGAACTAAGTTACAAATGGAACCATAAGTGTGAAGAGTGTTCATGTACTTCTACCACGGAAATACAAACAGAACGATTCCTATACTTGACAATACGAGACTGCCAATCAGTACCTTTTAACAAATTGATAAAAACAGCAAATCAGGATATGAGATGTTTGCATTGTGTTTAAAAGCAAATAGTTTATATATTTGTTGTCTATATTGTACCAGATGTAAATGAGAGTGTACATTTTGGCAAATGTATTTGAGATAAATAATAGAGTTTATGTATATGAAGGAAGTAATTAACAAAGTGTAGATAGGAAAATGCATAGCTACACATATTGATAATGGTGTTCTATGCTGATTTGTTTTTTTTCTACAATCAATTTGATTGTTTTTTTTCCCTGTTGTTCAATGATTATACTACATTGAAATCACTGTGTATGGTGAAGTTAAGTGCAATCTGAGAACAGCAAAAAAGGGAAACTGACAATGTTCTGTAATTCTAAATTTAGCTTGTGTTCTCAAAAATATAATAATAATAATTTCAGTAATATATTATCATTAAATAACAGTTTTTCTTTCTCTTCTTTATAGTAGCTCTGTTATATTCCATATAGGTACCCTATATAGGTGCAGGTAGCATTGCAACCTTTCACCTATATCCTTCCCTACATTACATACATAACGGTTCTTAGGCATTGACCTTTTACCCAGATATGACACTGCATTCAGAACGCGGGTTTTTCCCTGGTTCGATTCTCATACATTATGCATGAGGCTTCTTGGAAGCACAGCAGGACTAACAGTAGGATTACCATCTCCTGTATAATATCTCTGTATAAAGTTCAGGCCCAACATCATCCTTTAGGCCGACGCAGTAACACAGCAAGGTAGGACCCCTGGGGAGACCTATGGGTATATATACATCAAGTCTTGCTTAGCAAGACAGAGGAGACCGTGACTTCCCGGCTGACACACTGACCAGAGACGCTGAGATTCCTGCATGCAGACGCTCCAGCTAGCAGTGGTCTAACATCCCTCGCGGGGTGTCCAACTCGAGACCAGGACAAGGTCCCACATACTCTAACTCTCAGGTAATGGGGTGGACTAGATCCTAGAGGGATTCTTGGCATAACACCTACACAGATTCTAGGTACATGTAGGTACATCTAGTTAGGGAAACATTGTAGGAGTACGCACTTTTTATCATGTGTTTTATGTACATGTATATATTCATGATTTCTGCAAGATGGTAGAACTATACCATCCCTTTACTTTCATAGTACTGCTAATCATATATCTCTGCTTCTGTCTAATGGTTGTTGCAGCTCATCTATGCTACACTAGAATAACAACTGTTCAATAAATCCTTATTGACAAACGTCCAGTATGGTTATTCTGTGTATCTCTGAGACAAACTAAGTGAGCACGAGTGACTGAGTGAAAGGTAGTATATTGTTTCCACGATCCTGGGGGATCAGGGTTGTCATGTTCTGAGGTTGCCAGAATCTATTCTCTCCGTGATAAGAGGAGATTATAGTGGCACTGTGAGCTAGCTAATACAGACAGGCTAATGTATCCGGTGGGGGTGCACAGAATCAGTCTGCCACCAAAACCACAGTTTATGTTATCCAAACGCACAGATCCTGTATAGGTAATATAGGAACTACACAACAGCTCCTGTTGAAGTTTGAAAATAGTTTTAATGCTGTTTAGGATAATACTACTCTAAAATAGTTTTACTGAGTAATGTATCTAAATTACTCGAAAGGTAAGAATACATAATATAATATGCATGATAACCTGGAAATTCTTTTTAAATTTAAATATATGTTATTTGTTTCTAATATAAATATTGTTCATCCTTTCGACTATTTGAAAAGTATCATCATATTTTTGAGGAGCAATATCACACTTACTTTTTACAAAAGTGCATAGACCAATAAAAGTGCTTTTATTGCAAGTTATTTGCTTCTCATTATACAGCACAGGTGTGTATTGAACTCTCTATCCAAGGACTTCTCAGACGCAGATGTCTGCTTCTGTGACTCATTACTATAGTAGAACTGATAAGATTTGTGCACCTCTATGATAAACTATATAGTTTTGAAGTTAGAGTCATCAGTTGCACAACACATATCAGAATACATGTAGAAGCCTACACACACTAGAATACGTCTCTTTCACACCACGTGTTTTCAAAATTTGCATACAAGAAGATGTATGTATTAGTTTCTCCTCCTTGTACAGGACAGGTGGGTATTGAAAGTGCTTTTTATTATATTTGAAAATTTGACAGTTTTGAAGTATGATGTATCTTCTCATTTGAAGAAGTATTATAAGACATATTATAGAGCTAATAGGACTAAGTTTTAATGGATAGAGGCTCACCAACTATTCCTGATCGGGATCGGTGCAATACCTCATTATTTTTTACAGAAAATGAAGTGGGGAAGGCAATTATCCAAATGACCAGTAACAAGGCCCCCGGACCAGACTGTGTTCCGGCCAATCTGTATAAACAGACTCCGCACCTTTGGGCCAAAATTATAACTAAACTCTTGAATGTGGCCAGTAAGCATGGTTTTCCGCCTTCCTGGTCTCTCTCTACCATCATTCCAGTTTTTAAAAAGGGTCAGAGAGGTGATCCAGGCTGTTATAGACCCATTTCTCTGATTGACTCAGTGGTCAAAGTTTTAGGTAGAGTAATTTTAAGTAAACTTTCAGAATGGCTAGATGATACTGGAATTTTAACAGATTGTCAATATGGTTTTAGAAAAGGCAGAAGCACTTTAGATCTGTGTTTAAACTTGCACCTCTTGGCTGAGAAATATACAGTGGCGAAACAAGGTATGCTACAGCTGGCCTTTATGGATCTATCCTCAGCTTTTGATCTAGTAAACAGATCAAAGCAATGGGCATTACTAATAGGTATGGGGATGGACCGTTGTTTAGTGTATTTTTTAGCAGATCTCCATATGGATCTCTATGCTAGGGTCAGGGTCAGTCAAGATGGCAAATGCACTAAGCACTTTAAAATAGATAGAGGGGTACGTCAGGGCTGCATTCTAGCTCCCTTGCTCTTTACCCTCTATATAAATAATTTAAATACCTTCCTTAACACTGCCAGTCTAGACATCCCACGTGTAGGAGACAGGGTTATCCCTGCACTCCTATACGCTGACAATGCGGTCCTACTAGCCCGCACAGCGGTTGGTCTGCAGAGACTCCTGGATTTTTTTGGGTCCTTTATGCAATCCCTGGACCTTGTTGTTAATAAAACCAAATCACACACGATGATAATGGGGCAGAAGCCAAAAAAGCATAAATCATTTTACTGTGAAGGGGTTGAGCTGTCAGGGGTTTCCTCCTTCTCCTAGCTGGGAGTTTTATTTGATGAGAGGGGCTCGTGGGCTCCCCAGATAAAGGCTAAAAAACATGCTATGCCAAGGTCCATAGCTGCCATCCAAGGTTTCGCATCCCGACTTGGAGCGAAGCCCCTCGAAGCCTTGCTCAATATATATAGTTCTAAAAGTATTGCTATAGCAAGGCATGGGTCTGCGATTTGGGGAAATAAATCCGCAGCAGGGTTACAGATTTTTGAAAATAAATTCATGAGATACCTATTGGCTGTTCCCCAATCTACCCCTACCTATGTTATACACCAAGATTTGGGCAGTGGCTTTGTGGAGGACCTGATTGGTCTGGGCCCCGTGGTATGCTGGTTTACAATTTGGATTAACCCAGAATTGGCACTGAATAGAGAAATTGCCAGGGACTGTCTTGCGCTGGATAATGTAAGCAAAATCCAATGGTTACAATATGTTAAGTCAACACTAGACAAATTGGGACGACCTGAACTTTTTACCACCCCAGAAAAGATAGTGAAAGAGGACCTGGTATGGGTTAAAGCACAATTTTTAAATGTGTCGTCTGTAGAGAGAGAGGCGTTGGAAATTACGAAACCTACGGTGAAAGCGTATTTTTTGTTAAAAACTGTTCCACAGATCGAACCATATTTGATAATTGTTACAAAACCTTTTCACCGCTTCCTCTTAACTAGATTTCGCCTCAATCTCATTCATTGTCTTCTAGCAGATGTTCAGGGTTGGAGTAGGGTAAATGATTTAGGTCCCTGCACATGTGACAATTTTTCAACACAGGATACCATTCACTTAACAATGTTTTGTGATCATTTTGGCCCCATGCGGAGAAAGTTTTTAAGTCCTATTTTAAAGGGGAGTGGTTTTATACAATTCAGACCAGTCTTACTATATTTGCAGATGTTAAATAACCCTTGGGAGATTTTTAATGTTGCAAACTTTCTGGTGGCGGCTGTTAGACATAGGAAAAAAGGGTGCCAGATATTGTAAATTTGGATTGATTTTATATATTGATATAATTGCCTTTCTATGTAATGTTTTTATATTTATGAATAAGTCACAGAGTGAAAGGATTTATTGATGTATTTGTTGCTCGACCTATGAATTATGAGCGATCCTCTTTACTGGTACTTTTTAAATTTTTTCTGTAAATGTTATATTTTATCCATCTCAAAATGCATTTAGATAATTTTAACTGTATTGTTTGTATGAATATTGTTGTTTGTTGTGTACTTTTATGGCTTTTATTAGCTGAATAAAGTGGTTTTGACTGACTGGATAGAATCTACTGTATATGGCTCAATCCATGCACTCTACCAATCATTCAAACACTATCCTTTCACTAATTCGTTCATTCAGGCATTATTTATACATCCATCCAATGAGCCTGATACTACTAATGCACTCATTCAATCACTCAGACACTGCTCTTGCACTGTTGCAATCAACCAGGCAGTACCCATACACTCAACCATTCACCCAGGCACTACCCATGCACTGCTCTATTCACCCAGGTACTACCTATGCACTCATGGAATTACCCAGGAACTACCCATCTACTCATGGAACCAAGTACTATCCATGCACTCATGCAATCACACAGGCAATTCCTCTGTACTCAACTATTGACTAAGGCACTACCCATGCACTCATATTTTTACTTAGGCACTGTGCATGGACTTATACAGTCATCAAGACAGTAGCCATGCACTCATTCAATCACCCATGCACTACCTATGTACTCACTGGATGAGCCACACACTACCCTTGCACTAATCCATTCACTCATGCACTACCCATGGAGTCATCCAATCACTCAGACACTATGCTTGCACTCAACCATTCACTTAGTCACTACGCATGCACTCATGCATTCACTCAGGCAGTGTTCATGCACTCATCCAATCACCCAGGCACTACCCATGCACTCATCCAATCACTCAGACACTATCCTTCAACTCAACCATTCACTCACGCAGTACTTATGCACTCATACATTCATTCAGGCAGTACTCATGCATTCATCCAATCTCCACCCACTACCCATGCACTCTCATTCTTTTATCCATGTAGTATCCTTGCATTCATTAAATCACTCAGACAGTATCTATGCACTCACTAAATGAGCCATGCACTATGCTTGCAGTAATCCATTCACTCAGGCACTACCCATGCACTCATGCAATCACTCAGGCACTATGCTTGCACTCAGCCATTCACTCAGTCACTACCCACGCAGTCATGCATTTACTCAGGCAGTACTCATGCACTCATCCTATCACCCAGGCACTACCCATGCACTCATCAAATCACTTAGGCGCTATCCTTCAACTGAACCATTCACTCATGCAGTACCCATGCACTCATACATTTGTTCAGGCAGTACTCATCATCCACTCATCCAATCTTCTAGCCACTACCCCTGCTCTCATGCAATCACCCAGGCAATACCCATACTCTCATTCATTGATGCAGGTAGTACCCATGCATTCATTGAATCACTCAGACACTATCACGCAGCCACTAAACTGGCACTCATCCATTCACTCAAGCACTACTCATTTACTCATCCAATCACTCAGACCTACGTATGACCATGTCATGAGTGATGTAATATGTAACGCCATCAGCAGTGCAGTGCATTGCGGGGGCGCAAGTTATAGTTAGCTCAGCTAACTATAATGGCTGAATTTCTCTGGTTTTATGCAAGTGAAATGTCTGACTAACTATAACGTCCCTGTAACCTTTGGTTTTTTCAGTGAATTTCTAAGGTTTTTTAAATGCTAATTCCTAACTATAATGTCCCTGAAACCTTAGGTTTTTTTCAGTGAATTTCTTAGGTTTTTTAAACAGTTTTATTTTTGCGTTTTTTGTAAGATTTTCTATGTATTTTTAAAAACTTTAAAAAAATTATAATCACTTCTTTAAAATATATATAACGTAGCTGATTAAAGATTTATAGTGAGATTAATTTGAATGATTACAATTTTTAGTAAATTGAATATTGTTATATTGTACATAATTTTGTAGAGTATGATATATGACAGAATTATGAATAGAAAAAGAACATTTGTATTTAATATTTTGGGGTAATTTATTTTACAGTTTTTTGCTAAATAAAGTTTTGTATGATTACTTTTAATAGTATAAAACATGTATTGTTGTGTCATTATGATAAATATCTTCTTTATATATATTTTTTTTGTTTTCAAAAAACGTTTGCGCACTGATTACGAACCTACGGGCTCGTGCGTGAATCCGTTATACGAAAAAAAGTATAAAATACATATTTAGAGTGAAATTATATATATTTTTCAGGAAGAGGTTAATTACTGAGTGTAAAAAATTAGTATTACGAAGCTATAAATTTGTTTTCAAATGTTATAAGCAGATTTTTATGGATGCGACAGTATCGCGCACCGGATGCGGATCTATGTGTTTGGTGCGCGAATCCGTTATACGAATGTAAGTGTAAAATACGTATTTACACTGAAATAATATATTTTTCAACAAAGAGGTTTCTTACTGAATATAAAGCATTTGTATTAGTGTAGTTGTAAAATATTGTTAAGACATGTAAAACACATTTTTATTTACGCAGCACCATCGCACACCGGTCGCGTAGGAGTCACAAACCCTGCCGGCACGTATTTCCTGGATGGCGTAGGGGTCGCGACTCCGGCGTAATTTAAAAAAGTATGAAATATCACTGTGCCAAGTTTAAATATCTGTTTTGCTTAAAGACTTTCCACTAAAACAGTTTAAAACACAATTTACAAATAGCAATTTATACTTTTTAATTAAATTTAGCACATTTTACGGGTGCACGACGTATACGCGATGGGTGCACGACTCCTACATGACTCCATGTGACATGGTAAGAAAGCTTTTCATTGGTTAAAAAGGTTTTCATTCTCTTAGAAGGAGGATCCAACACATGTTCTTTTCCTCCTATTTTGGGTGTGTCTGCATGTGTAGACAGCTTTTTTGTAGGCTCTAGTCAATTTTTTTATATTTTTGGTGTTTTGACCAACAAATCTCTTAAAATGGCATTTTCACATCAGAAGAAGAGCAGCTGGAGGACATTGAAGATATTGAAGAGCCAATCAAAAAGCGCAAGGAGAGCATTGTTTGGGCCTTTTTCACTGTGCCCGAGGGTGAAAAAAAGGTGAATGTTCGCAAAGTCAACTGCTCTCTGTGCCAGAAAGTTCTCTCCAGAGGATTGGAGGAAAAATATTCTTGTGGCACATCGTCAATGAAAAAACACCTTGAGACGATGCACCGACTCATCTTGCGAGAGAAGTGATGGCTTGGGAGAAGAGGGAGCAAGCTGCACAAGGTGACCCAAATCAGCCATCAACATCTGCTGGAGCTGTTCTCACCACACCTCAACCCCAGATCTTCCCCGAATTGGCAGATGTAGGAATACACTGCAGGAAGTGCCTAACTACTCTGTGTTGGAGAACTATCTATTGATGCTATCATCAACCTTCTGAAAACACACAAGTGTTAATTTTTTTGTTGGTTTTGGAACCTTGTGTTTCTTTGTTCTTTAGAAACACTGAAGTTGGACTACACAAGTTTTTTTTCTCTTTAAAAATGTCAACCCCCCCAAAAAAATAAAAAATTGATAGAAAATACAAAAAACTTCAAAATAGTTTTAAAAAAGGTTCTTACGGAACCACCTATACTGGTTAAAAATAGAGAAACTTTATGTAGTGAAACTGATTGCTTGCATAAATGTGTGTGTGGATGAATATACGGATAGTGCCTAGATGATTGAATGAGTGCATAGGTAGTACCTCAGTGAATGCATGAGTCTAAGGATACTGCCTGCGTGAATGGTTGAGTGCAAGGGTAGTGCCTGTTTCATTAAATGAGTGCATGGGTAGTGCCTGGGTAAATGGATGAGTGCATGGGTAGTGCCTGACTGAATGCATGAGTGCAAGAGTTGTCCCTGGGTGATTGGATGAGTGCATGGGTAGTGCCTGAGTTAATGGATGAGTGCAAGGGTAGTGTGTAGGCCATTGGATGAGTGCATGGTAGTGCTTGAGTGAACGGATGACTGCAAGGGTAGTGCATGTGTCCTTGTATGAATGCAAGATTAGTGCCTGAGAGAATGGATTAATCTATGGATCATGTCTGACTGAATAGTTGAGTACAGGAGTAGAGCCTGAGTGATTGGAAGAGTGCATGGGTAGAGTCTGAGTGATTGGATGATTGAATGGGTAGTGCTTGAGTGAATGGATGTGTGCAAGAGTAGTGCCTGGGTGATTCTGTGAGTGCATGGATCATGCGTGGGTGATTGGAAGAATGTATAACTACTGCCTGGGTGATTGCATGAGGGCATGGATTATTGCAAGGCTAGTGTCTGGGTGATTGTATGAGTGCATGGGTAGTGCCTGAGTGAATGGATTAGTGCATGGGTAGTGCCTGGATCATTGGATGAGTGCATGAGAAGTGTCCAAGTGATTGGATGAATACATGGGTAGTGTCTGGGTGATTGGATGAGTGCATGGGTAGTGCCTGAGTGAATAGTTGACTGTAATAGTAGTGCCTGGGTGATTGGATGACTGCACGAATAGTGCGTATGTGATTGCATGAGTGCATGGGTAGTGTGTGAGTGAATGGTTGAGTTGAAGGATAGTGCCTGAGTAGTGCCTGAGTGAATGGATGAGTGCAATAGCAGTACCTGCGTGATTCCATGAGTGCATAGATAGTACCTGTTTGAATGAATGAGTGTATGGGTAGTGCCTGGGTGATTGGATGAGTGCATTCATAGTGCCTGTTTATTTGCATGAGTGCATGGGTAGACCCTAGGTGAGTCCATGAGTGCATAGGTAGTGGCTGGGTGAATACAGGAGTGCATGGGTACCGCCTCGGTGATTGGAACAGTGCATGGGTAGTGTCTGGGTGATTGAATGAGTGCATGAGTAGTATTTGGATGATTGGATGGGTGTATACATAGTGTATGAGTGAATGAATGATTGGATGAGTGCATGGGTTGTGCATTAGTGAATGCATGAGTGGAAAGGTAGTGCCTGGGTGATTGAATGAGTGCATAGGTAGTGCCTGGGTGATTGGATGAGTGCATGAGTACTGCCTGAGTGAATGCATGAGTACATGTGTACTGCGTGAGTGAATGCTTGAGTTGAAGGATACTGCCTGATGACTGGAAAAGTGTATGGCTAGTGCTTGAGTGAATAGTTGAGTACAAGGATAGTGCCTGAGTGACTGAATAAGTGCCTGAATGGGTAGTGCCTGAGTGAATGTTTTAGTACAAGAGTAGTGGCTGAGTGAATGGATGAATGAATGAATGAATGAATATGAAATTTGTAAAGCGCGAACTAAGCCCAAGGGCGTCAAGGCGCTATAAGCGGACCTAAGGGTGCAGACAAAGAGACATGCTCATACCGAGGCCTGTGAGAAAAGCCAGGTCTTTATGGCCCTGCGGAAAAGAGAATGGGACACCTGACTTGAGAGCTGTTCCGGGAGGGAGTTCCACAGTCTAGCAGCAGCAGTGGAGAAAGCTCTATCTCCCCATGTAACCTTCTTGAATCTCGGTACTATAAGCAGATTCTTATCTGCAGACCGGAGCCGCCTGCTAGGAACATAACGATGGATAATGGCCGTAATCGCCTCAGGACCTGACCCGTAGTAGGCATTGTGAGTCATGCACAAGGTCTTGAAGAGGATCCTACGGTCCACAGGCAGCCAGTGCAGCACCCTAATAGCGGCTGTGACTGAATGATATTTAGGTAAATTCATCACCAGCCTGGCTGCGGCATTCTGCACCATCTGCAGATGTCGCACTAAGCCTTTGTTAATGCCCAAATAAAGGGCATTACAGTAGTCCAATCTGGATGTTACCAGTGCAATGACAGCCTGCTTACGTGCATCAAAAGAGAGATAATGGGAAATTTTCCGTAGGATCCTAATGATCCCAAAACACGTGGAAACTGTCCTACTAACCTGCAAGTTCAGGGACAGTGAATTATCCACGATAACCCCCAGGTTTTTACCATGGGAAACCGGAGAGGGACAGACGCCAAGCGCGTCCGGCCACCAGTCACTGGACCATATTTCCTGTTTACTCCCGAAGATCAAGACCTCCGTCTTCTCTCCATTCAATTTCAAAAAATTCTCCACCATCCAGGAGGAAACTGCCTGCATACAGTTCCTAAAATTAAGGGCCGAATCCTTTATACTATGCGAAATAGACACCATAATTTGGGTGTCGTCCACATAGGACAGCACTTCCAACCCAAAGGATCTCACAACCTTCGCAAGAGGAGCGACATAGATATTAAAAAGAGTAGGGCTCAGGGACGAGCCCAGAGGAACACCACACAGCAAGGGTTTGGGGGCTGAGTAAAATTGACCAAGCTTAACCATCTGTGCCCGCTCACTGAGAAAGGATGGATGACTGGATGACTACAAAGATAGTGCCTGCATCATTGCATGAATACAAGGGTAGTTCCTGAGAGAATGGATGAGTGTATGCATAGTGCCTGAGTGAAGGGTTGAGTGCAAGGGTAGTGCCTGAGTGATTGGATGAGTGCATGTTTAGTGCCCGAGCGAATGGATGAGTGCAAGGGTAGTGTCTGGGTGATTGGATAAGTGTATGCACAGTGCCTGGGTGATTGGATGACCGCACAGGTAGTGCTTGAGAGAATGCATGAGTTCATGGGTAGTGCCTGAGTGATTGGATGAGTGCATGGGTAGTGGTTTAGTGATTGGATGAGTGCATGGGTAGTGCCTGGGTGACTGGATGAGTGCAAGGAGAGTGCCTGGGTGATTGCATGAGTGCATGCATAGTGTTTGGGTGATTGGATGAATGAATAGGTAGTGTCTGAGAGAATGCATAAGTTCATGGGTAGTGCCTGAGTGAATTCTTGAGTGCAAGAATACTGCCTGAATGATTGGATGAGTACATGAGTAGTGCCAGGGTGACCGGATGGGTCAAGGGTAGTGCCTGCGTTGTTGTATAAGTGTATGGTTAGTACCTGAGAGAATGCAGGAGTGTATGGGTAGTACCTGAGTGAATGGTTGAGTGCAAGAGTAGTGCCTGAATGACTGGATGAGTGCATAGGTATTCCCTGAGTGATTGTATGAATTCAGGGATAGTGCCTGAGTGAATAGATGAGTGCATAAGTAGTGCCTGAGTGATTGGATGAGTGCAGGGTAGTGTCTCTGTGATTGGATGAGTGCATGGGTAGTGCCTGAGAGAATGGATGAGTGCAAGCATAGTACCTGACTCATTCGATTAGTGCATGGGTACTGCCTGAGTGTTTGGATGAGTGCAGGGTAGTGTTTGGGTGATTAGATAAGTGTGTGTAGTGCCTGAGTGAACGGATAAGTGCATAGGTAGTGCCTGAGCAAATGGATGAGTGCAAGGGTAGTGCCTCAGTGATTGCATGAGTGCATGCACAGTACTTGGGTGACTGGATGAGTGCAAGGGTACTGCCTGAGTGATTGGATGAGTGCATAGGTAGTACGTGAATAAATGGATGAGTGCAAAAGTACTGGGTGGATCATTGGATATGTGGATGCGTAGTGTGTGAGTGATTGCAGGAGTGTATGGATAGTACCTGAGTGAGTGGATGAGTGCAAGGCTAGTACCTGCATAATTGTATAAGTAAATTGGTAGTGCCTGCATCAATGGTTGAGTGCAAAAGTAGTGCCTGAATGATTGGATAGCTGCACAACTAGTGTGCATGAGATTGCATAAGTGCATGAATAGTGCCTGGTTGATTGCATGAGTGCATGGGTAGTGTCCTCAAATGAGAACATACATCAAACCTCAAAACTGTTAAATTTTCAAATATAATAAAAAACTCTTTCAATACTCGCCTGCTCTGTATAACAAACAAAACGTAATACATACACTTTCTTGTACACAAATTTAGACAGCATGTAGTATAAAACAGAGGTATTCTAGTATGTGTAGTGTTCTTTTGATGTACCATGTTACCATAAAGAGGGACAGATACACACATTGACCTTTTAAAAAACATTGTAACAATTACAACTGAGACATTGGATGAGTTGCTGTTTTATATTTGGCTAGGCGTAACATTGTAAGCAGTAGGTGAATAATTAAGCTGCTTATTATGAATATTCTATTATATATCCTTACCTCTCAAATAATTTTCATATATCACTTACTAAATTAATTCTTGAGTACTATTATCCTGAAGAGCATTAAAACTGTTTTCAATCTTCAACAGTGCCTACTATGAAAAAGAAAAAAAATGTTAATTAATTATAATATATTGGAGGAATTTTAATATAATTATTTTGAGAACACAACATTAATTTAGATTTAAATAACAATATCAGTTTCCCTTTTTTGCAGTTCTCAGATTGCACATAACTTCACCATACACAGTGCTTTCAATGTAGCATCATCATTGAACAGCGGGGGGAAAAACAATCAAGTTGATTGTTGGAAAAAAACCAAATAAACATAGTACATCATTATGAATATGTGTAGCTATGCGTTTTGCTATCTACACTTTGCTAATCACTTCTTTCATCTTCATTTCTTCTTTCATCTACATTAAATCCATTATTTATCACCAAATACATTTGGAATAATGTAGAATCTCATTTATATCTGGTACAATAATGACAACAAATTTATAAACTATTTGCTTTTAAACACAATTTTTAAAAAGTAATATGAATTAGGCCAAATAATAATCAAAACACTAATTATAAACAGTAATAGGTTGCAGTGCTTTCTACTTTCTATTGACATCTTCCCCAATAGGCCAAATGATGTACTCAAAACTTTGGCTGGAGAAATAACATATAAGAATTTGGTAACTGAGAAGGCAATCTGACTTTGAATTCCAGGTGGGGATCATTGCAATGTGTCAATCCTTTCTTACACTTTAAATAAACAGTATAGTGTCCAGATGTACTAGTAGGTCCATCATGAAAAATAATAGCCACTGTTGTATAAGTTCTCCCTGAAATAGATATTTGACTTCCTTTAAAATCTGTAATTTTTGTTTCCAATTTTCTTCCATTTGCTCTACAACGTTGTAACATTAAAATGACTTATTTTCCAAAATCTTTCTACATGTAATGTAGACAACATCTCTTATCTACAATGTGAACATGACATCATGATTTGCTGTTTTTTTCAATTTGTTAAAACGTACTGATTTGCAGTCTGGTATTGTTAAGTATAGGAATCGATCTGATTGTATGTCAGTGGTAGAACTAAATGAACACTCTTCACAGTTATGGTCCCATTTGTAACTGAGTCCAAATAAGTTATCAATGTGTATTCCTTCGTGTTCTAATACTCTAAGCATGAGCATTAGAAATTCTTGTGCATCTTGTTGTATGTTTAGAGTGAATGCCAATGAATCAGTACATATATCTAAAAGATGTTGAATGCCAGAAACAGTATGTATTTTACTTCTATAAGTTACCAACTCTTGAAATAAATGATGTAGAGCAGAACAGAATCTTTTTCCACAATTTTCCATGATTTCATGATAAAGATGTGGTAAATGAAACACAACATTCAGAATCACATTAGCATAACAGTTGATACCGGAACTATTTTCCAACTGGTATCCTACAATCTCATTATCACTTTCCATTTTTTTTCTTTATGCCTTCAACTTTCTCTTCAATTGTTTTCTTATTTTCAGCCTCACTTGATTGTTTGATGTATTTCCGTTTTGGACACAGTATACGTTTCTCAAATATTGGATATTCACCTAAATGAGGAGCATAAAGTCTTCCTAAATGATTGTACTCTCTTACACAATTTGCATCAGCACTAATCTTTTTCTCATCAAAATCTATCAATTACAAATAAGACAAAGCTCTTACTCGAGACAATGCAACGTATGCCATTCCCTCTTTGAACATCATACTTCCAATATTTACAAAAGCTGTGTCTATACTTAAACCTTGAGATTTATGAATAGTTCCTGCATGTGCTAGAGACAGAGGGAACTGTTGTCTACGAACATACAAGTCTTTTACAAGCAAAAAACATACTGCACAACACCCAATCTGTTTTACCTCATCAACCTGATCAAAGTTTATAATCATAAATTCTATTCCATCTATATTTTGAAAATTAACAAAATCAACCACTTTTCCCATTGCTCCATTTACTAATCCTTCCTCTACATTCAAATGATGCCACAAAATTACTCGACAGTTTTTACATACACGTAAACTCTTTTCTAATCCTGCAGTTTTAGATACAGACCAAGGAATCCAATTTAGTCTTTAGTTTCTCATTAAGAAGAATTGTTACTCCTTGATGTTCGATTTTGTCAATAGCTTGAATTACATGAATGTGTTGTTTTTCCAGTTTGAGAACTTGTTTATTAAATGTTGAACACTGTTGTAGTGTAGACATTAGGAAAACTATAGACTTCTTTTCTAAAAGCTTATTGTACATTACTTCTGCTGCTGTTTCAGATGTATCCAAGTTCCTTAATAGCCGACTTTCTAAAGCTTCTTTACCATGTTGCGTCAACATACCGATTCTTATGTCTTTAAGAATATTTCCATACTCTTCATCACCTTCTTGTCGCATATTCTTAGCAAGTTCTTGATATTCCTAGTTTAACCAAATATTTACATTCCCAACACTTCCCAAAGATTTCCTTTTGTCATCATGGACAAGTGTTTTAAAAACAGGTTGTCCTTTAACGGGAGTAAGTTGTAGTAGGTCTCCAAATACAATTAAATGTTTTCCTCCAAACAGAACATCATAATCTGTTTTTAAAATCTGTTGCATACGCAAGTGCACAAAGGCAAGCATTACGTTTGAGACCATGCTCACCTCATCAATGATTAAAAGTTTCAATTTCTTCAGTACTCTTGAGACTTCATAGCAAGCTTCTCCAGATAGCTTCTGAATTTGTAGTTTATTATCATGTTCAACTGGAAGCATAAGTAATCGCTGTAAAGTAATACCTTTAATGTTGTGTGCTGCTAATCCATTTGGAGCTGTTACGGCACAAGATAAATGTGATTGTGTAGTTTTGTGTAGATAACTGGTCAAAACTTTAATTAAGAAACTTTTTCCTGTTCCAGCTTGACCACTAATGTACAATAGGATAGGTTTAAATGATGAACATTCGCATTCTTTTCATGAAGCAAACCATGTTCTACCTGTTGTTTGACTTGTAGATATATTTCTTTTGTTCAATATTTAGTTGTTCCTCTAACTTTTCAAACTGAATAATATCCGGTTGTGCTTGCTGCATTGCAGTTTCTACCTCATACATGGCTATTGCTGCTTCAGGTTCAATAATTGGTTGTCCCAGTGGATCTTCAGTCAGTGGACCAGAACTTTGACTGCTTTGTGAACTTTCTCTGGCTATTTTAGCTGCAAGAGTACCTTCTTGTTCAATCTCATCATTTAACATTTGTAGGTAAGTTGGAAAAATTGTGCACTGAATGCTGTCTTTAGTTGCATTAAAAGAATCTTCATAGCAGTCAAAATCTCCAAGTAATTCTGTTTCACTACGCCATGGCTTGAACAGTTGCAGAAGTGCTTAATAGAAAAATTCTCTCTTATCTGCAGTTTCACAACTCAGTTTTCTGTGATTAATAAGATTCCCTTTCACATGTTTCACTAAACATCCATCCCATCCAATCACTGTATATTTTTCTTCTTTTATATTTTCTCTAACATTCTTTTTAAATGTATAATGCTGAAGTATTTCATACAGACATAGGTTTTCAAGATGTGGACTCCTTTTGGGATAGTATGTATCCACCATATTAGTTTTGATAATATCAGTACTTTCTGGCTTATATTGTGTTTGATTTCTTGTAAAGATTTCAATACTCTATTTCGTGTGGAGGCAAGACCTGGACTTATGCAAATGATTCCTCTTGACTTAGAATATAAACTGGCTGAGCTCAACCGATTCGAACATTCATAGGATCCAATCTCTCTATGGGAAAGCATTTTCAAGCTGAAGCTGCATAATTTCTTGCTAAAACTCTTTTCTGCTGAAATTTCTTTCCACATTTCTTTCAACTCTGACTTTTCAGATTTAGTAATATATGATGTAACATAACAAGCAACAGCAATTGAATTATCTGCAACATACTGACTATCCATGTTTGCATTCCACATTTTCAAAATAACTGGATTGTGGTCATTAATGTACTTTAAAGCTTCTGTTCTTTTCAAGTTGTATGTGTTCTTGGGAGATTTCAGAGTTATGGTATGCCTTACTGCTGAGAAAAAACTATTTACTCTTCCTTTACAAATTATACGACATGAGAATCAAAAATGACATTTTGTATAACATTTCCCTTTACATTTATATTTCCGTCTGCAGTATTTCCTACATCTATGGCTTTGAAACCGTAAAACTTGTTGTCTCAAGCCCTTCTCTTGGAATGGCACATGCAACATACTGTTTGATGAAAGACAAAACAGCTTCATCATTATCTGTTCCAAATTTTGGTGCATTTTTTATCCATAATAACATGTGCATATGAGGAGCACCTCTTGCTTGGTACTCTTTTCGCCAAAAGAAATCAGTTACCTCTCCAAGAGGTGGAATCATTTATTGCAGATAAATGACATCATAGCTTGAAACCTATGATTAAAATACCTGCAAACATTTACAGGATCCAAGGAACAGAGTTCTCCAGCTTTCTTCATGTGAATGTTTTTAAAATTTGAATTTACTTCTCGTAGAAACTCAAGTAAATCATCCCACGCATATTCAGCACAGCTAAGTGTTACAAACCATGTAGGTGTACCTAAGTTTCTTAACATGCACTTAAGCTCACCATGACGGCGATACCAATACTTATTGGTACCACGTTGACGCGCCATCAAATTAATTAACTGTGATTCTACATTATCATCTCTTTGTTCAACTTTGTCCATGAATTGTTTTGCAGAAACATGTTGAAGATGAACTCCGGTTTTTAATAAATGGTTCTTTGCATATGAAAGTGCAGACAAATCGCTTTCAAACAGAAGATGAAATATATATGGAATGCACTGCCGAAATCTTGGATCTTCACAATAGATTCTTATTGATCAGTATTCTGAAGCTAGAATCCATACATCTCGCTCATCAAATCGTCCATCTTCTCCATTGGGGAATAGGTGTGGAAAACAACGAGCATCTAAACTTTTTTCCCATACACTCATGGGAGTTCCCTTTGCTTCCTTCATTTAAAGTAATTCAATACTATTTCCTATAATTTAATTTGAATGCAGAGGATGTATTGTATAATGTTCATAAATCTCTTCAGTCCTAGACTTGTCCACTTTTTCAATTTGGCCACTTGACATTACTGTTTCATCTTCTAAGCATATTACTTCCTCATCAACATTTACATTTTTATAATAAATATTATTCTGTACCAGGTATGATGTAGAAGTTTATTAACATCTACAAACTCTTGCCAGACTTTCCTACTCTATGTTGGTACACCATTTACTAGAATAACTACTGGCTCATTTTCCTCTCTCTCTATACCAACAGTGTCAATGTTTTTCTTAAAATCTAAAGGTAAGTACACAACTCTTCCTTTGAGACCTTTTTGCAAAACTTTTGGTGACAGCTTGCCTTTTTTTAGGCTCAATACGAACTATTGCCTAAAAATCGAGTACAGATTGAATAAGAATAGACTCATATACATTTAAATCTGGTAGTTCTTGAGGAATAGGAACCAACTTTAAGTTGTTATGTACTGCTCTAGCTGGCATTTTGTTTTCTTCTAATTTGTTGTAACAGTACTTACAAATTACTTGATCACTACCCAAATCAAACTGACTTTCCACAAACAAATAAAGACATAATTGCTGCCACTTATCATTGATTTCTTTTTCACTTTTTAAATATAAATCAACATTCCTAATTTGACTTCTATAGTGAGCACGTCGACAACAAATACGAATATAGGGGCATATTACCAAGGATTTGCGATAATTATCGCAAAGCGCGCTTAGCGCTGTTTTTTTTATCGCCGGCTATCGCTGGAGATAACGCGTTATTATCAACGCTTATCTCCAAGGCGATAAAAAATCCAGCGCTAGCGGCGAAACCCAGCAATAGCGTGAGAAATCCAGCGATAAACTTACTGCGCTAATGAAAAGCTTGCTAATAGGCAGGTGAGGACTTAACCTTACAATCCACCTCCCATTGACAAGATGGTTAAGTCAAGTTCTTATCAGGTGTTAAATTCCAGCGATAATCGCCGTTAGCGCGACTTTTTTTATCGCTTCGCGGGCATTGGTAATAGGGGGAAGTTGTGTTTGCGACTGTTTGCAGTCGCTTTTAGTTGGGAACGCCTACTTTGGATGTCATTAGCAATAATTATCGCTGACATGCAAAGCGGCAACAAAACTGCCGCTATCGCCATTAAGCTGTCGCTAACAGCTGTTAGCGACAGCTTGCTAATAGGGCAATAAAAATATCGCCGCTTTATCGGCAAGAAGTGCCACTAAAGTGGCGATACTGCCCTTGCTAATATGCCCCCAGGTTTGGTTTTTCAGACGAAACTGTGTTAAACTTTGTAATTTCTTCTGCAAACTAATCAATACTAATCTCTTTCTCATGTTGTTCAACACCTACACGTATCAAACTCTCAGTTTCTCTGCACTCCTCTTCTGAACCAAAAAAACTGTATAGCATCACAAACTTTCTGTACATTGAATACAGAACCATGCAAAAGATCTGTGTTCATTTCACTTAAACATAATGCAAGAGTTGTTATATAGTAGAGTCACCTTACTAAATTCTGCATTGATTTTCTTACTTAACATGGATCTAGTCCTTGTAACATCTTAATCTTCTATTTAACACTTTTTTTGTCATATTCTCATAAAAACACTTAATATGTCAATAGATTCCTGTTGAATACTGCAAATGCTGCTACAATCCCAGTGATATACAGGAGCTTGTGTACGTCTCCCTTGAACTTCTTCAGCTATTACTTCTTCCACATTCCTAGGAACCATTGTTTCTTTTGCAATGGGAGAACCATCTTTTACTTCATTGCATCGACCACTAGTATCAACTGCATGTACTAATGTTTTCTCTTGAAAATAGCTTTCTTCATTAAAGAAAGGCTCAGTACTGGAAGAGTGCTTCCATTTACCAGTAAAAGTTTTACAAACGTTACTTCTATTAACCCGTCTTTTTCTTTTGCTTTTCTCCTTCATAAACACCATTGTTTTATCCAATGTTTTCATTCTCTTCAATATTAATATAAATAATTTCGTTTCAATTCAAAAGCTGTATCCACTACACTCTCAATCTGTTGTTTTTTCTTATAAGCTGCTGATCTGCTTTTATATTTTTTACAATTTTTTAATACATTTTGAATTACTCTACTTCTAAACCCTCTTCTTCTTATATCGTTATGCTCTTTTTGCCTTCTTGTAAGATGTCTTCCTTTCCCATAAAACGATGCTGTTTTACCATGACAATTCTTGTTTTCCTTCTGATTTTTTGTGAAACTTTTCTTTTTCTTTTCAATGTGTCCGACTTTTTTCAATGTCTTTAAAACTGTTTTAAGAAACTGTTTAGTTCTCTTACCAGAAGACTTTTTTTCCTGTATAATCTTTTGCACTTCTTCTAATTTTCTCTTTTCACTTTTCTTTAAGTAGTACTGTTTTTTTTTGCTCTCTTCCCTTTTCATGTTTTCTTACCATCTTCAATTTTGTTTTCCAAATAAAACTTAATATCTAACAAACAAAGAATAGTTTCAATGGTTGGTGACATCAATTAATAATTTTCTATTAATTTTATATTAATATTCATAATAATCAATAACCATTTGCTTACAATTACATTGGAATTCTGTTAATAACAAATAAATATTATAGGATACCTAACTATGCACATCATGAAAGCTGTAAATGGTTGAGAGTCTGGGTGAAAACATTTATAAATTACTGTACACTTTCATTTTCTAAATCTCTGTACAAGAAGATGTATACATTACTTTTTGCTTATTATACAGAGCAGACAGATTTTTTACTTTATATTTTAGTGGTTCTATGGTCAATACCTACGTAATTGATCTACACTTTGACTAGATGTTGTAGTAGGACTTTTGTGACACCTACATAGGTAACAGATCTCTATTTCCGTGACTGAAGGCTGTAGTAGAACTGACAAAATTTGCGCACCTATATGATAAGCTACATAGTTTTTAAGATAGGGTCATGCGTTGCACAACTCATGTCAACATACATGTACAAGTAGACACATACCTCACTCACGAGAGCAGGCTCGACAGAGTGCACTTCCCATAGGAAGGAGACACCTAAATGTATACGGCCTACTTCAAGTGTACCTTCCCAGAGACTCATACGAAGTAGCTTAATCCCTTATCCCTCTGCCAACATGTCCTAAACCTCAATTTTCTCTTGCAGCTTCACTATCCACGGACTGCTCTGAATGTTGGGCCTATCCACATATAAAAGACCAACCCTTTCCATGTCACTGTTGTAAGTCTCACCATGTTTCTGAAGGCATCAATGCATTCCTCTGTTCTCTTTCCTAGTGAGATTATACATAAAAAGAACCCTATAAATAGTAGAAGACCTGTGTTTCAGACCACATGCTCTTCAGGTTTCTGTACAAGAAGGTGTATGTATCCCTTTCTGCTCATAACACATGGTATGAGGGTATTCAACAGTCTATTTGAGGAGTTCAGTGACACCTGCACAAACAAATCATGTCTCCCTCTGCAACCAAATGATTGAGCAGAACTGAAAAGATTTGTCCACCTTCATGAGAAGCTACCAGGTTTTTAAGCTAGCTTCTTCATATGCACAGCGCGTGCCAGAATAAATGTGCAAGTAGATACATACCTGAGTCACGAGAGCACGCAGACTTTTAAACTTGATGAGAGACAGCACTTCGCATTGCAAGCAGACATCTAAATGTATATGGCCTACTTTGAGTGAACCTTTCCAGAGAGTCATAAGAAATAGCCTAATCACTAATCCCTTTGCCAACATGTCTTAAACCTCACTTTTCTCGTGAGCTTAACTATTCACAGACTGCTCAGAATGTTGGTCCTAGCCACATATAAAACAGCAGCCCTTCCCATGTCACTGTTGCAAGTCTCACCATGTTTCTGAAGGCATCAATGCATTCCTCTGTTCTCTTTCCTAGTGAGATTATACATAAAAAGAACCCTATAAATAGTAGAAGACCTGTGTTTCAGACCACATGCTCTTCAGGTTTCTGTACAAGAAGGTGTATGTATCCCTTTCTGCTCATAACACATGGTATGTGGGTATTCAACAGTCTATTTGAGGAGTTCAGTGACACCTGCACAAACAAATCATGTCTCCCTCTGCAACCAAATGATTGAGCAGAACTGAAAAGATTTGTCCACCTTCATGAGAAGCTACCAGGTTTTTAAGCTAGCTTCTTCATATGCACAGCGCGTGCCAGAATAAATGTGCAAGTAGACACATACCTGAGTCACGAGAGCACGCAGACTTTTAAACTTGATGAGAGACAGCACTTCGCATTGCAAGCAGACATCTAAATGTATATGGCCTACTTTGAGTGAACCTTTCCAGAGAGTCATAAGAAACAGCCTAATCACTAATCCCTTTGCCAACATGTCTTAAACCTCACTTTTCTCGTGAGCTTAACTATTCACAGACTGCTCAGAATGTTGGGCCTAGCCACATATAAAACAGCAACCCTTCCCATGTCACTGTTGTAAGTCTCACACTGTTTCTGAAGGCATCAATGCGTGTCTCTGCTCCTTTTCCTAGTGAAAATATACATAAAAAGAAACCTAGAAATAGCAGAAGACCTCTGTTTCACACTGCATGCTCTCTCACTTTCTGTACAAGGAAGTGTATGTATCCCTTTCTGCTCATAATACAGGGCAAGTGAGTATTTAAAAGTCTATTTGAGTAGTTCTGTGACACCTGCACAGGCAAAACATGTCTCCCTCTAGAACCAAATGATGGAGCAGAATTGAGAAGATTTGTCCACCTGCATGAGAAGCTACCAGCTTTTTAAGCTGGCATCTTCAGACACACAGCACATGTCAGAATACATGTACAAGTGCACACATACCTGAGTCACAAGAGCACACAGACCTTTAAACTTGACAGACTGCATTTCCCATTGCAAGCAGACGCCTAAATTTATACGGCCTACTTCGACTGTACCTTTCCAGAGACTCATACGAAGTAGCATAATCACAAATCCATCTACCAACATGTCTTAAACCTCCCTTTTCTCTTGCAGCTTCACTATTCACGACTGCTCAGAATGTTGGGCCTAGCCAAATATAAAACAGGAACCCTTCCCATGTCACTGTTGTAACTCTCACCATGTTTCTGAAGGCCCCAATTCATGTCTGTGTGGCATTTCCTAGTGACATGATACATAAAAAGAAACCTAGAAATAGCAGAAGACCTGTGTTTCAGACTGCATGCTCTCAAAGTTTCTGTACAAGAAGGTGTATGTATTCCTTTCTACTCATAGTACAAGGCACGTGGGTATTCAACAGTCTATTTGAGGGGTTCTTTGACTCCTATGTACATAAGACATGCCTCCCTGTGTGACCGAATGATTCTGCACAAGTGAAATGATTTGTTCACCTGTATGAGAAGCTACCATGTTCTTAAGTTAGGTTCACATGCTGCTCAACACATGCCAGAAAATATGTACAAGTAGACACATCCCTGAGTCATGAGAGCATACAGACTTTTAAACTTGACAGTTGCACTTCCCATTGCAAGTAGGTATCTAAATGTATACGGCCTACTTCGAGTCTACCTTTCCAGAGACCCATACGAAGTACCATAATCACTAATCCCTCTCCCAACATAAGTTAAACCTCACTATTCAATTGAAGATTTACTATTCACCATCTGTTCAGAATATAGCGCCTAGCCAAATATAAAACAGTAACCCTTCCCATGTCACTGTTGTTAAGTCTCACCATGTTTCTGAAGGCATCAATGCATGTGTCTGTGCCTTTTCCTAGTGACATGATACATAAAAAGACACCTAGAAAAAGTACAAGACCTGTGTTTCACACTGCATGCTCTCTAAATTTGTGTACAACAAGGTATATGTATTCCTATGTATGTGTTCTGTGACACCTACATACATAAGACATGTGTCCCTCTGTGACTAAATGATGGAGCAGAACTGAGAAGATTTGTCCACCTGCATGAGAAACTACCAGGTTTTTAAGCTAGCATCTTCAGACACACAGAACATGTGGGAATACATGTACAAGTAGACACATACCTGAGTCACGAGAGCAGGCAGACCTTTAAACTTGACAGACAGCACTTCCCATTGCAAGCAGACATCTAAATGTATACGGCCTACTTTGAGTGTACTTTTCCAGAGACTCATACGAAATGGCCTAATCACTAATCCCTCTGTCAACATGTCTTAAACCTCACTTTGCTCATCATCTTCACTATTCACCAACTGCTCAGAATGTTGGACATAGCCACATATAAAACAGAAACCCTTCCCATGTCACTGCTGTAAGTCTCACCATGTTTCTGAAGGCATCAATGCGTTCCTCTGTTCCCTTTTCTAGTGAAATTATACCTAAAAAAGAAACCTAGAAATAGTAGAAGACCTGTGTTTCAAACCACATGCTCTCTAAGTTTCTGTTCAAGAAGGTGTATGTATCCCTTTCTGCCCATAATACATGGTATGTGGGTATTCAACAGTCTATTTGAGGAGTTCTGTGACACGTGCACAGACTAAACATGTCTCCCTATGCAAACAAATGGAGCAGAACTGAAAAGATTTGTCCACCTGCATGAGAAGCTACCAGGTTTTTAAGCTAGCATCTTCACATGCACAGCACATGTCAGATTGCATGTACAAGTAGACACATACCCCATTCACAAGAACAGGCAGACCTTTAAACTTGACAGAGTGCACTTACTATTGCAAACAGACACCTAAATGTATGCAGCCTACTTCGAGTGTACCTTTCCAGAGACCCATACGAAATAGCCTAATCACTAATCCCTCTGCCAACGTGTCTTAAACCTCACTTTTCTTTTGCACCTTTCCTATTCACCAACTACTCAGAATGTTAGGCCTAGCCAAATACAAAACAGCAACCCTTCCCATATCACTGTTGTAAGTCTCACCATGTGTCTGAAGGCAACAATGCGTGTCTCTGTTCCTTTTCCTAGTGAAATTATTCATAAACAGAAACCTAGAAATAACAGAAGACCTCTGTTTCACACAGCATGCTCTCTAAGTTTCTGTACAAGAAGGTGTGTGTATCCGGTTATGCTCATAATACAGGGCCCGTGTGTATTTAACAGTCTATTTGATAGTTCTGTGACACCTGCACTGGCAAAACACATCTCACTCTGGAACCAAATGATGGAGCAGAACTGAGAAGATTCGTCCACCTGCATGACAAGCCACCATGTTTTTAAGCTACCATCTTCAGATGCACAGCACATGTCAGAGTACATGTACAAGTGCACACATACCTGAGACACGTGAGCACTCAGACATTTAAACTTGACAGACTGCACTTCCTATTGCAAGCAGACCCCCAAATTTATATGGCCTACTTCGACTGTACCTTTCCAGAGACTCATACGAAGTACCATAATCACTAATTCATCTACTAACATGTCTTAAATCTCACTTTTCTTTTGCAGCTTCACTATTCACGACTGCTCAGAATGTTGGGCCTAGCCAAATATAAAACAGGAACCCTTCCCATGTCACTGTTGTAACTCTCACCATGTTTCTGAAGGCATAAATGTGTGTGTCTGTGCCTTTTCCTAGTGACATGGTACATAAAAAGAAACCTAGAAATAGCATAACACCTTTGTTTCAGACCGCATGCTCTCTAAGTTTCTGTACCAGAAGGTGTATGTATTCCTTTCTGCTCATAATACAGGGCATGTGGGTATTTAACAGTCTATTTGAGGGGCTCTGTGACACCTACATATGTAAGACATGTCTCCCTCTGCGACCGAATGCTGCTGCAGAAGTAAAAAGATTTGTTCACCTCTATGAGAAGCTACCAAGTTCTTAAGCTAGGGTCATCAGCTGTACAGTACCTGCCAGAAAAAATGTACAAGTAGACACATACCTGAGTCATGAGAGCACGCAAGCCTTTAAAGTTCACAGACTGAACTACCCATTGCAAGCCGACCTCTAAATTTATACGGCCTACTTTGAGTGTACCTTTCCGGAGACTCATATGAAGTGGCATAATCACTAATCCATCTACCAACATGATTTAAACCTCACTTTTCTTTCCAGCTTCACTATTAACTGACCCCTAACAAACTAAGGCCTACTCAAATATGAAAGACCAATTCTTCTCATGTCACTATTGTAAGTCTCATACTTTTAAACTTATTTCAAGTATATATGGTGTTACAACGCAAACTTTTACAACGCATACTTTAACAGCCTAATTTTTACAACGCAGCTTCCATTACAATGCATACTATTACAATACAAGCCATTACAACACATGTACCATTCTAATGCCTGCATCGTAATGGATGTTTCACACACACACACATACTTTTATAGACTGGGATACAGTTTAATACATCTGGCAATATCTTTTTAACTCAGTTTTCTCTACTGCTTTCATTAGACACAAAAAATACACATATTAGTAAGCACATCCTATTTCAATGCTCATTTCAGTACAATAAAACAGACTACAAAACACATGCCTACATTAGGTAACATATTTCAAACATCACATTACTCTAATGCTTTGGAAGCTTTGTAAATAATGTATTACAAATATATTTACAAACTCTGAATCACTCCTACACAAAATTTAACACATCTTACAAATTTGTAACTCACCTCTCAAATAGTATTGCAGAATATGAAATATTAGAAACTCATAAAAGATTTCCTTTCCCACACAATAAATGTGATGCACCACTCTCAACAAGGTAAAACCAGTAATGGCAAACTTCCCCTCTCTTTCTGCACACAAATGAATGTAAGTACCAAATCAAAATGCTTCCTTCATTATTTCAAATTCTGAAACCCATTTCATTTGGTTAGACATATTAACCCTTTATTAGTCTCTTCTAAAAGTGCCCAAACTTGTTCTGTAATTTACCGGAGTCGGGACTCCACCTCAGTGCCGCAGTGTAGCGTCGCGATGGAGTCGCGAACCCTTATCGGAGTTCAGAAACCTATTTCCAACAATACTAGTATTATTTTTTAAGAACATACCACTTCTAAACATAGTACTGATTTGAAAAACCTTACTTTAGAAGTACATCACATATATATAGCTTACCATTTCTTATTTTAAAACCCCAGTTAACTCTCAACCCTTCCCCCTTCTGCTTAACCCTAGTTTCCATAGTAACAGTTTCTGCAACTTTCAACTTTACCAGTCGGTCACAAGTTCACCATATTTTCAAACTCAGCATACTAGCTTACAAATGCAAATAGCAGGTGTGGTAGACGTTTGCAAAATATTAGCTTATCCTGTCTACTGTACCTTTCAAACATTTTTCTATAACCAATCAGAAAGATGCTTGTTCAGCAAAGTAACATGCATCCTATTTTTTAGTACAAAATGTTTATGAACTGCCAATCAGTTATCTGCTTCCTCTAAAATAGCATCTTCTCCACCATTTTAGATAACTCTTATTCTACCAACTGACTTACTCAGCTACAGACGCCTTTTGATTCCTTCCACACATCCCTTCAAAATGCTTACAATATGGATTGTACGGCACAGCTACGTTTTCTGGGGCTAAAGGTATGCTGAACACAGAGGTATTGACAAAGAGCTAGGTTGACAAAATGTGGATATTAAATGGTTTGCACAGGGAGGATTAAAGTGGCACCAATTGATGCCTTTGGTTAAAACCTTTTTGCATCTCCAACCTCCTGACCTCATGATTGTGCACTGTGGTGACAACGATCTAGGCTCATGAAGGATACCTTTGCACAACTGATGTTGCTTTTTCCTCAAACTGTCTTTGTATACGCTAATATATGCCAACGACAGAAATGGAAGTGGTCAAATCAATTCTGTGCACAGATTGACAAAGCTAGGAAGCATGTTAATAAAAACTGTTTCTGCTTACCTCAAAGACAATAGGATGGGCTCCATCTATAACAACAATCTATGTTTTGATATGCATTTCATCTACAAAAGTGATGGAGTTCACTTCACAGATGAAAGGAACAGAGTGTTTCTCAACAACCTTAAGCTGTGCATCCGCACTTACATGTAGCTGCAACAAAGTCATAATGAACACAACGGCTCTTCTTAGAGCCACCCTATAACCCAACACTGAAAGTTATATATGTTTTAACATATATACTCTTTCTAAATATTTCCCGGATTCGGAAACCCGTCGCGACTCCGCAAAACAAAAGCACAAATTCAATGTACTACAACACATTTCACTTTTCAACTTTAACTTTTAATTTATATTTTTTAATATTATCTCTAACTCTGTCAATTCTAATGTGATAATGAAATACAATCTCACTACCTCTATAAAAAAGTTCACAACTATAACACTACCCTTGGAATTGTATAGTATTTCATTATTTATTTAAAGTGGATCCGCAAATCCACCGTGACGTTACACTGGGGGCCGCGCTGAGAGCTGCGATAGGGTCACGACTCCTGCCACGAGAGAAAAAAATTATTTAGTGCCCCCCACCTCCATTGGCCCGTTGCGGCCCCTGGGCACCCAACCCCCAGGGCCCTGCCATTTTTTTTTATGGAAGGAAGGGATGCGTGGCCTGCCTTCCCTGGGCCACTTTTGGCCCCTGGGACCCCATCCCACAGGGCATGCCCTGTATTTTATTTGTTATATTTTTGGAGGGGTGCCGCGTGGTCCCCCTCCTGCGGCCAATTTAAGCCCCAGGGACCCCATCCCCCTGGGCATGGCCACATCATTGGGGACCACGGGGGGAGCCGCAATGCCCCCGTGGTCCCTGCCGGCTTGCTGCCTCCTGTGGGAGCCGGCTTTGCTTTTGGATTTTGTGAATATGCAGCTCCCTTTGCCCAAAACCAATTCTGCTTCGCTTCATGAAAGCGAGAACATCTTTTCTGCTCTTGCTTCCATGAAGCAAAGCAGAGTTTGCTATGGCATGGTGGGAGCAGTGCTCCTACCATGCCATAGCAAACTGCAATGTCCCGGGGGTGGGCACCCCAGGACATTTCTGGAGCCAGCCTTGGGGGGTAGCGGTCCCCAAGGCCCTGGAGGGGGCCTCGCAGCCCCCCTCCCATCTTCTTTGTAGCCCCAGTGAGGTGGTGGTCCCCGGGGCCGGGGGTCCGCAACGGACCTTCCACATTTAATTAATTGGTGCCCCGGGGAGGTGGTGGTCACCGGGGCTGTGTGGGGGGCTAGAGTCCCCAAAAGACACACAGTTGATGGATGGAATGCAGAACAAATCAAAACATTCACCCCCAGTCAAGACATCTGGGTTAAATCCATAATTCTTTTGCTCACCATGCCACCCCAGTTTAGACCTGGCCATATGCAAATCAGTCTTGACTCTGTGCCTCATGGGAAAGTCCAGCCTGAACTGCCAAGCCAGGTTCTCCCTGGACCGGAAACAAGCATCCTAGGACCGGTTTTGGGGTTTCGCCCCTCATCAGCCAGGATAGCTGGAATCCAGTGGCACAGTGAGCCCGGGACTCACGTCTGGGCATACCCAGCGCACTTAGGGCAAGAAAGCAAAAGACACAGAGTTGATGGACGGAATGCAGAACAAATCAAAACATTCACCCCCAGTAAAGAGATCTGGGTTAAATCCATCATTCTTTTGCTCACCGTGCCACCCCAGTTTAGACCTGGCCATATGCAAATCAGTCTTGATCCTGTGCCTTTGTGGGCTAGAGTCCCCCCACACTTTACTTTTTAAAATAGCCCAGGGGAGGTGGCAGTCCCCGGGTCTGCTAGGGTGGCACATGGCCCCCCACATTTAAAGAACATAGCCCCGGGGAGGTGACGGTCCCCAGGGATGTGTGGTAGGGGGCAGGAGCCCCTGCCATCCATATATTTTTATTAAAAAGCCCTGGGGAGGTGGGGGTCCCCGGGTCTGCGGGGGAGCTTGAGTAGCCCCCCTTTCCCTTAACATAGCCCCAGAGAGGTGGTGGTCCCCAGGGCTGCGGGGGCCCAAGCGGGCCCATGCATCATTATCTGCATTGCCCCCTGGACCTGGCCCACCCAGGGGCTTAAAAAAAGTGAAACGCGGGAAACAGCACTTCGTTTTTAAAAAAACGTTTTTGGCCGGATTCATGCACCAGGCTCGACTCCCGCCAAAAATTTTAAAAAACAATTTTTGGGCGAGGCCCTGGGGGACCCTGTGGGACCCCCTGAGTAGGCCTAGGTGGTCAGGGTGTTTCTACCCTGCCCCCTTTTCTTGTTTTTCATCCTTTTTTTTACCTTTTTTATTGTGGCTTGGTTCAACCGAGTCACAAGATGGCCTGGATTCCTGGTTGCAACTGTTGGCAGCCAATCAGATCACAAGCTCGAGGTCGGGAGGGTTCGCGGATCCACCGCGGCCACAGTTGTATATCTGAGAAATCTTTAAATTTCTCAGGAACTACTGAACGGATTTACACCATTTAACAAAAAGAGTGCTTTCTAAACCAAAACCTACCTTTTTGCCAAATTTGGTGTAATTCCGTTCAGCAGTTCAGGCTGTAGCCGTGTCTAAAGTTTCCTATTGAAATTAACAGAGAGAAAACGCGTTTTGGGACCCCCCTTTTTCTCGGCCCCCGCTTGATGAATCACCCTGAAATTTTCAAGACAGCAGCTGACCTGACCGCCCCATTAGTTTTGGAATTTGCGAAGATTCGTCAAACGGCGCCAAAGATATTGGCAAAAGAATAAACGCTTTTTCAACAGAAACAAGCTCCTAACTATAACTACTGTAGGTTTTATATATATATATATAAACTTAAAAAACCATAGGTTTCAGGCATGTTATAGTTAGAAATTAGCATTTAAAAAACTTTGAAATTCACTGAAAAAACCATAGGTTTCAGGCACGTTATAGTTAGAAATTAGCATTTAAAAAACCTTAGAAATTCACTGAAAAAACCATAGGTTTTAGGGAAAGTTATAGTTAGTTGGACTTTTCACTCGTACAAAACCAGAGAAATTCCCCCGTTATAGTTAGTTCAGCTAACTATAACTCGCGCCCCACAATGCACTGCTGATGACGTCACATATGACATCACTCATGACATGGTCAGTGACATCACTCATGACATCACTGATGACATCTCAAATTACATCACTCATGACATCACTGATGACATCATCAAGTGACTGTGTGTTTCTGTAAAGTTTAAATATGTTTAATATATATAGGGAAAGGCGTATTGAAGAATGAGTGGGTGTATAAGTGTCTGAATGGATGATTTAGTAGGTGTGTGACTGACTCTATAAGTGAGTGATTAAATGTATCTTACTGAATGCACGGGTTAGTGACTAAACTGTGTGAATGTCTGTATCCGTCTGTCTGTTGGTGTGTAAGCGGCTGCATGGGTTTGTGAATAGCTACATGAGTGTCTATATGGGTTAATGATTGGTTGTCTGAGTATCTGTATGGATGCCTGAGTATTTGTATGGGTGGGGTGTGTGTGACTCTGTGCAGATGTGTGAGTGGGTGATTCCCTGGGTGCATGGTTTCAAGAATGCATCTGTGATGGACTGTATGGGTGTGTGAGTGTGTGTATGGGTGTGTTAGTGAGTGAATGTATATCTCAGTGGTACATGTGTGAGTAACTACATATGTGTGTTGGAATATATAAATAGCTATAAGTGAGAGTGTGTGATTATGAGAGTGACTGTATGGATGAGTGTGTGCTTGTATCAGTGATTGTATAAGAGGGTAAGAATGTCCTAGTATTTGTATGAGTAAGTGAGCTGGTGTGTGTATAACTGTATAGGTGAGTAAATGGGAGTGTGATTAATTATTTGCATGACTGACTAGGTGTGTGAGTACTTCTATGGATGAGTGGTGGTGTGTGAGTGTCTATATAGGCGTATGAGTGCATATGATAGTCCTGTACTGAGTGATTGTAAGTATGAGTGACTGTACTGGTGAGTGAGTGGATATGTGTTTAGACCTAAGAATCAGTGAGTGGGTATATAGTTATTGCTGCCGATGGTTTTGAGAATGGCAGTCTGTTATTTAGAGTTGGTGTATCAAAGGTTACATTAGGGTGTGAGAAGATGCATCAAATTATCACATGGATGATGTCATCAGTGATGTCATCAGTGATGTCATTTGAGATGTCATCAGTGATGTCACTGACCATGTCATGAGTGATGTCATATGTGACGTCATCAGCAGTGCATTGTGGGGGCGCGAGTTATAGTTAGCTGAACTAACTATAACGGGGGAATTTCTCTGGTTTTGTACGAGTGAAATGTCCAACTAACTATAACTTTCCCTTAAACCTATGGTTTTTTCAGTGAATTTCTAAGGTTTTTTAAATGCTAATTTCTAACTATAACGTGCCTGAAACCTATGGTTTTTTCAGTGAATTTCAAAGGTTTTTTAAATGCTAATTTCTAACTATAACATGCCTGAAACCTATGGTTTTTTAATTGAATTTCAAAGGTTTTTTAAATGCTAGTTTCTAACTATGCCTACAGAGGTAGGACTTGTGAAGAAAGAAGAAGAAAAGCGCAGAAAGAAGGAAGACAAATGCAGAAAGAGGCAACAGAAGTTCAGAAAGACGAAGAAAAGTGCAAGAAGAAGGAAGAGATGTGCAGAAAGAACCAACAGAGGAGTAGAAAGTACTCCTGTGCCCCCAACTTTTTGCTGATGGGTACTGGTGGTGACTGACTCTGTCTCTGGTGGTAAAAGACACTTAGAATACAGTGAAAACACCTACATACACTAGGGAACACTATGCGTTGGGGTACCCCTGTGATTAGCATGACCACCTCTGTATTTGTCATGAGTTAGTGCCTGGGTCATTGGATGAGTACATGGGTACTGACTGGATGATTAGAGTACTGCAAGGAGAGTGGATGGTGAATTTATAAGTGCTTGTGTTTTCGCGGAGTGATTGGATAAGTACATGGTGCTCGCTGGTTGATTGGAGGAGTGCATGGGTAGTGACAGGGCGATGGCTGGACTGCATCAGTAGTGCTCAGGGTAAGTTGGAGGATTAATTCCCCTTGAATCCTGAGGGTCCCTATTTGATAAAAGCCCTGGCAGTGGCAGTCCCCGGGGCTTGGGGGGGCCTTGGAGGCCCCCCCAAACATTAAAAAAACAAGCCCCGGGAGGTGGCGGTCCCCGGGGCTGCGGGGGCATCGCGGGCCCTGCATATATTTGTTGGCAATGCCCCCGGGACCTGGCCCACCCGGGGGTCTCAATTAAATGAAGCGCGGTATCCCGCGCTTCATTTTTTTAAACATTTCGGCGGGATTCGCAACCCCAGCGCGAATTTCGCCATTTTTAAAAAAAAAATGCTTTTTTTGGCCCTGGGGGTCCTTGTGGGACCCCCTGAGCAGGCCTAGGGGGTCAGGGTGTTTCTAAGCTGCCCGCTTTTCTTCTTTTTCACCTTTGTTTCCCTGTTTTCTTGTGACTCGGTTCTACCGAGTCACAAGATGGCTGCCAACACTTCCTGGTTCGGAGTGTTGGCAGCCAATTAAAATGAAGCTCGTGGTCGGGAGGGTTCGCGGATCCACCGCGCCTCTAGATATCGAGATTTGGTTTTTTACAATTTCTCAGCAACTACCGAACGGATTTACACCATTTTTAAAAAGGTCGCTTTCTGAGCCAAGCAGTTCTCAAATAGCGACAAAGCACTTTTGAATTATTTGTTATCTCTATGTTATTTTATCCAGTTGACCACTTGATTAAATGTTACGCTTAGGGGAGAAAATGTGTTGTTACCAAGTTGGAGTTTCTGCTTCAGCTCGTCATTCTGTGATTCTGGTCAAATCACTTAATCTCCCCATGACTACAACCAAAATGAGTTTGTCCTTGTATGATGTAACCAATGCTCATGTAAAGCACTCCAATATCTGACCATCCTGCACTATATAAAACTGCAAAAAAACAAAGGATAAAAAGTGTTTTCCACACTTCTGTCATTGGGCTATTCGTGGGCTACATCTGGGTGATATTTGTGCTACATTTGGGCTCATTTTTCTCTGGTGGCCATCTTGGGATACTTATTTGTTATGAAGTTTCCTAATTTCCTCATTTACTGCAGTCTCCTCAGTAGGAAATGCTTTCAGTTTTTTACTTTGATTCCATCAAGAAGGCATTCAGATGTGTCACACATTTGCCATAAATTCAGAATGTTAGCACTCTAGTTGCTCATTAGATCACTGTAGTAAAGCTACTGCTCACCAGGGAGTTAACTGGAAGTCTACTGCTGGTATTGAAAGTGATTGTTTCAGTCTGCATGTCAGAATTTTCTAATGAAATAGAAGAGGATTTGAGATCTCACTTAAAACATGCCCTAATTTTTCTTTCTGCAGAACTAACCATTATTTCTATGGCAAAATGAACCCCCTCATTTTTTTCCTTTTTAAATTAAATGTTTTAAGTGTTACCGGTTTATTCCAATCAAGATGGCTTCAGGTGTGCCATAATTTTGTCATAAGTAAGACTGTTAGCGCTCTAGTTGTTCTTTAGAACACTCTGGGAAGCTGCAGTAGAACACAAAGGAATCAACTGACAGTCTCTGCCCTTGTTGGATTTACATGTTTTACTGAGAATGTCAGACTTTATTCTCACATGACTGAGAAAGATAATGTGAATTTACAGAAAATAGGCTCTCATTTTAGCTTCTGGAGCACCTTCCAAACCTCTGTGGGACAAGCATGAGAAAATTGTTTTCTCTCAAACATGATTCATGAAATCCCAGCAGAAGGTTTTTCACAGGGTAAAATCACCCTAGAACACACCACAATTCCTAAAATTAGTATGGTACCATCAACAAATGAATTCTAATGAAACTAAAGTCTGTTATCACCCTTTATAGTTCTCCTTTTGGTGAGCCTCAAAATCTTCTATTCACTACAATGCATTTCATTGGGGTGCTATCATGTATATATCATCCCAAGATGGCTGCCAACAATTCTTGGATGAAGTGCTGACAGCCAATCAGATCTCACGATGACATGTGTGGTTAGGCTCCACCCAGATATATACATTTCTTTTTCCTTTAATATTTAAAAAACTACTGAATGGATTTACACCATTTTTGAAAAGGTTGCTTTCTGAGCCAAGCAGTACCTTTATGGCAAAATTGGGGTAAATCCATTCAATAGTTTCCGCTGTAGCCTTGCACAAAGTTCCCTATGGGAAATTGATTTTTTGACTCTTATTTTTTGAATTTCTCAGCAACTACTGAACGGATTTACACCATTTAGCAAAAAGGGCTCTTTCTGAACCAAGGGCTACCTTTTGCAAAATTTGGTGTAATTCCGTTCAGCAGTTCGGGCTGTAGCTTTGTCTAAAGTTTCCTATGGAAAATAACATGGAGAAAACATGTTTTGGGACCCCCCTTTTTTCTCGGGCCTTACTTGCCAAATCACCCCGAAACTTTCAAGAAAGGAGCGGACCAGAGCGCCCCATGAGTTTTGAAAATTTCGCGAAGATTCGTCGACTGGCGCCAAAGTTATTGGGAATAGACAGTTGTGAATTTACTATGGAAAATAGGTCCTAACTATAACTACCTACTGGCGACCGCCAGTAGGTAATATATATATATATATATATATATATATATATATATATATATATATATTCACTGAAAAAACCATAGGTTTCAGACACGTTATAGTTAGAAATTTGCATTTAAAAAACCTTTGAAATTCACTGAAAAAACCATAGGTTTTAGGGACAGTTATAGTTAGTTGGACATTGCACTCGTACAAAACCCGTGAAATTCCCCCGTTATAGTTAGTTCAGCTAACTATAACTCGCGCCCCCGCAATGCACTGCTGATGACGTCACATATTACATCACTCATGACATGGTCAGTGACACCCTCTCATTCTTCAATACACCTTGGCATATATAAAAACATATTTAAACTTTACAGAAACACACAGTCACTGGATGATGTCATCAGTGATGTCATCAGTGATGTCATTTGAGATGTCATCAGTGATGCCACTGACCATGTCATGAATGATGTAATATGTGACGTCATCAGCAGTGCATTGCGAGGCGCGAGTTATAGTTAGCTGAACTAACTATAACGGGGAATTTCTATGGTTTTGTGCGAGTGAAATGTCCAACTAACTATAATGTCCCTGAAACCTATGGTTTTTCCAGTGAATTTCTAAGGTTTTTTAAAAGCTAATTTCTAACTATAACGTGCCTGAAACCTACGGTTTTTTTCAGTGAATTTCAATGGTTTTTTAAATGCTAATTTCTAACTATAACGTGCCTGAAACCTATGGTTTTTTCAGTGAATTTCAAAGGTTTTTTAAATGCTAATTTCTAACTATGCCTACAAAGGTATGACATGTGAAGAAAGAAGAAGAAAAGCGCAGAAAGAAGCAAGACAAATGCAGAAAGAGGCGACAGAAGTCCAGAAATATGAAGAATAGTGCAGGAAGAAGCAAGAGATGTGCAGAAAGAACCGGAGCCAGTGCTATGCTAAAAGACACTTAGAATACAGTGAAAACACCGACACACACTAGGGAACACTATGCATTGGGGTACCCCTGTGATTAGCATGACCTCCTCTGTATTTGCCATGAATTAGTGCCTGGGTCATTGCATGAGTACATGGGTAGTGACTGGATGATTAGAGTACTGCAAGGAGAGTGGATGGTGAATTTATAAACACTTGTGTTTTGGTGGAGTGATTGGATAAGGACATGGAACTGGTTGGGTGATTGGAGGAGTGCATGGGTAGTGACAAGGAGATGGCTGGACTGCATCAGTAGTCCTCAGGGGATTGTAGCAGTGCATGTGTTAGTGCCTGCGTCATTGCATAAGTACATGGGTAGTGACTGGATGATTAGAGTACTGCAAGGAGAGTGCATGGTGAATCTTTAAGTGCTTGAGTTTTGGCGGAGTGATGGGATAAGTACATGGTGCTGGCTGGGTGATTGTAGGAGTGCATGGATAGTGACAAAGAGATGGCTGGGCTGCATCAGTAGTGCTCAGGGGATTGTAGCAGTGCATGTGTTAGTACCTGGGTCTTTGCATGAGTACATGGGTAGTGACTGGATGATTAGAGTACTGCAAGGAGAGTGCATGGTGAATTTATAAGTGCTTGTGTTTTGGCAGAGTGATTGGATAAGTACATGGTGCTCGCTGGGTGATTGGAGGAGTGGATGGGTAGTGACAGGGCGATGGCTGGACTGCATCAGTAGTGCCCAGGGTATTGTAGCAGTGCATGAGTTAGTGCCTGGGTCATTGCATGAGTGCATGGGTACTGACTGGATGATTAGAGTAAGGCAAGGAGAGTGCATGGTGAATTTATAAGTGCTTGGGTTTTGGCGGAGTGATTGGATAAGTACATGGTGCTCGCTGGGTGATAGGAGGAGTGCATGGGTAGTGACAGTGCGATGGTTGGACTGCATCAGTAGTGCTCAGAGTATTGTAGCAGTTCATGAGTTAGTGCATGGGTCATTGCATGAGTGCATGGGTACTGACTGGATGATTAGAATACTGCAAGGAGAGTGCATGGTGAATTTATAAGTGCTTGGATTTTGGCGGAGTGATTGGATAAGTACACCTATGTCACATCAGGCCCGCCCTGTCCCTTCACCACTGTGCAAACGCGCCCCCTGGCGGGTTTTAAGTTGGGGGATTAATTCCCCTTGAATCCTGAGGGTCCCTGGGGGCCAACTAGCCCACCAGGTACCTCCAGTAAGCGCCACAGAGCTGCGTTGCAGAGAGGTGGTCCAAGGCCACTCCTCTTTTACACCTCTCTGCAATGCAGCTCTGTGGCGCTTACTGGAGGTACCTGGTGGGCTAGTTGGACCCAAGGGACCCTCAGGATTCAAGGGACTTAATCCCCCAACTTACAACGCGTCAGAGGGCCTGTTTGCACAGTGGTGAAGGGAGGGGGGTGGGGCCTGATGTGGCAAGTGTGCAAACGCGCCCCGTGGAGCATTTTAAGTTGGGAGATTAAGGCCCATTGAATCCTGAGGGTCCCTAAGGCCCAACTAGCCCACCAGGTACCTCCAGTAAGCACCACAGAGCTGCGTTGCAGAGAGGTGGTCCGAGATCACGCCTCTTTTTACACCTCTTTGCAACGCAACTCTGTTGCACTTACTGAAGGTACCTGGTGGGCTAGTTGGCCCCCAGGGACCCTCAGGATACAAGGGGACTTAATCCCCCAACTTAAAACGCACCACGGAGCGTGTTTGCACACTTGTCACATCAGGCCCCGCCCCCTCCCTTCACCACTGTGCAAACATGCCCCGTGGCGCGTTTTAAGTTGGGAGATTAAGTCCCCTTGAATCCTGAGGGTCCCTGGAGTCCAACTAGCCCACCAGGTACCTCCAGTAAGCGCGACAGAGCTGCATTGCAGAGAGGTGTAAAAAGGGACGTGGCCTCGGACCACCTCTCTGCAAGGCAGGCCTGTGGCGCTTACTGGAGGTACCTGGTGGGCTAGTTGGCCCCAGGGTCCCTCAGGATTCAAGGGGAATTAATTCCCCAACTTAAAACGCGCCACATGGCGTGTTTGCACACATGCCACCGGAGGCCCCGCCCCCTCCCTTCACCACTGTGCAAACGCACCCCGTGGCGTGTTTTAAGTTGGGGGATTAGGTCACCTTGAATCCTGAGGGTCCCTGGGGCCCAACTAGTCCACCAGGTACTTCCAGTAAGCGCCACAAGCCTGCGTTGCACAGAGGTGGTCCGAGGCCACGCCCCTTTTTACACCTCTCTGCAACGCAGCTCTGTGGCGCTTACTGGAGGTACCTGGTGGGCTAGTTGGACCCCAAGGACCCTCAGGATTCAAGGGGACTTAATCCCCCAACTTAAAACACGCCACAGAGCGTGTTTGCACACATGTCACCTCAGGCCCCGCCCCCTCCCTTCACCACTGTGCAATCGCCCCCTGTGGTGCGTTTTAAGTTGGGGGATTAAGTCCCCTTGAATCCTGAGGGTCCCTGGTGTCCAACTAACCCACCAGCTACTTCCAGTAAGCGCCACAGAGCTGCGTTGCAGAGAGGTGTAAAAAGGGGCGTGGCCTGGACCACCTCTCTGCAAGGCAGCCCTGTGGCAGTTACTGGAGGTACCTTGTGGGCTAGTTCGCCCCCAGGGACCCTCAGGATTAAAGAGGAATTCATTCCCCAACTTAAAACGCGCCACAGGGCGCGTTTGCAGAGTGTTGCTGGGAGGGGGCGGGGCCTCGTTGCAATGCCGGCTTTTTTGTTTAATTATAATTTTTTTTAGAAGGGGGCTGTGTGGCCCCCCTTCCTTTCCTATTTTATGGGCACTGGGGACCCCATCCCCCAGGGCCTGACCCCTATTTTTTCTATTTTTTTCAAAAATGGAAGGGGGCCGCGTGGCCCCCCTCCCGAGGCCATATTCGGCCCCAGGGACCCCATCCTCCGGGGCATGGCCAGTGTTTATTTAAAAAAAATATATATTTGGCGGGGGGCTGCGTGGCCCCCCTCCTCAGGCCATTTATGGCCCTGGGGACCCCATCCTCCGGGGCTGGCCTTTGCGTGTTTTTTTTTTTTATTATTATGGAGGAGGGGGGCCATGTGGCCCCCCTCCCAGGCCACTCCTGGCCCCAGGGACCCCATCCTCCGGGGCCTGGCCTCTTCGTTGGGGACCGTGGGGGGAGCCCCAATGCCCCCACGGTCCCGCCGGCTCCCCGCGTCCTGCAGGAGCCGGCATTGCTTTTCCACATGGGGAGCTGCTGACATGCAGCTCCCCGTGTGGAAAAGCAATGTGGTTTGGATTTTGGAAGAGAGAGCAGGTTTCCTGCTCTCTCTTCCAAAACCCAAACCACAGTTTGCTATAACAGGGCGGGAGCCGCGAGGCTCCCGCCCTGCCATAGCAAACAGCAGTGTCCCGGGGGTGTGCACCCCAGGACACTGCAGGAGCCGGCCCTGGGGGGTGGCAGTCCCCAGGGCCATCACGGGCTCCAGGAGGGGGGCCGCGTGGCCCCCCTCTCTTCAGTTTGAAAGCCCCGGGAAGGTGGCGGTCCCCGGGACTTGGCCCACCCCGGGGCTAAATTTATTTTCACGGCAGGATTCGCAGATCCTACGCGAATTTTGCCGATTTTTTTTTAAAAAAATGCTTTTTTTGGCCCTGGGGGTCCTTGTGGGACCCCCTGAGCAGGCCTAGGGGGTCAGGGTGTTTCTACCCTGCCCCCTTTTCTTGTTTTTTAACGTTTTTTCTACTGTTTTCTTGTGACTCGGTTCTACCGAGTCACAAGATGGCTGCCAACACTTCCTGGTTTGGAGTGTTGACAGCCAATTAGAATAAAGCTCGTGGTCGGGAGGGTTCGCAACCCTCCTCGGCCATAGATATCTATATTTTTATTTTTTGATTTTCTCAGCAACTACTGAACGGATTTACACCATTTAAAAAAAAGGACGCTTTCTGAACCAAGCACCACCTTTTTACCAAATTTGGTGTAATTCCGTTCAGCAGTTCGAGGTGTAGCCGTGTCTAAAGTTTCCTATGGAAAATTGATTTTCCGACCTCTTGTTTTTTGAATTTCTCAGGAACTACTGAACGGATTTACACCATTTAACAAAAAGGGCTCTTTCTGAACCAAGGGCTACCTTTTGCCAAATTTGGTGTAATTCCGTTCAGCAGTTCGGGCTGTAGCCATGTCTAAAGTTTCCTATGGAAAATAACATGGAGAAAACACGTTTTGGGGCCCCCCTTTTTCTCAGCCCCCGCTTTGCGAATCACCCCAAAACTTTTAGGATAGGAGCTGACCGGAGCGGGCCACAAGTTTTGAAAATTTGGTGAAGATTCGTCAACCGTCGCCAAAGTTATTGGGAAAAAAAAAAACGCTTTTCCTATGGAAACTAGGTCCTAACTATAACTATCTACTGGCGACCGCCAGTAGATAATATATATATATACGACTGGGCCAAAGATGTGTGAGAAGAGAAACAGAAAATGACAGAGAGAGAACAGTAAAAGACTTTCAGTAATAGAAGACGGTGACAAAAAAAGTAACAGAGAGACATTGTCCTCCGCATCGAGTTTACGAAACAATCTAAAAGTGTTTTATACATTGTAATTGGTTGCAAAATATATTACAAGGATATCTTTCTGTTCTCTTAAAAGAGAACAATGTTGACTTCTGCAGCAACCCTCCGCTCCTCTCTTCTCTTGAAATTAATTCCGAAGTTTGAGATTTTCTTGTGCCAGGTCCTTAAAATCATTTCGAGTCTTCAGATTTTCTCTTTGAACTCTGTAAAACATATGGCAGCATTTGTTTTATAATCTTCAGAATGTAATCGTTTTTTTCTGATTGCATATGTTTGGCATGCTGCGCTCCCCTCTAGATGTGAATGAAGTTTGGCCACTTTCCAACCCTAACACACCCTAATTTCAAAAGCCACAATTCTGAAGGCTTGATTCCTGTTTACAAAGGAATTAAGGCCTTGTGAAACCGCATAGTTACAAAATTATTTCTTGGTGAGATTTTCATGTAAAAAATCGTGTGTTCCTGGAGTAACTCTCAAAAGCATCCCGTTGAATCCTTTTTATTTGCTGGAAAGAGGAAAAAAGGTAACATGCATTTGTATAGATTTAAAATATTGGTCAACGTTCTTGCCGCACTTCTGCAGGGAAAAGACAGCCAACTCGAATCCAAACTAAGGAGCAGATTTACAAGCCCCTTGCGCCACTTTTGCATCACTTTTAACATGGGAAAAGTGACGCAAAAGTGGCGCAAGGGGCTTGTACATCTGCCCCTAAATGAGTAGCGCTATTTTATTTATCCTTATGTGCGTTATTTTTTGTGCTAGTTTTTTCAAGGATGGTGCTGATCTCTTTTTTGTACTCTATCATGAGTAGCTCCTAATTTACCGGTGGTGGTTTGTGCCAGCATAGTTAGCTTTTTTTTAAAAAGGGGCTGTATTTGTAAAAACGGAGGGGCTTATTTACAAGACCTCTTGCGCCACTTTTGCATCATTTTTAACATGGGAAAAGTGACGCAAAAGTGGCGCAAGGGGCTTGTAAATCTGCCCTGAGAATTTGTACGCCAGAATTTGTAAAAGGTGTTGCAGTTCGCAACATAGGGACTTATTTACAAGCCCCTTGCGTCGACGGTGCATAACTTTTAATATGGGAAAATGTGACGTACCAGCGGCGCAAAGGGCTTGTAAATAACCCCCATAGTTTTCATTATTTGTGTAATCAACTGCAACTCTTTTTTTTTTTTTTTTTACAAATTAAATAGTTACGTGAAAAATCGTAGTTCAAAGCTAAACCTTTACCAATGTTGATTTTCTTAAAAACGGTGCACCTCGGCGCACACAAAACAAATTGTATGCCGAATGGTGACTCTTTTTTTCATTAAAAGAAAAATATTTGATTCAATGGTTTTATTATGCAAAAAGCTAGAATTGTGAAGGCAGATGGGATGAAAAGTGCCTAACAAGACGGTGCCTATGTAAGATAAGTGGTCAAATTCAGTCACATTTTATAATGTTGTCCAGAGCATACGTCTTAAGACTGTACCTCAACACAATGAATTCTACAACAAATACATAAAATCAGCACTACTCGCAGTAAAATAGTCGCAGTCACCAATCCGTTAGAACAGAGTAAGGCATAAAAACCAGTTCCAACATTTACCTACTCTCGGCTAACATGGCAAGGGAATAACGTACAAAACGTAATATCACACTATTACTAGCTAGGATAGTGACAAGCTAAGCTTAGCTTGGCTTCTCTTTACTGATCAGCTCTTCAGGCGTGATCCAGGAACATTAGATATACCTTGAGATTGCACAATAAGTTGCTGTACAATCCGTCCTGTAACATAAATCTAGTGCATCTAGCTCACTCAATACATTGTAGGCACATAATAAAGGAGTAAGCTATTCCCTGGGTGGACCCAGTGCATTTGTGCAGTATAACATAAAGTTGGTGATGTTATCTTTATTCCCATTGGAACATTCACAGAGATCCCCATTGTGATTGCCCTAGGCCTTATTCCATCTAGTAGGGTATGCTTTTAAAGGAAGATTCCCCAGACAGCACTTGGCCTATAAAGAGCGCCAGACCTCGGAGAGATGCCATCTAAATAGAAAAATTGTACTTTAAGAAAACCCGGTATTCGTACAGAGCAAATTAATCACCCTTAAGGGTCTCAAGGCGCTGGGGGCTGTCGGGAAGATTAAGCGAGCTACTGCCCAGAGTCACATGGTGCTGAGGTGAGCTGCCGCTGGTGCCAGGGATCGAACCATGAGCCCTGTGCTCCGGAGTCAGCCGCCCTGGCCGCTGCGCCACACCTCCCCCTCAAGAAACAGTATATCAAGGATCCACTCCTGCCAGCATTACAGGCATTGTGGGTTTTGTAGGCCAGTAAGCCTCCTTAACCCTATAGGCTATCTCACCATTAAACACAGTGGAATCCTCAGAGATAATCTCAAGTTTAAGGGGCCTATTAGGATGGCGGGCGGACTTTCGTCCGCCCGCCACCCTAGCAGTGCTGGGACCGGCCGCCAGTGGTGCGGCGGTCCCGCACCGGTGATTAGGATGCCACCGCCACCGTGGCGGTGGCATCCTCCATTCCCAGCATTGTGGCGGGCGGTGCTCACAGCACCGCCCGCCACAATGCTGGGAATGCACTGTGTACATTGTCATGCACAAGGTGACAGGCACCGTGCAGTGCCTGCCACCTTGTGCATGACAATGTAGGGAGGACCATAGGTACCCCCCATGTGCACCCCCCACCCCCCCCAATACCCTGGGGGCCCGCAACGGGCCCCCAACAGCAAACTCCGCATGCCTTTCCGCGGTGGCATTGCCGCCACGGAAAGGCTGCTTCCCTCACCCATGCTAATATGGATGGCGGTGTTTAGCAGACACCGCCACCATATTAAATCCTTTTCCGCCTGGTCGACTTGTGGACCGGGCGGAAAAGCGGCGGACGGTCTTCCCGTCCGCCGCAGTACCCCCTGCCATAATAATATGGCGGGGGAAATGGGTGGCGGGCGGTGATTAATAGCGGGCGGATCGCCACCGCCATACGGGCGGTGGCGATCCGCCCGTTATCATAATGGGCCCCTAAGTGTTTTAAAAGTGGTTCGAACATGGTCCCACTTGAGCATCCTAGATAGCCCGGGTTGACCAAATACCTCTCTAATAGTTTCCAGGTATATACTTATATGGGAATATAATCTCAAGAAACAGGACAATCACCTGCACTAATTTCAAAAGACTAATATGTAGAACAGTGAACAGTCGATCATCAAGGGCCTCAAGAACATTCCAAAAGATAGAAATCCCTGACCACTAACAAATAACCCATGCTAAATAAGATTTTGTCTTCTATGAATCAAAATATGTTTTTTCGCCTGCCAGTATCCTACTAGCCCTCACCCAAAACACCACCTGGAGGATGGATGGAGTTTTTAAATAACGGATCCTGCCATTCACACAAATGAATGCAATTCATGGAAAACATAATAACATTAACATTCACCTAATTTAGGCACCTCTCCCTAACAAAGTTCAACTCAGCAGAAGCTGCTAACAATAATCAAACAAAAACCAAACACTTATTACCTTCAAAGTAATTATAGACTTCAAGCAAACTATGATAAATGCACTAATAAAAGGACTATCCACCTACATTCATACAAAGATGTTATTATTACTTTATCAAGGCCATTTAGAGGTATCTGCAAAGTCCATGACTTAGCATAAACTATTCAAAAAATGCACATTTAACATTTAAATTAGAGAAATTATTAGTCCTAGCCCATCTGCTAACTACAGAAGCAAAGAAATATGATTTACTTATAGAGTAACCCCACTATCAAACAAAGGAACACAACAACCACTACAAGACTATGTGCAATTATAGGCACCCCAAGTTTCAAATACCCTGATGAAATCTGTACATTAGTACACTTTACTAAGAAACAAAAACCAACATAAAACCAAGCACAATTCTCTCCAAGGAACGTTTTGGAAGAAGCCATCCAAAACTCCAGCAATTTTTAGAGATACTGAAAAAGGGGAATGCTACCAAGAGCCCTGAAAAATACAATCCCTCTCACAATTAAAACATAACATATCAAAGCAAACACGACAGGTAGCTAGCAAAATACTCCTTTTTCTTAACAGTCAAGTACAACTCTATTTTGACTACTGAAAAAATACCCATAATATAAGAACCAATACACTCCATTAGCAAACAAAACCTCACCATAAAAGATGTACCTAATGTTCCTAAATTATTCTTAAGAAATGCTATAACATGTATTTGTTTTTCATCATTCTGATGTTAATAAGAACATTAAAACAAAAACAATAAAAAATCAGAATAATAGAAAATTCATATGTAACATCAGAATCCTTAAAAATAAAATAATTTCAACATAATAAATATTGCTGTTAAAGTAAATCCTAAATAATGTCTATTAATATTACATAAATATCAATAAACCCTGAAGCAGCATACAGTCATGAAACTAAACATTATTCAAATATATAATTCATGAAATCATAATAGCAAAATGTACTACACAAAACACTAAATCATGCACATAACACTGTTGCATATTAAAACACATAAATCCCACCAAAGGTTTAGAAAGTTAAATATTTACCTGTTCTTAGCCATTTGGTCCCTTCTGCCTGTCTCTGATCACTGTCTGGGTTGGGGTAAGGCTGGGACTTGTGTATTTCCTCTAGACAGCCATACACAAAGGGAACTTAGGTGTGACTTGATGGGTCTCCCTGGGAGGATGGGAGGGAGGAGCTGGGAACAGCCTCACACTTTCACCTGAATAGGCTTTGTCCTGTCCACACACACAGGGCTACATATCACCCTGTAGTGAGTCTGGAGCCAGGGCAGGAAGGGAGGACCTCTGTGTACTTCAAAGGCCCTTCTTTGAAGTCTCCCCACTTCAAAGCACAACTGGGTATAAGTAGAAGAAGAACTGCTGTGCTGAAGTACTGCCACTCTGTTGGACTGCTGCTCTGGAAGAACTGCTGCCTTGCTGTGTTGCCCTGCTGCCTGCTGGTCTCTCTGTCTGGGTAAAGACTGGACCTCCATCACTTGAACCCAGAGTGACTCCAAGGGCTAGTTGACTAGCCTCCTGATCTGAATCAACGCATCACCGCTGTTGTGGGAACAGGACCAGCGCATCACACTCGGAACCAGGGCATCACCATCGGAACTGATGCTTTAAAACCAGTGCATCACCTCCATTGCAGGGAGATCAACACATCCCCTCTACTGCATGGAGAATCCTGGCGCATCATCTTTGGAACAGTCACATCCCAGAACCGGCTCATTGTCTTCAGAACTGGCGCATTGCCATCGATGCTTTGGGAAAATCGACGCATCACCTCAACTGCATATTCGACACCGACGCATCATTTATCTGCATGGGGTCCCTGTATCAAACCGGCGGTCCATCGCAGTTGGCCTGTACTTTTGACTTTGTCCCGCACTGGCATGACCAGATATCCCAAATAGTGCTTATCACTTCTTAGCACTATTTTACAGTTTAGTCTTTAAAAATGTATATCTCACATTCTACTTATTGGATTTTTGTCATTTTGGTCTTGTTTAATTTGCTTTGTGCTTTTCTGTGCTTTTTCCATTAAAAACTTTCAAATTGCAGTTCTACTGATTGGATTCTTGTCGTTCTGGTACAGTTTTATTTATTAAAATGTACTCTATTCTATTGTTTTCTAAATTGGTTTGGAATTTTTCTTTTGTTGTGTTTTCAGTTTATTACTGTTTGTGTACTGCAGAAATACTTTACACGTTGCCTCTAAGTTAAGCTTAACTGACTGCTTTTGTACCAAGTTATGGGTTAGCAAACAGAGGGGCAACTCTGTGTCTCGGGGAACCCAGGTGAATATATGTCAACAAAAACAATGGAAGCTTGAGCCTGTGCTTTCTAGGCAAAGATAGGTACTCGTGGTCATGAGTTTGATTTGGAATAGACCATCCGTTTATTTGGAACAATTATTCAAATATTTCACAAAACAGTGTGAAACACAAGAACGTAGGCGCTTTTGGTAAATGGCACAGGGGCCGATTCCGATTCGGGCCGGAAATCTCTCCGACCGAGCCGGACCCGGAGAGATTTCCGACCGAATCGGACCCTAGCAGTCCGACCGGACGAGTACGATGCATTCGCATGCTATCGGACTCGAGTCGGTCGGACTCCCATTGAAGTCAATGGAAGCCGGTCGTACAACGCGTACGCGGGCTCCCATTGACTCAATGGGTGCGAGGCGAACGAGGGCGCCCCCTACAGCGGGTACGCGTCCATGCGCATCGCGACGTGCATGCACAGATAGGGGGGATCCATGGGTCCCCCCTGTGTTCGACTCGCATGGCTACGCGTACAGGGGGGTCCGACGTGGACCCCCAAAGTACGGCTCCGACTGCTCTTTCGAGCCGGACGGCGCGAGTCGGTCGGACTGCTCGCGGCGCGCATCGTACTTACCCGGCCGGGAAATGTATCCATAGCGCGGTGCGAGTCGTGTCCATGCGAGTCGGTCGGAGCGTGTTGAAGCCGCGTACGAGTCGGTCGGAGATTTCGCGGGCGCTTGCATCGTACTCGCTCGGCCGGACCCGGGTACGATTCGGTCGGGAAACAGGGCTCCGAATCGGATCCGGTAAATCCGAATCCGATTCGGAGCACTACCGGCCGAGATCGGAATCGGCCCCACAGTGTAGTGACTAGTGAGAAATACAGTAAACAAGGATTTTTTTCCCCTGTAGTTTTATAAAGCGCAAACTTGACCCAAAGGTATCGGGTATCAGATCGCTTTACATGAGCACCAGTTACATTACATGAGGACACATTAATTTTTGTTAGGCACGAGGAGATTAAGTGATTTGTCCAGAATCACAGGATGTTGCATGTCCTTGCAGAGACTTGAACCCGGTTCCCAGATTTGAGGGTGACCGCCCTAGCCGTTAGGCCAACTCCTCTCCTCTCCTCTCCTCTCTTTCTCTATCTCTTTTTCTCTTTTTCTTTATCTTTCTCTTTCTCTTTTTCACTTTCTCTCTCTTTTTCTCTCTTTATCTCTTTCTCTCTTTTTCCCTTTTTCTCTTTTTCTTTCTCTCTTTCTCTCTGTTTTTCTCTCTCTTTATTCGCTCTCTTTTTTCTCTTTTTCTCTCTTTTTTCCCTTTCTCTTCTCTCTCTCTTTTTCTCTCTCTTATGTCTCTCTTTCCATCTCTTTCTCTATTTCTTTCTTGTTCTCTCTCTTTCTCTCTCATTCTCTCTCCTTTTCTCTTTCTCTTTCTCCCTCTCTTTCTTTCTCTTTATCTCTTTTCTTTCTCTTTTTCCTTTTTCTCTTTCTTTCTCTCTTTTCTCTTTTTCTTTCTCTCTTTCTTTTTCTCTCCTTTTCTCTCTTTCTCTCTTTTTCTCTCTTTCTCTCTCATTTTCTCTCTCTTTTTTCTCTCTCTTTTCCTCTTTCTTACTCACGCTCCATTTTTTTCTTCCTCTGCTTCCCTCTCTCTTTTTCTCTCTCTCATTCTCTCTCTCTTTCCCTCTCTCTTTCTCTCTCTCTGTCTCTCTTTTTCTTTCTCTCTCTCTCTCTCTCTCTTTCTTTCTCTCTCTTTCTTCCTCTCTTTTTCTCTCTCTTGCTTTCTCTCTCGTTCTCTCTCTCTTTCTCTCTCTCTCTCTCTCGCTCATATATATAATATATATATATATATTCACTAAAAAAACAAAGTAAAAAAGGTTATAAGGACATTATAGGTAGGTTCACATTTTACACACACAAAACCATAGAAATTCAGCAGTATAGTTACCTCAGCTACTATAACTTGTGCCCCCACGATGCACTGCTTATGACCTCACATATTACATCACTCATGACATGGTCAGTGACATCACTGATGACATCTCAAATGACATCACTGATGACGTCGTCCAGTGATTGTGCTTTCTGCAGTGAGTCACTTTTAAAGCACAGGGATGCAACATATTTACAATAATATGTCACATCTCTGTGCTTCCCCCTGCGCTGGTGCACAAACTGCTGCCATGCACTGGCGCAGGCACCCTTGAACCATGGTGCACGGATGCCTGCGTCGTGGGGAGATTGTTTATGTGCAGGAAGGGTTCCCTTCCTGCACATAAACAATCTGAAATGGCATTTTTTAACTTCTATGTGTGCTGGATTAGCACACGTAGAACTTGCAAAACGTCATTGTTTTACTGATTGTTTATGTGCAGGAAGGGACACTTTCCTGTACATAAACAATCAACAGAGGTGATTTCCTCCCTCTATGTGTCCTGCAGAATGCAGCACGTATAGAAAGAGGTAAAAAACGAGGAGAAATTAACAAATTTATGCTTGTTGTGCCTCCCCTGGGGAGGCGTAGCATTCAGACGCATTTCCAGATTTACGATTTCTCGTAAATCTGGAAATGTGTCTAGTTCCATGGGTGTTGTGTGGGAACACCCACAGCAATACCCATAGAACGCCTCTTTCACGCAGAGTGCTGCGTGCAAAGGGGCCATTTTTACAAGGACAGGAAAAGTCACGCAGGGTGGCTTTTCCTGTCCTTGTAAATATGTGGCAGTAAAATGTGCCGCCGGTGCGTCACAAAAAGTGACACACCGGTGGTGCAAGGTGGTTGTAAATCTGCCCCTCAATGACTACATAAGATTGAAAACATATATTATGTGAGTGACTGTAACCTTTTGTGAGTGGGTGTCTGAGTGGTTGTATGGGTTAATAAGTGAATGTGTAAGTACTTGTATGGGTGAGTGAGTGGCTGTGCGAATAGCTGTATTGGTGATTGAGTGGGTGTGAAATGGGCTGTATGGGTGAGTGAGTTGCCATGTGAGTGGCTGTATGGGTGAGTGACTGGGTGTGTAAGTGGCTATATGGGTGAGTGAGTTACTGTTTGAGTGAGTATATGGGTAAGTGAGTGGGTGTGTGAGTAGCTATATTGAATAGTGAGTGTCTGTGTGAGTGGCTGTATGGGTGTGTCAGTGGGCATGTGAGTGATTGTATGGGTGAGTGAGTGGCTCAGAGAGAGGCTTTGAGGGTGAGTGAGTGTGTGAGTGGCTATATGGGTGAATAAGTGGGTGTGTGAGCAGCTGTATGGATAAGTGACTGGCTGTGTGAGTGGCTGTGTGGGTGAGTGAGTGGCTGTTTTAGTAAGTGAGTGGGTGTGTGTGACTCTATGAATGAGTGGCTGTGTGAGTGATTGTATGGGTATGTGAGTGGTTTTGTGGGTGTGAGTGGGTGTATGAGAGGTTGTATCAGTGTGTGAGTGCTTCTGTGGATGATGACATCAGTGATGTCATATGAGATGTCATCAGTGATGTTATCAGTGATGTCACTGACCATGTAATCAGTGATGTAATATGTGAGGTCATAAGCAGTGCATTGGGAGGACATAAGTTATAGTTACCTGCGGTGACTATAACTGCTGAATTTCTATGGTTTTGTGCGTGTAAAATGTGAACCTAAATTTAATGTCCCTGTAACCTTTGTTTTTTTCAGTGAATTTCAGTTTTTTTAATTAAAAGTAATATTTAATTACTATACTATATAATTGGAAGTGATATTAATATATGTTAAAATTTTCGAGTGGGCAAAGAGGACTGCAACCTTGTGTATTTGTTTTCCAATTTTATGACACATGAAGAAAGGGATTTTTGAATATTTATCTCAACCTGCCTTCGATTGTTGCTACATAATATTGTCCAAATCAGAGGTTAGAATAAATTGGTACAGCTTTAGTAGCAGTTAAAGCATACAATACTCCAATCAGAAATAATTGCTAAACTGAATGAATGGAGATTGGGTTTTGGTGATGTGACAGAATGAATGAAGACAAGGGTTCACAGATACCCTCACTTAGCAGGTACTTACATTATTAGGAAACATTGCATGACAGTTTACACTAATGTGGGAATAGGAACCTATATGCGTTACTCTAACCCCTAATGCATGGCACTCGGCTGCGTGGTTTATATATATTTTTTTAATATTTTTAGGATTCACTAATCCATTGTGGACCATCCTGATCGGCGTTTTCAGTACAGCAGAACATCTGCAGAGTCGCCATGATTTTTAACAATACCTAAAAACACATGTAGAGACATTAAACAATATGTTTGAGGTAAGTGATTTCATAAAATGACATAGAAACTTATATTACAGTAAGTAATTCTACTTTAGAATGTTGTATTATTAAAATATCTGTATTTGTGGTAATGCCACAATGCCACCCCGACATCATCGAGAATCCCATCTGACACAGCAAGAAAGGTATTTCATTGTTTACAACACCTTTCATGCATTTGTACAGGATGCCCCTCCCACTTTTTTTCATGCTTTTAGTGTGGTGCTAGAAATCACACCTTCACATAGACTAAGGGGCCGACTCCGATCTCGGCCGGTAGGGCTCCGAATCGGATTCGGCTTAACCGGATCCGATTGGGAGCCCTATTTCCCGACCGATTCGTACGCGCGTCCGGGCGAGCGAGTACGATGCGAAATCGCCGACCGACTCGTCCGGGCGTCCCGACCGCTCCGACCGACTCGTTCCCGGGTCTAACCGCACCGACCGACTCACTCGGACTCGACTCGCACCGCGCAATGGAGACGTTCTCCGGCCGGGTAAGTACGATGCGCGCCGAAAGCAGTCCGAACGAGCCGCGCCCTCCGGCTCCAAAGAGCAGTCGGAGCCGTACTTTGGGGGTCCGTGCGGACCCCCCCTGTATGCGTAGCCGCGTGAGTCGCACACAGGGGGGACCCATAGGTCCCCCATACCTGTGCGTGTACGGCGCGAGTCGCTTCGCCGCGTACATGCTGTAGGGGGTGCCCTTGTCCGCCTCGCACCCATTGAGTCAATGGGAGCCCGCGTACGCATTGTACGACAGGCTCCCATTGACTTCAATGGGAGTCCGACCGAATCGAGACCGATGGCATACGTGCGCATCGTACTAATTCGGTCGGGCTGCACGGGTCCGATTCGGTCGGAAATCTCTCCGGGTCCGGCTCGGTCGGAGAGATTTCCGGCCCGAATCGGAATCGGCCCCTAAGTTGGGACAGTTGGTTTTGAATTGGTCTTTCTGCAATTGTGTTGCTTTTTTTCAGGAATATGGCATCACTAGGAAATACAGAGGAGGAACACAGAGATGTTTCATTCGTGGAAGAGGAACCACCCAAAAGGAAAGAGTCAATAGTATGGAAGTTTTTCAGTATTTCTTCTGGAGGGAAAAAGGTTGTAGCAGAGGTGGTCCATTATACCCTTTGTGACAAAAAAATATTTAGGGGTGCAGCTAAAACAAATATAGAGCCTGATTTAGATCTTACCGGATGGGTTACTCAATCACAACGGTGACTGATATCCCATTCACCAACATATAAATCCCATAGGATGTAATGGGATTTATATTTCAGTGGACAGGATCTCAGTCACTGTAGTGACAGAGTAACCCATCCCTCAAGATCTAAATCAGGCCCATAGTCATGGCACGAGCAGCATGATGAAACACCTGAGAACCATTCATGAGAGCGCAGTTTGAAAAAGAGGAGTCCCAGGCATCAACTTCTCCTGCGGCGCAGCAAGTGCCTGGTGACCAACTACTATCTACATCTGCAGATTATATGTCTGCTATAATCCCTGAATTTAAGAAATTGGTACTTTTTGTACCAAATACAAAACTGTTCTCACTGTTGGGGAGCAGTCCATTCCAGCAGTGATTGAGGCAAAAAAAGCCATAAATGTAAAAAAAAAATAGTTTAACCAAGTGATGCCCAAGTTTACTGCATGTAGTTTCGCAATTTCCAGTTTTTTAGTTTTTGTAAAAATCTTAAAGAAAAAAACAACAAAAAATTGAAAAATAGAACAAATGGTACGTGTTAGAACCACCTTCTCTCATCAGTGATTGTCTGCATGAGTGGGTGTATGGGTGAGCGAGTTGCTTCATGAGTGGCTGTATCAGTCAGTGAGTGGCTGTGTGGCTGGCTATATGGGTGACTGAGGGCCGTGCTTACCTGGCAGCAGACATTGCCATGAGGGGAACCGCCCCTTTCCTCTTTCCTCCTTCTCTGCCATCGCAGCCGTGAGGGGAATGGCTTACCTGGCTGAAATCCCGCCGTGAGGGGAACGGCTCACCTGGCTGACATCCCGCCGTGAGGGGAACGGCATCCAGGCACTACATCTCCCGGCAGGCGTGGGTAGACGCCTGCTGACGACGTCACCTAAAGCGCCCGGAGGCGCGATAAGTATCTTGCCGGGTTCCAGCAATGCGGGACGCGCGCGCGCGGGCCCGTCCTTGCCCGTCATTGCCAGGAAGAGGCAGGGCAGGGCCACCCCTCTTACCACCAGTGCCCAGGATCTTGTCCACCATCAGGAGCCAACCAAGAGGTACCGTGAGTCCCATCTTTGACTGCCCTATTATCTGCAGCTGGTACTTGCCCCCATATCGATTTGTGGAACTTGTACGTCTTGTGGCCAAGCTGATCGGGTACAAATCAAAAAACTTTTATTCAGCTTGGACTGATTGAACTATTTGGGACCCGTTATATATTAATTGGGAGATTGCACAACGCACTTTTTTGTCAGTATCTTGTTTATACGCCCTTTGCTGCAAAAAATACATAAAGCACGTTGCACTTTTTTCCTTCAAGGCAAGGTTTTGATAGTCTTAGTACTTTGCACTTTACGGTCCGGGTTATCGCAAATACTGCACACTGCACTTTGATTTGTCAATAGCGTAGGACTCAGAAAGTATTTTGTATGTTGTATGTATTTTGTATGTTCTATTTTGTATGTACGAAAGGTACGTGCTAACACGCTTTAGATTTGGGACTTTCCACCACTTGACTAGCCACCCAGACATGAACAATTGGTCAAGGGAACTATGCCTGTGTCCCTGTGATAATATCTCCTCTCAAACAACTATCCACGTAATTTTATTCTGTAAATTTTATGCAAAAGAGCGACGTAGATGGATTGTACCTCTATTAAAACAAGGGGGATGGAGGCAATGTCGCCCTGCATTTCTGTACTTACAGATGATGGATAATGATTATTGTATTGGAACCATGGTGGGTTTCCTAAAAAGCATACTGAGAGCAAGGAAAATTTTAAATGCTTAGACTTTTGAGAAGAATATATGGGAGATGTTAAATTCAAGATGGATTATTTTTTAGCATAGATGCCAAATATTTTTATATATTTTTAATCTGATGCATTAGAAACAGTTAAAACAAAATGAATCGATTTATGAACCTGTATATATTTATGTATATCTATGTATTTTTTAGAAGTGTGATGAGGTGTTTTTAAATTGTCTGCTTTTATGATTTTATATGCCTAAAATTGAATAAAGCTCGTTTTGATTTGACTGTGGGCCAGATGTACGACCCTATCAATTTGCGAGTCACAAATTGGTTTGTTTAACAACTCGCAATTTGTGACTCGCAAATAGGAATTTACAACAGTGTCTCAGACACTCATTGCAATTCCTAATGGGGTCGCAAATTGCCGGCCTCATTAATATTCATGAGACAGGTGCAATTTGAGACCCCATTAGGAATGGCTAGCACTCCCAGGGATGGTGGTCTACTGGGGTCAGGAGACTACCATGTCCGTGACTGCTTTTTAAATAAAGCTGTTTTTTTTTAATGCAGCCAGTATTCCTCAAAGGAAAACGGGATGCATTTAAAAGAGAAACATGAAACGTTTCTGTTTCATTTTTTAACAGTAGGCAGTAGTCGGTGGGAGTACTGCCTGCTCTTAAAAAATATTTTCGCACACACTCACAAAGGGGAAGGGGTCCCCTGGGGACCCCTTCCCATTTGCGAATGGCTTGCAACCTACTTGAAGTAGGTGGTAAACTGTGAGTGTTTTGCAACTGCAATTGCGGTCGCAAAACAAACATACATTTAAGTGAGATCCGCTATTAGGAAGGGACGCCCTTGGCACGCCCCTTCCTAATAGCGAGTCGCAAACCCTATTTTGCGAGTTGGTAATAGGTTACCGACTCACAAAATAGGGTTTGTACATGGGGCAGACCAATTTTGCAGTCGCAAACGGGCCGATTTCCAGTTCGTGACCGCAAAATTCTGCCTTGAGTGCCTGTATAACTGTCTGCATTGGTGAGTGAGTGGCTGTGTGAGCGGCTGTATGACTAAGAGTGTGGGTGTGCCAGTGGCTGTATGGGTGAGTGAGTGGCTGGGTGAGTAACTGTATAAGTGGTTATATGGGTGACTGAGTGGTTGTATGGGTGAGAGAGTGCCTGTGTTAGTGGCTGTATCAGTGAGTGGTTGTATGGGTGAGTGAGTGGCTGTGTCAGTGGCTGTATTGGTGAGTGAGTGGATGTGTGAGTGGCTATATGGGAGAGTGAGTTCAGTGTCAGTGGCTTTATGGGTGGGTGAGTGGCTGTCTCAGTGGCTGTATCAGTTAGTGTGTAGCACTGTGAGTGGCTATATCACTGTGTGCATGTGTGTGTCACTGGCTGTATTGGTGAGGCTGGGTGTGCCAGTGACTATTACTGTGTGACTGGGTGTGTAAATGGGTGTATGGATGTCTGCATGGATGTGTTAGTGCCTGTATGAGTGTGTAGCTGGGTGTGTCAGTATCTGTATCAGTGTGTGGCTGGGTCTGTCAGTCACTGTATCAGTGTGTGCATAGATTTGTCAGTGCCAGTATCAGTATTTGGCTGGGTGTGTCAGTGCCTGTAAAAGGGTGTACTTGGGTGTGTCAATGGCTTTATCGATGTGTAGCTGGGTGTTTCAGAGCCTGTATTGGTGTGTAGTTGGGTGAGTCAGTGACTGTATCAGTGTGTGGCTGAGTATAAAAGTTAATGAATTGATGTGTGTGTGGGTGTGTTAGTGCCTATATTAGTGTGTTCCTAAGTGTGTCAGTGCCTCTATTAGAGTGTAGCTGGATGTCTCAGTGCCTGTATCGGTGTGTAGTTGGGTGTGTCTGTGGCTGTATCGATGTGTGCCAGTGGCTTCATCAATGTGTGTCTGTCAGTTGTGTATCTGTGTGTAGATGGGTGTGTGAGTGACTGAGTGGGTCTGTGAGTGGATGTGTGCATGTCTGAGTGGGTCTGTGAGTGTGCATGATTATCTGAGTGGGTCTGTGAGTGGGTGCCTGAGTAGGTCTGTGATTGGGTGGGCCTGTGTTTGAATGGGTCTGTGAGTGGGTGTGTCTGTGTCTGAGTGGGTATGTGAGTGGGTGTGTGTCTGAGTGGGTCTGTGAGTGGGTGTGTGTCTGAGTGGGTCTGTTAGTGGGTGTGTGAGTATTTGAGTGGGTCTGTAAGTGGGTGTGTGAGTGTCTGAGTGGGTACATATATATATGTACACATATATAAAAATATATATATACATGGATATGCATACATATATATATTAGGTTTACAGAAGAGGAGGGGGGACCAGGAGCCTATTGTGGTCCAGTGTCCGTGCTCCACAAATGACCATTTAAATCAAAAGGGACACTGTTCCAAATAGAGGGTGCAAAATGTCACCCAGTCAGTGAGAGGGAGTAAAAAGAATAGAATCGAAGGTCAGGAGAGAGGGAGAAGAAAGAGAAAGAGGCAGAGGTTCATCCCCGGTATCAAGGATCCAGTCCCGAAGGGACTGACTGTATAAGTGAGTGATTAAATGTGTCTTACTGAATGCATGGGTTGGTGAGTAGCTACATGAGTGTGTATATCGGTTATTGATTGGTTGCTTGAGAATTTGTATGGGAGACTGAGTGTGTGTGTGGGTGGGTGTGAGGTGTGTGACTGTGCATAGATGTGTGAGTGGTTGATTCACTGGGTGTATGGGTTCAAGAGTGCATGTGAAAACAGCTGTATGGGCGGGTGAGTGTGTGTATGGGTGTGTTGGTGAGTGAATGGATGTCTCAGTGGTATATGTCCAAGTAACTACATAGGGAAAAGGCTGTATGTGAGAGTTGGAGTATAAATGACTATACGTGAGAGTCAGTGATTGTGAGAGTGGCTGTATGGATGAGTGTGTACTTGTATCAGTGATTATATAAGAGAGTAAGTATGCGTTAGTATCTGTATAGGTGAGTAAATGGGAGTGTGATTGATTATTTGCATGACTGACTAGGTGTGTGAGTAACTCCATGGATGAGTGGCGGTGTGTGAGTGTCTGTATAGGTGTATGAGTGCAAATGATAGTGTTGTATTGATGAGTGACTGCATGTATGAGTGATTGTATGGGTGAATGAGTGGATGTGTGTGGAGACCTAGGAATCAGTGAGTGCGCATGTAGTAACTGGTATTGGTGTGTCGATGGTTTCGAAAATGGTAGTCTGTATTTTACAGTGGGTGTATCAAAGGTTATATTAGAGTGTGAGGAGGTGCATCAGATTTTCACGTGGATGATGTCATCAGTGATGTCATCAGTGATGTCATTTGAGATGTCATCAGTGATGTCATCAGTGATGTCACTGACCATGTCATGAATGATGTAATATGTGACGTCATCAGCAGTGCATTGCGGGGGCCGAGTTATAGTTAGCTGAACTAACTATAACGGGGGAATTTCTCTGGTTTTGTACGAGTGAAATGTCCAACTAACTATAACCTCCCTGAAACCTGTGGTTTTTTCAGTGAATTTCTAAGGTTTTTTAAATGCTAATTTCTGACTATAACGTCCCTGAAACCTATTGTTTTTTCAGTGAATTTCAAAGGTTTTTTAAATGCTAATTTCTAACTATAACGTCCCTGAAACCTATGGTTTTTTCAGTGAATTTCAAAGGTTTTTTAAATGCTAATTTCTAACTATGCCTACAAAGGTAGGACATGTGAAGAAAGAGGAAGACAAGCGCACAAAGAAGCAAGACATGCAGAAAGAGGCAACAGAAGTCCAGAAAGACGAAGAAAAGTGCAAGAAGAAGCAAGAGATGTGCAGAAAGAACCAACAGAGGAGCAGAAAGTCCTCCTGTGCCCCCAGCTTTTTGCTGACGGGTACTGGTGGTAACTGACTCTGACTAACCGGCCCTAGAGCCAGTGCTATGCTAAAAGACACTTAGAATACAGTGAAAACACCTACATACACTAGGGAACAATATGCGTTGGGGTACCCCTGTGATTAGCATGACCTCCTCTGTATTTGCCATGAGTTAGTGCCTGGGTCATTGGATGAGTACATGGGTACTGACTGGATGATTAGAGTACTGCAAGGAGAGTGGATGGTGAATTTATAAACGCTTGTGTTTTGGCGGAGTGATTGGATAAGGACATGGAACTGGTTGGGTGATTGGAGGAGTGCATGGGTAGTGACAAGGAGATGGCTGGACTGCATCAGTAGTCCTTAGGGGATTGTAGCAGTGCATGTGTTAGTGCCTGCGTCATTGCATGTGTACATGGGTAGTGACTGGATGATTAGAGCACTGCAAGGAGAGTGCATGGTGAATTTATAAGTGCTTGTGTTTTGGCGGAGTGATTGGATAAGTACATGGTGCTCGCTGGGTGATTGGAGGAGTGCATGGGTAGTGACAGTGAGATGGCTGGACTGCATCAGTAGTGCTCAGGGTATTGTAGCAGTGCATGAGTTAGTGCATGGGTCATTGCATGAGTGCATGGGTACTGACTGGATGATTAGAGTAATGCAAGGAGAGTGCACGGTGAATTTATAAGTGCTTCGGTTTTGGCGGAGTGATTGGATAAGTATATGGTGCTCGCTGGCTGATAGGAGGAGTGCATGGGTAGTGACAGGGCGATAGCTGGACTGCATAAGTAGTGCTCAGAGTATTGTAGCAGTGCATGAGTTAGTGCCTGGGTCATTGGATGAGTACATGGGTACTGACTGGATGATTAGAGTACTGCAAGGAGAGTGGATGGTGAATTTATAAACACTTGTGTTTTGGCGGAGTGATTGGATAAGGACATGTTACTGGGTGGGTGATTAGAGGAGTGCATGGGTAGTGACAAAGAGATGGCTGGGCTGCATCAGTAGTGCTCAGGGGATTGTAGCAGTGCATGTGTTAGTGCCTGGGTCAATGCATGAGTACATGGGTAGTGACTGGTTGATTAGAGTACTAAAAGGAGAGTGCTTGGTGAATTTATAAGTGCTTGTGTTTTGGCGGAGTGATTGGATAAGTACATGGTGCTCGCTGGGTGATTGGAGGAGTGCATGGGTAGTGACAGGGCGATGGCTGGACTGCATCAGTAGTGCTCAGGGTATTGTAGCAGTGCATGAGTTAGTGCATGGGTCATTGCATGAGTGCTTGGGTACTGACTGGATGATTAGAGTACTGCAAGGAGAGTGCATGGTGAATTTATAAGTGCTTGGGTTTTGGCGAAGTAATTGGATAAGTACATGGTGCTCGCTGGGTGATAGGAGGAGTGCATGGGTAGTGACAGGGCGATGGCTGGACTGCATCAGTAGTGCTCAGGGTATAGTAGCAGTGCATGAGTTAGTGCATGGGTCATTGCATGAGTGCATGGGTACTGACTGGATGATTAGAGTAATGCAAGGAGAGTGCATGGTGAATTTATAAGTGCTTGGGTTTTGGCGGAGTGACTGGATAAGTACATGGTGCTCGCTGGGTGATAGGAGGAGTGCATGGGTAGTGACAGGGCGATGGCTGGACTGCATCAGTAGTGCTCAGAGTATTGTAGCAGGGCATGAGTTAGAGCCTGGGTCATTGGATGAGTACATGGGTACTGACTGGATGATTAGAGTACCTCAAGGAGAGTGGATGGTGAATTTATAGACACTTGTGTTTTGGCGGAGTGATTGGATAAGGACATGTTACTGGTTGGGTGATTAGAGGAGTGCATGGGTAGTGGCAAGGAGATGGCTGGACTGCATCAGTAGTCCTCAGGGGATTGTAGCAGTGCATGTGTTAGTGCCTGCGTCATTGCATGAGTACACGGGTAGTGACTGGATGATTAGAGTACTGCAAGGAGAGTGCATGGTGAATTTATAAGTGCTTGTGTTTTGGCGGAGTGATTGGATAAGTACATGGTGCTCGCTGGGTGATTGAAGGAGTGCATGGGTAGTGACAGGGCGATGGCGGGACTGCATCAGTAGTGCTCAGGGTATTGTAGCAGTGCATGAGTTAGTGCATGGGTCATTGCATGAGTGCATGGGTACTGACTGGATGATTAGAGTAATGCAAGGAGAGTGCACGGTGAATTTATAAGTGCTTCGGTTTTGGAGGAGTGATTGCATAAGTACATGGTGCTCGCTGGGTGATCGGAGGAGTGCATGGGTAGTGACAGGGCGATGGCTGGACTGCATCATTAGTGCTCAGAGTATTGTAGCAGTGCATGAGTTAGTTGCTGGGTCATTGCATGAGTGCATGGGTACTGACTGGATGATTAGAGTACTGCAAGGAGAGTGCATGGTGAATCTATAAGTGCTTGGGTTTTGGCGGAGTGATTGGATAAGTACATGGTGCTGGCTGGGTGATTGGAGGAGTGCATGGGTAGTGACAAAGAGATGGCTGGGCTGCATTAGTAGTGCTCAGGGGATTGTAGCAGTGCATGTGTTAGTGCCTGGGTCATTGCATGAGTATATGGGTAGTGACTGGATGATTAGAGTACTGCAAGGAGAGTGCATGGTGAATTTATAAGTGCTTGTGTTTTGGCGGAGTGATTGGATAAGTACATGGTGTTCGCTGGGTGATTGGAGGAGTGCATGGGTAGTGACAAAGAGATGGCTGGGCTGCATTAGTAGTGCTCAGGGTATTGTAGCAGTGCATGAGTTAGTGCATGGGTCATTGCATGAGTGCATGGGTACTGACTGGATGATTAGAGTAATGCAAGGAGAGTGCACGGTGAATTTATAAGTGCTTCGGTTTTGGAGGAGTGATTGCATAAGTACATGGTGCTCGCTGGGTGATCGGAGAAGTGCATGGGTAGTGACAGGGCGATGGCTGAACTGCATCAGTAGTGCTCAGAGTATTGTAGCAGTGCATGAGTTAGTTGCTGGGTCATTGCATGAGTGCATGGGTACTGACTGGATGATTAGAGTACTGCAAGGAGAGTACATGGTGAATCTATAAGTGCTTGGGTTTTGGCGGAGTGATTGGATAAGGACATGTTACTGGTTGGGTGATTAGAGGAGTGCATGGGTAGTGACAAAGAGATGGCTGGGCTGCATCAGTAGTGCTCAGGGTATTGTAGCAGTGCATGAGTTAGTGCATGGGTCATTGCATGAGTGCATGGGTACTGACTGGATGATTAGAGTAATGCAAGGAGAATGCATGGTGAATTTATAAGTGCTTGGGTTTTGGCGGAGTGATTGGATAAGTACATGGTGCACGCTGGGTGATAGGAGGAGTGCATGGGTAGTGACAGGGCGATGGCTGGACTGCATCAGTAGTGCTCAGAGTATTGTAGCAGTGCATGAGTTAGTGCATGGGTCATTGCATGAGTGCATGGGTACTGACTGGATGATTAGAGTAATGCAAGGAGAGTGCATGGTGAATTTATAAGTGCTTGGGTTTTGGCGGAGTGATTGGATAAGTACATGGTGCTCGCTGGGTGATAGGAGTAGTGCATGGGTAGTGACAGGGCGATGGCGGGACTGCATCAGTAGTGCTCAGGGTATTGTAGCAGTGCATGAGTTAGTGCATGGGTCATTGCATGAGTGCATGGGTACTGACTGGATGATTAGAGTACTGCAAGGAGAGTGGATGGTGAATTTATAGACACTTGTGTTTTGGCGGAGTGATTGGATAAGGACATGTTACTGGTTGGGTGATTAGAGGAGTGCATGGGTAGTGGCAAGGAGATGGCTGGACTGCATCAGTAGTCCTCAGGGGATTGTAGCAGTGCATGTGTTAGTGCCTGCGTCATTGCATGAGTACATGGGTAGTGACTGGATGATTAGAGTACTGCAAGGAGAGTGCATGGTGAATTTATAAGTGCTTGTGTTTTGGCGGAGTGATTGGATAAGTACATGGTGCTCGCTGGGTGATTGAAGGAGTGCATGGGTAGTGACAGGGCGATGGCGGGACTGCATCAGTAGTGCTCAGGGTATTGTAGCAGTGCATGAGTTAGTTGCTGGGTCATTGCATGAGTGCATGGGTACTGACTGGATGATTAGAGTACTGCAAGGAGAGTACATGGTGAATCTATAAGTGCTTGGGTTGTGGCGGAGTGATTGGATAAGGACATGTTACTGGTTGGGTGATTAGAGGAGTGCATGGGTAGTGACAAAGAGATGGCTGGGCTGCATCAGTAGTGCTCAGGGTATTGTAGCAGTGCATGAGTTAGTGCATGGGTCATTGCATGAGTACATGGGTACTGACTGGATGATTAGAGTAATGCAAGGAGAATGCATGGTGAATTTATAAGTGCTTGGGTTTTGGCGGAGTGATTGGATAAGTACATGGTGCTCGCTGGGTGATAGGAGGAGTGCATGGGTAGTGACAGGGCGATGGCTGGACTGCATCAGTAGTGCTCAGAGTATTGTAGCAGTGCATGAGTTAGTACATGGGTCATTGCATGAGTGCATGGGTACTGACTGGATGATTAGAGTAATGCAAGGAGAGTGCATGGTGAATTTATAAGTGCTTGGGTTTTGGCGGAGTGATTGGATAAGTACATGGTGCTCGCTGGGTGATAGGAGGAGTGCATGGGTAGTGTCAGGGCGATGGCGGGACTGCATCAGTAGTGCTCAGGGTATTGTAGCAGTGCATGAGTTAGTGCATGGGTCATTGCATGAGTGCATGGGTACTGACTGGATGATTAGAGTAATGCAAGGAGAGTGCACGGTGAATTTATAAGTGCTTCGGTTTTGGCGGAGTGATTGCATAAGTACATGGTGCTCGCTGGGTGATCGGAGGAGTGCATGGGTAGTGACAGGGCGATGGCTGGACTGCATCAGTAGTGCTCAGAGTATTGTAGCAGTGCATGAGTTTGTTGCTGGGTCATTGCATGAGTGCATGGGTACTGACTGGATGATTAGAGTACTGTAAGGAGAGTGCATGGTGAATCTATAAGTGCTTGGGTTTTGGCGGAGTGATTGGATAAGTACATGGTGCTAGCTGGGTGATTGGAGGAGTGCATGGGTAGTGACAAAGAGATGGCTGGGCTGCATTAGTAGTGCTCAGGGTATTGTAGCAGTGCATGTGTTAGTACCTGGGTCATTGCATGAGTATATGGGTAGTGACTGGATGATTAGAGTACTGCAAGGAGAGTGCATGGTGAATTTATAAGTGCTTCGGTTTTGGCGGAGTGATTGCATAAGTACATGGTGCTCGCTGGGTGATCGGAGGAGTGCATGGGTAGTGACAGGGCGATGGCTGGACTGCATCAGTAGTGCTCAGAGTATTGTAGCAGTGCATGAGTTTGTTGCTGGGTCATTGCATGAGTGCATGGGTACTGACTGGATGATTAGAGTACTGCAAGGAGAGTGCATGGTGAATCTATAAGTGCTTGGGTTTTGGCGGAGTGATTGGATAAGTACATGGTGCTGGCTGGGTGATTGGAGGAGTGCATGGGTAGTGACAAAGAGATGGCTGGGCTGCATTAGTAGTGCTCAGGGGATTGTAGCAGTGCATGTGTTAGTGCCTGGGTCATTGCATGAGTACATGGGTAGTGACTGGATGATTAGAGTACTGCAAGAAGAGTGCATGGTGAATTTATAAGTGCTTGTGTTTTGGCGGAGTGATTGGATAAATACATGGTGCTCGCTGGGTGATTGGAGGAGTGCATGGGTAGTGACAAAGAGATGGCTGGGCTGCATTAGTAGTGCTCAGGGTATTGTAGCAGTGCATGAGTTAGTGCATGGGTCATTGCATGAGTGCATGGGTACTGACTGGATGATTAGAGTAATGCAAGGAGAGTGCACGGTGAATTTATAAGTGCTTCGGTTTTGGAGGAGTGAATGCATAAGTACATGGTGCTCGCTGGGTGATCGGAGAAGTGCATGGGTAGTGACAGGGCGATGGCTGGACTGCATCAGTAGTGCTCAGAGTATTGTAGCAGTGCATGAGTTAGTTGCTGGGTCATTGCATGAGTGCATGGGTACTGACTGGATGATTAGAGTACTGCAAGGAGAGTACATGGTGAATCTATAAGTGCTTGGGTTTTGGCGGAGTGATTGGATAAGGACATGTTACTGGTTGGGTGATTAGAGGAGTGCATGGGTAGTGACAAAGAGATGGCTGGGCTGCATCAGTAGTGCTCAGGGTATTGTAGCAGTGCATGAGTTAGTGCATGGGTCATTGCATGAGTGCATGGGTACTGACTGGATGATTAGAGTAATGCAAGGAGAATGCATGGTGAATTTATAAGTGCTTGGGTTTTGGCGGAGTGATTGGATAAGTACATGGTGCACGCTGGGTGATAGGAGGAGTGCATGGGTAGTGACAGGGTGATAGCTGGACTGCATCAGTAGCGCTCAGAGTATTGTAGCAGTGCATGAGTTAGTGCATGGGTCATTGCATGAGTGCATGGGTACTGACTGGATGATTAGAGTAATGCAAGGAGAGTGCATGGTGAATTTATAAGTGCTTGGGTTTTGGCGGAGTGATTGGATAAGTACACGGTGCTCGCTGGGTGAAAGGAGGAGTGCATGGGTAGTGACAGGGCGATGGCGGGACTGCATCAGTAGTGCTCAGGGTATTGTAGCAGTGCATGAGTTAGTGCATGGGTCATTGCATGAGTGCATGGGTACTGACTGGATGATTAGAGTACTGCAAGGAGAGTGGATGGTGAATTTATAGACACTTGTGTTTTGGCGGAGTGATTGGATAAGGACATGTTACTGGTTGGGTGATTAGAGGAGTGCCTGGGTAGTGGCAAGGAGATGGCTGGACTGCATCAGTAGTCCTCAGGGGATTGTAGCAGTGCATGTGTTAGTGCCTGCGTCATTGCATGAGTACATGGGTAGTGACTGGATGATTAGAGTACTGCAAGGAGAGTGCATGGTGAATTTATAAGTGCTTGTGTTTTGGCGGAGTGATTGGATAAGTACATGGTGCTCGCTGGGTGATTGAAGGAGTGCATGGGTAGTGACAGGGCGATGGCGGGACTGCATCAGTAGTGCTCAGGGTATTGTAGCAGTGCATGAGTTAGTGCATGGGTCATTGCATGAGTGCATGGGTACTGACTGGATGATTAGAGTAATGCAAGGAGAGTGCACGGTGAATTTATAAGTGCTTCGGTTTTGGAGGAGTGATTGCATAAGTACATGGTGCTCGCTGGGTGATCGGAGGAGTGCATGGGTAGTGACAGGGCGATGGCTGGACTGCATCAGTAGTGCTCAGAGTATTGTAGCAGTGCATGAGTTAGTTGCTGGGTCATTGCATGAGTGCATGGGTACTGACTGGATGATTATAGTACTGCAAGGAGAGTACATGGTGAATCTATAAGTGCTTTGGTTGTGGCGGAGTGATTGGATAAGGACATGTTACTGGTTGGGTGATTAGAGGAGTGCATGGGTAGTGACAAAGAGATGGCTGGGCTGCATCAGTAGTGCTCAGGGTATTGTAGCAGTGCATGAGTTAGTGCATGGGTCATTGCATGAGTACATGGGTACTGACTGGATGATTAGAGTAATGCAAGGAGAATGCATGGTGAATTTATAAGTGCTTGGGTTTTGGCGGAGTGATTGGATAAGTACATGGTGCTCGCTGGGTGATAGGAGGAGTGCATGGGTAGTGACAGGGCGATGGCTGGACTGCATCAGTAGTGCTCAGAGTATTGTAGCAGTGCATGAGTTAGTACATGGGTCATTGCATGAGTGCATGGGTACTGACTGGATGATTAGAGTAATGCAAGGAGAGTGCATGGTGAATTTATAAGTGCTTGGGTTTTGGCGGAGTGATTGGATAAGTAGATGGTGCTCGCTGGGTGATAGGAGGAGTGCATGGGTAGTGACAGGGCGATGGCGGGACTGCATCAGTAGTGCTCAGGGTATTGTAGCAGTGCATGAGTTAGTGCATGGGTCATTGCATGAGTGCATGGGTACTGACTGGATGATTAGAGTAATGCAAGGAGAGTGCACAGTGAATTTATAAGTGCTTCGGTTTTGGCGGAGTGATTGCATAAGTACATGGTGCTCGCTGGGTGATCGGAGGAGTGCATGGGTAGTGACAGGGCGATGGCTGGACTGCATCAGTAGTGCTCAGAGTATTGTAGCAGTGCATGAGTTTGTTGCTGGGTCATTGCATGAGTGCATGGGTACTGACTGGATGATTAGAGTACTGCAAGGAGAGTGCATGGTGAATCTATAAGTGCTTGGGTTTTGGCGGAGTGATTGGATAAGTACATGGTGCTGGCTGGGTGATTGGAGGAGTGCATGGGTAGTGACAAAGATATGGCTGGGCTGCATTATTAGTGCTCAGGGTATTGTAGCAGTGCATGAGTTAGTGCATGGGTCATTGCATGAGTGCATGGGTACTGACTGGATGATTAGAGTAATGCAAGGAGAGTGCACGGTGAATTTATAAGTGCTTCGGTTTTGGAGGAGTGATTGCATAAGTACATGGTGCTCGCTTGCTGATCGGAGAAGTGCATGGGTAGTGACAGGGCGATGGCTGGACTGCATCAGTAGTGCTCAGAGTATTGTAGCAGTGCATGAGTTAGTGCATGGGTCATTGCATGAGTGCATGGGTACTGACTGGATGATTAGAGTAATGCAAGGAGAGTGCATGGTGAATTTATAAGTGCTTGGGTTTTGGCGGAGTGATTGGATAAGTACATGGTGCTCGCTGGGTGATAGGAGGAGTGCATGGGTAGTGACAGGGCGATGGCGGGACTGCATCAGTAGTGCTCAGGGTATTGTAGCAGTGCATGAGTTAGTGCATGGGTCATTGCATGAGTGCATGGGTACTGACTGGATGATTAGAGTAATGCAAGGAGAGTGCACAGTGAATTTATAAGTGCTTCGGTTTTGGCGGAGTGATTGCATAAGTACATGGTGCTCGCTGGGTGATCGGAGGAGTGCATGGGTAGTGACAGGGCGATGGCTGGACTGCATCAGTAGTGCTCAGAGTATTGTAGCAGTGCATGAGTTAGTTGCTGGGTCATTGCATGAGTGCATGGGTACTGACTGGATGATTAGAGTACTGCAAGGAGAGTACATGGTGAATCTATAAGTGCTTGGGTTGTGGCGGAGTGATTGGATAAGGACATGTTACTGGTTGGGTGATTAGAGGAGTGCATGGGTAGTGACAAAGAGATGGCTGGGCTTCATCAGTAGTGCTCAGGGTATTGTAGCAGTGCATGAGTTAGTGCATGGGTCATTGCATGAGTACATGGGTACTGACTGGATGATTAGAGTAATGCAAGGAGAATGCATGGTGAATTTATAAGTGCTTGGGTTTTGGCGGAGTGATTGGATAAGTACATGGTGCTCGCTGGGTGATAGGAGGAGTGCATGGGTAGTGACAGGGCGATGGCTGGACTGCATCAGTAGTGCTCAGAGTATTGTAGCAGTGCATGAGTTAGTACATGGGTCATTGCATGAGTGCATGGGTACTGACTGGATGATTAGAGTAATGCAAGGAGAGTGCATGGTGAATTTATAAGTGCTTGGGTTTTGGCGGAGTGATTGGATAAGTACATGGTGCTCGCTGGGTGATAGGAGGAGTGCATGGGTACTGTCAGGGCGATGGCGGGACTGCATCAGTAGTGCTCAGGGTATTGTAGCAGTGCATGAGTTAGTGCATGGGTCATTGCATGAGTGCATGGGTACTGACTGGATGATTAGAGTAATGCAAGGAGAGTGCACAGTGAATTTATAAGTGCTTCGGTTTTGGCGGAGTGATTGCATAAGTACATGGTGCTCGCTGGGTGATCGGAGGAGTGCATGGGTAGTGACAGGGCGATGGCTGGACTGCATCAGTAGTGCTCAGAGTATTGTAGCAGTGCATGAGTTTGTTGCTGGGTCATTGCATGAGTGCATGGGTACTGACTGGATGATTAGAGTACTGTAAGGAGAGTGCATGGTGAATCTATAAGTGCTTGGGTTTTGGCGGAGTGATTGGATAAGTACATGGTGCTAGCTGGGTGATTGGAGGAGTGCATGGGTAGTGACAAAGAGATGGCTGGGCTGCATTAGTAGTGCTCAGGGTATTGTAGCAGTGCATGTGTTAGTACCTGGGTCATTGCATGAGTATATGGGTAGTGACTGGATGATTAGAGTACTGCAAGGAGAGTGCATGGTGAATTTATAAGTGCTTCGGTTTTGGCGGAGTGATTGCATAAGTACATGGTGCTCGCTGGGTGATCGGAGGAGTGCATGGGTAGTGACAGGGCGATGGCTGGACTGCATCAGTAGTGCTCAGAGTATTGTAGCAGTGCATGAGTTTGTTGCTGGGTCATTGCATGAGTGCATGGGTACTGACTGGATGATTAGAGTACTGCAAGGAGAGTGCATGGTGAATCTATAAGTGCTTGGGTTTTGGCGGAGTGATTGGATAAGTACATGGTGCTGGCTGGGTGATTGGAGGAGTGCATGGGTAGTGACAAAGAGATGGCTGGGCTGCATTAGTAGTGCTCAGGGGATTGTAGCAGTGCATGTGTTAGTGCCTGGGTCATTGCATGAGTACATGGGTAGTGACTGGATGATTAGAGTACTGCAAGAAGAGTGCATGGTGAATTTATAAGTGCTTGTGTTTTGGCGGAGTGATTGGATAAATACATGGTGCTCGCTGGGTGATTGGAGGAGTGCATGGGTAGTGACAAAGAGATGGCTGGGCTGCATTAGTAGTGCTCAGGGTATTGTAGCAGTGCATGAGTTAGTGCATGGGTCATTGCATGAGTGCATGGGTACTGACTGGATGATTAGAGTAATGCAAGGAGAGTGCACGGTGAATTTATAAGTGCTTCGGTTTTGGAGGAGTGAATGCATAAGTACATGGTGCTCGCTGGGTGATCGGAGAAGTGCATGGGTAGTGACAGGGCGATGGCTGGACTGCATCAGTAGTGCTCAGAGTATTGTAGCAGTGCATGAGTTAGTTGCTGGGTCATTGCATGAGTGCATGGGTACTGACTGGATGATTAGAGTACTGCAAGGAGAGTACATGGTGAATCTATAAGTGCTTGGGTTTTGGCGGAGTGATTGGATAAGGACATGTTACTGGTTGGGTGATTAGAGGAGTGCATGGGTAGTGACAAAGAGATGGCTGGGCTGCATCAGTAGTGCTCAGGGTATTGTAGCAGTGCATGAGTTAGTGCATGGGTCATTGCATGAGTGCATGGGTACTGACTGGATGATTAGAGTAATGCAAGGAGAATGCATGGTGAATTTATAAGTGGTTGGGTTTTGGCGGAGTGATTGGATAAGTACATGGTGCACGCTGGGTGAAAGGAGGAGTGCATGGGTAGTGACAGGGTGATAGCTGGACTGCATCAGTAGCGCTCAGAGTATTGTAGCAGTGCATGAGTTAGTGCATGGGTCATTGCATGAGTGCATGGGTACTGACTGGATGATTAGAGTAATGCAAGGAGAGTGCATGGTGAATTTATAAGTGCTTGGGTTTTGGCGGAGTGATTGGATAAGTACACGGTGCTCGCTGGGTGAAAGGAGGAGTGCATGGGTAGTGACAGGGCGATGGCGGGACTGCATCAGTAGTGCTCAGGGTATTGTAGCAGTGCATGAGTTAGTGCATGGGTCATTGCATGAGTGCATGGGTACTGACTGGATGATTAGAGTACTGCAAGGAGAGTGGATGGTGAATTTATAGACACTTGTGTTTTGGCGGAGTGATTGGATAAGGACATGTTACTGGTTGGGTGATTAGAGGAGTGCATGGGTAGTGGCAAGGAGATGGCTGGACTGCATCAGTAGTCCTCAGGGGATTGTAGCAGTGCATGTGTTAGTGCCTGCGTCATTGCATGAGTACATGGGTAGTGACTGGATGATTAGAGTACTGCAAGGAGAGTGCATGGTGAATTTATAAGTGCTTGTGTTTTGGCGGAGTGATTGGATAAGTACATGGTGCTCGCTGGGTGATTGAAGGAGTGCATGGGTAGTGACAGGGCGATGGCGGGACTGCATCAGTAGTGCTCAGGGTATTGTAGCAGTGCATGAGTTAGTGCATGGGTCATTGCATGAGTGCATGGGTACTGACTGGATGATTAGAGTAATGCAAGGAGAGTGCACGGTGAATTTATAAGTGCTTCGGTTTTGGAGGAGTGATTGCATAAGTACATGGTGCTCGCTGGGTGATCGGAGGAGTGCATGGGTAGTGACAGGGCGATGGCTGGACTGCATCAGTAGTGCTCAGAGTATTGTAGCAGTGCATGAGTTAGTTGCTGGGTCATTGCATGAGTGCATGGGTACTGACTGGATGATTATAGTACTGCAAGGAGAGTACATGGTGAATCTATAAGTGCTTTGGTTGTGGCGGAGTGATTGGATAAGGACATGTTACTGGTTGGGTGATTAGAGGAGTGCATGGGTAGTGACAAAGAGATGGCTGGGCTGCATCAGTAGTGCTCAGGGTATTGTAGCAGTGCATGAGTTAGTGCATGGGTCATTGCATGAGTACATGGGTACTGACTGGATGATTAGAGTAATGCAAGGAGAATGCATGGTGAATTTATAAGTGCTTGGGTTTTGGCGGAGTGATTGGATAAGTACATGGTGCTCGCTGGGTGATAGGAGGAGTGCATGGGTAGTGACAGGGCGATGGCTGGACTGCATCAGTAGTGCTCAGAGTATTGTAGCAGTGCATGAGTTAGTACATGGGTCATTGCATGAGTGCATGGGTACTGACTGGATGATTAGAGTAATGCAAGGAGAGTGCATGGTGAATTTATAAGTGCTTGGGTTTTGGCGGAGTGATTGGATAAGTAGATGGTGCTCGCTAGGTGATAGGAGGAGTGCATGGGTAGTGACAGGGCGATGGCGGGACTGCATCAGTAGTGCTCAGGGTATTGTAGCAGTGCATGAGTTAGTGCATGGGTCATTGCATGAGTGCATGGGTACTGACTGGATGATTAGAGTAATGCAAGGAGAGTGCACAGTGAATTTATAAGTGCTTCGGTTTTGGCGGAGTGATTGCATAAGTACATGGTGCTCGCTGGGTGATCGGAGGAGTGCATGGGTAGTGACAGGGCGATGGCTGGACTGCATCAGTAGTGCTCAGAGTATTGTAGCAGTGCATGAGTTTGTTGCTGGGTCATTGCATGAGTGCATGGGTACTGACTGGATGATTAGAGTACTGCAAGGAGAGTGCATGGTGAATCTATAAGTGCTTGGGTTTTGGCGGAGTGATTGGATAAGTACATGGTGCTGGCTGGGTGATTGGAGGAGTGCATGGGTAGTGACAAAGATATGGCTGGGCTGCATTATTAGTGCTCAGGGTATTGTAGCAGTGCATGAGTTAGTGCATGGGTCATTGCATGAGTGCATGGGTACTGACTGGATGATTAGAGTAATGCAAGGAGAGTGCACGGTGAATTTATAAGTGCTTCGGTTTTGGAGGAGTGATTGCATAAGTACATGGTGCTCGCTTGCTGATCGGAGAAGTGCATGGGTAGTGACAGGGCGATGGCTGGACTGCATCAGTAGTGCTCAGAGTATTGTAGCAGTGCATGAGTTAGTGCATGGGTCATTGCATGAGTGCATGGGTACTGACTGGATGATTAGAGTAATGCAAGGAGAGTGCATGGTGAATTTATAAGTGCTTGGGTTTTGGCGGAGTGATTGGATAAGTACATGGTGCTCGCTGGGTGATAGGAGGAGTGCATGGGTAGTGACAGGGCGATGGCGGGACTGCATCAGTAGTGCTCAGGGTATTGTAGCAGTGCATGAGTTAGTGCATGGGTCATTGCATGAGTGCATGGGTACTGACTGGATGATTAGAGTAATGCAAGGAGAGTGCACGGTGAATTTATAAGTGCTTCGGTTTTGGCGGAGTGATTGCATAAGTACATGGTGCTCGCTGGGTGATCGGAGGAGTGCATGGGTAGTGACAGGGCGATGGCTGGACTGCATCAGTAGTGCTCAGAGTATTGTAGCAGTGCATGAGTTAGTTGCTGGGTCATTGCATGAGTGCATGGGTACTGACTGGATGATTAGAGTACTGCAAGGAGAGTACATGGTGAATCTATAAGTGCTTGGGTTGTGGCGGAGTGATTGGATAAGGACATGTTACTGGTTGGGTGATTAGAGGAGTGCATGGGTAGTGACAAAGAGATGGCTGGGCTTCATCAGTAGTGCTCAGGGTTTTGTAGCAGTGCATGAGTTAGTGCATGGGTCATTGCATGAGTACATGGGTACTGACTGGATGATTAGAGTAATGCAAGGAGAATGCATGGTGAATTTATAAGTGCTTGGGTTTTGGCGGAGTGATTGGATAAGTACATGGTGCTCGCTGGGTGATAGGAGGAGTGCATGGGTAGTGACAGGGCGATGGCTGGACTGCATCAGTAGTGCTCAGAGTATTGTAGCAGTGCATGAGTTAGTACATGGGTCATTGCATGAGTGCATGGGTACTGACTGGATGATTAGAGTAATGCAAGGAGAGTGCATGGTGAATTTATAAGTGCTTGGGGTTTGGCAGAGTGATTGGATAAGTACATGGTGCTCGCTGGGTGATAGGAGGAGTGCATGGGTAGTGACAGGGCGATGGCGGGACTGCATCAGTAGTGCTCAGGGTATTGTAGCAGTGCATGAGTTAGTGCATGGGTCATTGCATGAGTGCATGGGTACTGACTGGATGATTAGAGTAATGCAAGGAGAGTGCACGGTGAATTTATAAGTGCTTCGGTTTTGGCGGAGTGATTGCATAAGTACATGGTGCTCGCTGGGTGATCGGAGGAGTGCATGGGTAGTGACAGGGCGATGGCTGGACTGCATCAGTAGTGCTCAGAGTATTGTAGCAGTGCATGAGTTTGTTGCTGGGTCATTGCATGAGTGCATGGGTACTGACTGGATGATTAGAGTACTGTAAGGAGAGTGCATGGTGAATCTATAAGTGCTTGGGTTTTGGCGGAGTGATTGGATAAGTACATGGTGCTAGCTGGGTGATTGGAGGAGTGCATGGGTAGTGACAAAGAGATGGCTGGGCTGCATTAGTAGTGCTCAGGGGATTGTAGCAGTGCATGTGTTAGTACCTGGGTCATTGCATGAGTATATGGGTAGTGACTGGATGATTAGAGTACTGCAAGGAGAGTGCATGGTGAATTTATAAGTGCTTCGGTTTTGGCGGAGTGATTGCATAAGTACATGGTGCTCGCTGGGTAATCGGAGGAGTGCATGGGTAGTGACAGGGCGATGGCTGGACTGCATCAGTAGTGCTCAGAGTATTGTAGCAGTGCATGAGTTTGTTGCTGGGTCATTGCATGAGTGCATGGGTACTGACTGGATGATTAGAGTACTGCAAGGAGAGTGCATGGTGAATCTATAAGTGCTTGGGTTTTGGCGGAGTGATTGGATAAGTACATGGTGCTGGCTGGGTGATTGGAGGAGTGCATGGGTAGTGACAAAGAGATGGCTGGGCTGCATTAGTAGTGCTCAGGGGATTGTAGCAGTGCATGTGTTAGTGCCTGGGTCATTGCATGAGTACATGGGTAGTGACTGGATGATTAGAGTACTGCAAGAAGAGTGCATGGTGAATTTATAAGTGCTTGTGTTTTGGCGGAGTGATTGGATAAATACATGGTGCTCGCTGGGTGATTGGAGGAGTGCATGGGTAGTGACAAAGAGATGGCTGGGCTGCATTAGTAGTGCTCAGGGTATTGTAGCAGTGCATGAGTTAGTGCATGGGTCATTGCATGAGTGCATGGGTACTGACTGGATGATTAGAGTAATGCAAGGAGAGTGCACGGTGAATTTATAAGTGCTTCGGTTTTGGAGGAGTGAATGCATAAGTACATGGTGCTCGCTGGGTGATCGGAGAAGTGCATGGGTAGTGACAGGGCGATGGCTGGACTGCATCAGTAGTGCTCAGAGTATTGTAGCAGTGCATGAGTTAGTTGCTGGGTCATTGCATGAGTGCATGGGTACTGACTGGATGATTAGAGTACTGCAAGGAGAGTACATGGTGAATCTATAAGTGCTTGGGTTTTGGCGGAGTGATTGGATAAGGACATGTTACTGGTTGGGTGATTAGAGGAGTGCATGGGTAGTGACAAAGAGATGGCTGGGCTGCATCAGTAGTGCTCAGGGTATTGTAGCAGTGCATGAGTTAGTGCATGGGTCATTGCATGAGTGCATGGGTACTGACTGGATGATTAGAGTAATGCAAGGAGAATGCATGGTGAATTTATAAGTGCTTGGGTTTTGGCGGAGTGATTGGATAAGTACATGGTGCACGCTGGGTGATAGGAGGAGTGCATGGGTAGTGACAGGGTGATAGCTGGACTGCATCAGTAGTGCTCAGAGTATTGTAGCAGTGCATGAGTTAGTGCATGGGTCATTGCATGAGTGCATGGGTACTGACTGGATGATTAGAGTAATGCAAGGAGAGTGCATGGTGAATTTATAAGTGCTTGGGTTTTGGCGGAGTGATTGGATAAGTACACGGTGCTCGCTGGGTGAAAGGAGGAGTGCATGGGTAGTGACAGGGCGATGGCGGGACTGCATCAGTAGTGCTCAGGGTATTGTAGCAGTGCATGAGTTAGTGCATGGGTCATTGCATGAGTGCATGGGTACTGACTGGATGATTAGAGTACTGCAAGGAGAGTGGATGGTGAATTTATAGACACTTGTGTTTTGGCGGAGTGATTGGATAAGGACATGTTACTGGTTGGGTGATTAGAGGAGTGCATGGGTAGTGGCAAGGAGATGGCTGGACTGCATCAGTAGTCCTCAGGGGATTGTAGCAGTGCATGTGTTAGTGCCTGCGTCATTGCATGAGTACATGGGTAGTGACTGGATGATTAGAGTACTGCAAGGAGAGTGCATGGTGAATTTATAAGTGCTTGTGTTTTGGCGGAGTGATTGGATAAGTACATGGTGCTCGCTGGGTGATTGAAGGAGTGCATGGGTAGTGACAGGGCGATGGCGGGACTGCATCAGTAGTGCTCAGGGTATTGTAGCAGTGCATGAGTTAGTGCATGGGTCATTGCATGAGTGCATGGGTACTGACTGGATGATTAGAGTAATGCAAGGAGAGTGCACGGTGAATTTATAAGTGCTTCGGTTTTGGAGGAGTGATTGCATAAGTACATGGTGCTCGCTGGGTGATCGGAGGAGTGCATGGGTAGTGACAGGGCGATGGCTGGACTGCATCAGTAGTGCTCAGAGTATTGTAGCAGTGCATGAGTTAGTTGCTGGGTCATTGCATGAGTGCATGGGTACTGACTGGATGATTATAGTACTGCAAGGAGAGTACATGGTGAATCTATAAGTGCTTTGGTTGTGGCGGAGTGATTGGATAAGGACATGTTACTGGTTGGGTGATTAGAGGAGTGCATGGGTAGTGACAAAGAGATGGCTGGGCTGCATCAGTAGTGCTCAGGGTATTGTAGCAGTGCATGAGTTAGTGCATGGGTCATTGCATGAGTACATGGGTACTGACTGGATGATTAGAGTAATGCAAGGAGAATGCATGGTGAATTTATAAGTGCTTGGGTTTTGGCGGAGTGATTGGATAAGTACATGGTGCTCGCTGGGTGATAGGAGGAGTGCATGAGTAGTGACAGGGCGATGGCTGGACTGCATCAGTAGTGCTCAGAGTATTGTAGCAGTGCATGAGTTAGTACATGGGTCATTGCATGAGTGCATGGGTACTGACTGGATGATTAGAGTAATGCAAGGAGAGTGCATGGTGAATTTATAAGTGCTTGGGTTTTGGCGGAGTGATTGGATAAGTACATGGTGCTCGCTGGGTGATAGGAGGAGTGCATGGGTAGTGACAGGGCGATGGCGGGACTGCATCAGTAGTGCTCAGGGTATTGTAGCAGTGCATGAGTTAGTGCATGGGTCATTGCATGAGTGCATGGGTACTGACTGGATGATTAGAGTAATGCAAGGAGAGTGCACAGTGAATTTATAAGTGCTTCGGTTTTGGCGGAGTGATTGCATAAGTACATGGTGCTCGCTGGGTGATCGGAGGAGTGCATGGTAGTGACAGGGCGATGGCTGGACTGCATCAGTAGTGCTCAGAGTATTGTAGCAGTGCATGAGTTTGTTGCTGGGTCATTGCATGAGTGCATGGGTACTGACTGGATGATTAGAGTACTGCAAGGAGAGTGCATGGTGAATCTATAAGTGCTTGGGTTTTGGCGGAGTGATTGGATAAGTACATGGTGCTGGCTGGGTGATTGGAGGAGTGCATGGGTAGTGACAAAGATATGGCTGGGCTGCATTATTAGTGCTCAGGGTATTGTAGCAGTGCATGAGTTAGTGCATGGGTCATTGCATGAGTGCATGGGTACTGACTGGATGATTAGAGTAATGCAAGGAGAGTGCACGGTGAATTTATAAGTGCTTCGGTTTTGGAGGAGTGATTGCATAAGTACATGGTGCTCGCTTGCTGATCGGAGAAGTGCATGGGTAGTGACAGGGCGATGGCTGGACTGCATCAGTAGTGCTCAGAGTATTGTAGCAGTGCATGAGTTAGTGCATGGGTCATTGCATGAGTGCATGGGTACTGACTGGATGATTAGAGTAATGCAAGGAGAGTGCATGGTGAATTTATAAGTGCTTGGGTTTTGGCGGAGTGATTGGATAAGTACATGGTGCTCGCTGGGTGATAGGAGGAGTGCATGGGTAGTGACAGGGCGATGGCGGGACTGCATCAGTAGTGCTCAGGGTATTGTAGCAGTGCATGAGTTAGTGCATGGGTCATTGCATGAGTGCATGGGTACTGACTGGATGATTAGAGTAATGCAAGGAGAGTGCACGGTGAATTTATAAGTGCTTCGGTTTTGGCGGAGTGATTGCATAAGTACATGGTGCTCGCTGGGTGATCGGAGGAGTGCATGGGTAGTGACAGGGCGATGGCTGGACTGCATCAGTAGTGCTCAGAGTATTGTAGCAGTGCATGAGTTAGTTGCTGGGTCATTGCATGAGTGCATGGGTACTGACTGGATGATTAGAGTACTGCAAGGAGAGTACATGGTGAATCTATAAGTGCTTGGGTTGTGGCGGAGTGATTGGATAAGGACATGTTACTGGTTGGGTGATTAGAGGAGTGCATGGGTAGTGACAAAGAGATGGCTGGGCTTCATCAGTAGTGCTCAGGGTATTGTAGCAGTGCATGAGTTAGTGCATGGGTCATTGCATGAGTACATGGGTACTGACTGGATGATTAGAGTAATGCAAGGAGAATGCATGGTGAATTTATAAGTGCTTGGGTTTTGGCGGAGTGATTGGATAAGTACATGGTGCTCGCTGGGTGATAGGAGGAGTGCATGGGTAGTGACAGGGCGATGGCTGGACTGCATCAGTGGTGCTCAGAGTATTGTAGCAGTGCATGAGTTAGTACATGGGTCATTGCATGAGTGCATGGGTACTGACTGGATGATTAGAGTAATGCAAGGAGAGTGCATGGTGAATTTATAAGTGCTTGGGTTTTGGCGGAGTGATTGGATAAGTACATGGTGCTCGATGGGTGATAGGAGGAGTGCATGGGTAGTGTCAGGGCGATGGCGGGACTGCATCAGTAGTGCTCAGGGTATTGTAGCAGTGCATGAGTTAGTGCATGGGTCATTGCATGAGTGCATGGGTACTGACTGGATGATTAGAGTAATGCAAGGAGAGTGCACGGTGAATTTATAAGTGCTTCGGTTTTGGCGGAGTGATTGCATAAGTACATGGTGCTCGCTGGGTGATCGGAGGAGTGCATGGGTAGTGACAGGGCGATGGCTGGACTGCATCAGTAGTGCTCAGAGTATTGTAGCAGTGCATGAGTTTGTTGCTGGGTCATTGCATGAGTGCATGGGTACTGACTGGATGATTAGAGTACTGTAAGGAGAGTGCATGGTGAATCTATAAGTGCTTGGGTTTTGGCGGAGTGATTGGATAAGTACATGGTGCTAGCTGGGTGATTGGAGGAGTGCATGGGTAGTGACAAAGAGATGGCTGGGCTGCATTAGTAGTGCTCAGGGTATTGTAGCAGTGCATGTGTTAGTACCTGGGTCATTGCATGAGTATATGGGTAGTGACTGGATGATTAGAGTACTGCAAGGAGAGTGCATGGTGAATTTATAAGTGCTTCGGTTTTGGCGGAGTGATTGCATAAGTACATGGTGCTCGCTGGGTGATCGGAGGAGTGCATGGGTAGTGACAGGGCGATGGCTGGACTGCATCAGTAGTGCTCAGAGTATTGTAGCAGTGCATGAGTTTGTTGCTGGGTCATTGCATGAGTGCATGGGTACTGACTGGATGATTAGAGTACTGCAAGGAGAGTGCATGGTGAATCTATAAGTGCTTGGGTTTTGGCGGAGTGATTGGATAAGTACATGGTGCTGGCTGGGTGATTGGAGGAGTGCATGGGTAGTGACAAAGAGATGGCTGGGCTGCATTAGTAGTGCTCAGGGGATTGTAGCAGTGCATGTGTTAGTGCCTGGGTCATTGCATGAGTACATGGGTAGTGACTGGATGATTAGAGTACTGCAAGAAGAGTGCATGGTGAATTTATAAGTGCTTGTGTTTTGGCGGAGTGATTGGATAAATACATGGTGCTCGCTGGGTGATTGGAGGAGTGCATGGGTAGTGACAAAGAGATGGCTGGGCTGCATTAGTAGTGCTCAGGGTATTGTAGCAGTGCATGAGTTAGTGCATGGGTCATTGCATGAGTGCATGGGTACTGACTGGATGATTAGAGTAATGCAAGGAGAGTGCACGGTGAATTTATAAGTGCTTCGGTTTTGGAGGAGTGAATGCATAAGTACATGGTGCTCGCTGGGTGATCGGAGAAGTGCATGGGTAGTGACAGGGCGATGGCTGGACTGCATCAGTAGTGCTCAGAGTATTGTAGCAGTGCATGAGTTAGTTGCTGGGTCATTGCATGAGTGCATGGGTACTGACTGGATGATTAGAGTACTGCAAGGAGAGTACATGGTGAATCTATAAGTGCTTGGGTTTTGGCGGAGTGATTGGATAAGGACATGTTACTGGTTGGGTGATTAGAGGAGTGCATGGGTAGTGACAAAGAGATGGCTGGGCTGCATCAGTAGTGCTCAGGGTATTGTAGCAGTGCATGAGTTAGTGCATGGGTCATTGCATGAGTGCATGGGTACTGACTGGATGATTAGAGTAATGCAAGGAGAATGCATGGTGAATTTATAAGTGCTTGGGTTTTGGCGGAGTGATTGGATAAGTACATGGTGCACGCTGGGTGATAGGAGGAGTGCATGGGTAGTGACAGGGTGATAGCTGGACTGCATCAGTAGCGCTCAGAGTATTGTAGCAGTGCATGAGTTAGTGCATGGGTCATTGCATGAGTGCATGGGTACTGACTGGATGATTAGAGTAATGCAAGGAGAGTGCATGGTGAATTTATAAGTGCTTGGGTTTTGGCGGAGTGATTGGATAAGTACACGGTGCTCGCTGGGTGAAAGGAGGAGTGCATGGGTAGTGACAGGGCGATGGCGGGACTGCATCAGTAGTGCTCAGGGTATTGTAGCAGTGCATGAGTTAGTGCATGGGTCATTGCATGAGTGCATGGGTACTGACTGGATGATTAGAGTACTGCAAGGAGAGTGGATGGTGAATTTATAGACACTTGTGTTTTGGCGGAGTGATTGGATAAGGACATGTTACTGGTTGGGTGATTAGAGGAGTGCATGGGTAGTGGCAAGGAGATGGCTGGACTGCATCAGTAGTCCTCAGGGGATTGTAGCAGTGCATGTGTTAGTGCCTGCGTCATTGCATGAGTACATGGGTAGTGACTGGATGATTAGAGTACTGCAAGGAGAGTGCATGGTGAATTTATAAGTGCTTGTGTTTTGGCGGAGTGATTGGATAAGTACATGGTGCTCGCTGGGTGATTGAAGGAGTGCATGGGTAGTGACAGGGCGATGGCGGGACTGCATCAGTAGTGCTCAGGGTATTGTAGCAGTGCATGAGTTAGTGCATGGGTCATTGCATGAGTGCATGGGTACTGACTGGATGATTATAGTACTGCAAGGAGAGTACATGGTGAATCTATAAGTGCTTTGGTTGTGGCGGAGTGATTGGATAAGGACATGTTACTGGTTGGGTGATTAGAGGAGTGCATGGGTAGTGACAAAGAGATGGCTGGGCTGCATCAGTAGTGCTCAGGGTATTGTAGCAGTGCATGAGTTAGTGCATGGGTCATTGCATGAGTACATGGGTACTGACTGGATGATTAGAGTAATGCAAGGAGAATGCATGGTGAATTTATAAGTGCTTGGGTTTTGGCGGAGTGATTGGATAAGTACATGGTGCTCGCTGGGTGATAGGAGGAGTGCATGGGTAGTGACAGGGCGATGGCTGGACTGCATCAGTAGTGCTCAGAGTATTGTAGCAGTGCATGAGTTAGTACATGGGTCATTGCATGAGTGCATGGGTACTGACTGGATGATTAGAGTAATGCAAGGAGAGTGCATGGTGAATTTATAAGTGCTTGGGTTTTGGCGGAGTGATTGGATAAGTAGATGGTGCTCGCTGGGTGATAGGAGGAGTGCATGGGTAGTGACAGGGCGATGGCGGGACTGCATCAGTAGTGCTCAGGGTATTGTAGCAGTGCATGAGTTAGTGCATGGGTCATTGCATGAGTGCATGGGTACTGACTGGATGATTAGAGTAATGCAAGGAGAGTGCACAGTGAATTTATAAGTGCTTCGGTTTTGGCGGAGTGATTGCATAAGTACATGGTGCTCGCTGGGTGATCGGAGGAGTGCATGGGTAGTGACAGGGCGATGGCTGGACTGCATCAGTAGTGCTCAGAGTATTGTAGCAGTGCATGAGTTTGTTGCTGGGTCATTGCATGAGTGCATGGGTACTGACTGGATGATTAGAGTACTGCAAGGAGAGTGCATGGTGAATCTATAAGTGCTTGGGTTTTGGCGGAGTGATTGGATAAGTACATGGTGCTGGCTGGGTGATTGGAGGAGTGCATGGGTAGTGACAAAGATATGGCTGGGCTGCATTATTAGTGCTCAGGGTATTGTAGCAGTGCATGAGTTAGTGCATGGGTCATTGCATGAGTGCATGGGTACTGACTGGATGATTAGAGTAATGCAAGGAGAGTGCACGGTGAATTTATAAGTGCTTCGGTTTTGGAGGAGTGATTGCATAAGTACATGGTGCTCGCTTGCTGATCGGAGAAGTGCATGGGTAGTGACAGGGCGATGGCTGGACTGCATCAGTAGTGCTCAGAGTATTGTAGCAGTGCATGAGTTAGTGCATGGGTCATTGCATGAGTGCATGGGTACTGACTGGATGATTAGAGTAATGCAAGGAGAGTGCATGGTGAATTTATAAGTGCTTGGGTTTTGGCGGAGTGATTGGATAAGTACATGGTGCTCGCTGGGTGATAGGAGGAGTGCATGGGTAGTGACAGGGCGATGGCGGGACTGCATCAGTAGTGCTCAGGGTATTGTAGCAGTGCATGAGTTAGTGCATGGGTCATTGCATGAGTGCATGGGTACTGACTGGATGATTAGAGTAATGCAAGGAGAGTGCACGGTGAATTTATAAGTGCTTCGGTTTTGGCGGAGTGATTGCATAAGTACATGGTGCTCGCTGGGTGATCGGAGGAGTGCATGGGTAGTGACAGGGCGATGGCTGGACTGCATCAGTAGTGCTCAGAGTATTGTAGCAGTGCATGAGTTAGTTGCTGGGTCATTGCATGAGTGCATGGGTACTGACTGGATGATTAGAGTACTGCAAGGAGAGTACATGGTGAATCTATAAGTGCTTGGGTTGTGACGGAGTGATTGGATAAGGACATGTTACTGGTTGGGTGATTAGAGGAGTGCATGGGTAGTGACAAAGAGATGGCTGGGCTTCATCAGTAGTGCTCAGGGTATTGTAGCAGTGCATGAGTTAGTGCATGGGTCATTGCATGAGTACATGGGTACTGACTGGATGATTAGAGTAATGCAAGGAGAATGCATGGTGAATTTATAAGTGCTTGGGTTTTGGCGGAGTGATTGGATAAGTACATGGTGCTCGCTGGGTGATAGGAGGAGTGCATGGGTAGTGACAGGGCGATGGCTGGACTGCATCAGTAGTGCTCAGAGTATTGTAGCAGTGCATGAGTTAGTACATGGGTCATTGCATGAGTGCATGGGTACTGACTGGATGATTAGAGTAATGCAAGGAGAGTGCATGGTGAATTTATAAGTGCTTGGGTTTTGGCAGAGTGATTGGATAAGTACATGGTGCTCGCTGGGTGATAGGAGGAGTGCATGGGTAGTGACAGGGCGATGGCGGGACTGCATCAGTAGTGCTCAGGGTATTGTAGCAGTGCATGAGTTAGTGCATGGGTCATTGCATGAGTGCATGGGTACTGACTGGATGATTAGAGTAATGCAAGGAGAGTGCACAGTGAATTTATAAGTGCTTCGGTTTTGGCGGAGTGATTGCATAAGTACATGGTGCTCGCTGGGTGATCGGAAGAGTGCATGGGTAGTGACAGGGCGATGGCTGGACTGCATCAGTAGTGCTCAGAGTATTGTAGCAGTGCATGAGTTTGTTGCTGGGTCATTGCATGAGTGCATGGGTACTGACTGGATGATTAGAGTACTGTAAGGAGAGTGCATGGTGAATCTATAAGTGCTTGGGTTTTGGCGAAGTGATTGGATAAGTACATGGTGCTAGCTGGGTGATTGGAGGAGTGCATGGGTAGTGACAAAGAGATGGCTGGGCTGCATTAGTAGTGCTCAGGGGATTGTAGCAGTGCATGTGTTAGTACCTGGGTCATTGCATGAGTATATGGGTAGTGACTGGATGATTAGAGTACTGCAAGGAGAGTGCATGGTGAATTTATAAGTGCTTCGGTTTTGGCGGAGTGATTGCATAAGTACATGGTGCTCGCTGGGTGATCGGAGGAGTGCATGGGTAGTGACAGGGCGATGGCTGGACTGCATCAGTAGTGCTCAGAGTATTGTAGCAGTGCATGAGTTTGTTGCTGGGTCATTGCATGAGTGCATGGGTACTGACTGGATGATTAGAGTACTGCAAGGAGAGTGCATGGTGAATCTATAAGTGCTTGGGTTTTGGCGGAGTGATTGGATAAGTACATGGTGCTGGCTGGGTGATTGGAGGAGTGCATGGGTAGTGACAAAGAGATGGCTGGGCTGCATTAGTAGTGCTCAGGGGATTGTAGCAGTGCATGTGTTAGTGCCTGGGTCATTGCATGAGTACATGGGTAGTGACTGGATGATTAGAGTACTGCAAGAAGAGTGCATGGTGAATTTATAAGTGCTTGTGTTTTGGCGGAGTGATTGGATAAATACATGGTGCTCGCTGGGTGATTGGAGGAGTGCATGGGTAGTGACAAAGAGATGGCTGGGCTGCATTAGTAGTGCTCAGGGTATTGTAGCAGTGCATGAGTTAGTGCATGGGTCATTGCATGAGTGCATGGGTACTGACTGGATGATTAGAGTAATGCAAGGAGAGTGCACGGTGAATTTATAAGTGCTTCGGTTTTGGAGGAGTGAATGCATAAGTACATGGTGCTCGCTGGGTGATCGGAGAAGTGCATGGGTAGTGACAGGGCGATGGCTGGACTGCATCAGTAGTGCTCAGAGTATTGTAGCAGTGCATGAGTTAGTTGCTGGGTCATTGCATGAGTGCATGGTTACTGACTGGATGATTAGAGTACTGCAAGGAGAGTACATGGTGAATCTATAAGTGCTTGGGTTTTGGCGGAGTGATTGGATAAGGACATGTTACTGGTTGGGTGATTAGAGGAGTGCATGGGTAGTGACAAAGAGATGGCTGGGCTGCATCAGTAGTGCTCAGGGTATTGTAGCAGTGCATGAGTTAGTGCATGGGTCATTGCATGAGTGCATGGGTACTGACTGGATGATTAGAGTAATGCAAGGAGAATGCATGGTGAATTTATAAGTGCTTGGGTTTTGGCGGAGTGATTGGATAAGTACATGGTGCACGCTGGGTGATAGGAGGAGTGCATGGGTAGTGACAGGGTGATAGCTGGACTGCCTCAGTAGTGCTCAGAGTATTGTAGCAGTGCATGAGTTAGTGCATGGGTCATTGCATGAGTGCATGGGTACTGACTGGATGATTAGAGTAATGCAAGGAGAGTGCATGGTGAATTTATAAGTGCTTGGGTTTTGGCGGAGTGATTGGATAAGTACACGGTGCTCGCTGGGTGAAAGGAGGAGTGCATGGGTAGTGACAGGGCGATGGCGGGACTGCATCAGTAGTGCTCAGGGTATTGTAGCAGTGCATGAGTTAGTGCATGGGTCATTGCATGAGTGCATGGGTACTGACTGGATGATTAGAGTACTGCAAGGAGAGTGGATGGTGAATTTATAGACACTTGTGTTTTGGCGGAGTGATTGGATAAGGAAATGTTACTGGTTGGGTGATTAGAGGAGTGCATGGGTAGTGGCAAGGAGATGGCTGGACTGCATCAGTAGTCCTCAGGGGATTGTAGCAGTGCATGTGTTAGTGCCTGCGTCATTGCATGAGTACATGGGTAGTGACTGGATGATTAGAGTACTGCAAGGAGAGTGCATGGTGAATTTATAAGTGCTTGTGTTTTGGCGGAGTGATTGGATAAGTACATGGTGCTCGCTGGGTGATTGAAGGAGTGCATGGGTAGTGACAGGGCGATGGCAGGACTGCATCAGTAGTGCTCAGGGTATTGTAGCAGTGCATGAGTTAGTGCATGGGTCATTGCATGAGTGCATGGGTACTGACTGGATGATTAGAGTAATGCAAGGAGAGTGCACAGTGAATTTATAAGTGCTTCGGTTTTGGAGGAGTGATTGCATAAGTACATGGTGCTCGCTGGGTGATCGGAGGAGTGCATGGGTAGTGACAGGGCGATGGCTGGACTGCATCAGTAGTGCTCAGAGTATTGTAGCAGTGCATGAGTTAGTTGCTGGGTCATTGCATGAGTGCATGGGTACTGACTGGATGATTAGAGTACTGCAAGGAGAGTGCATGGTGAATCTATAAGTGCTTGGGTTTTGGCGGAGTGATTGGTTAAGTACATGGTGCTAGCTGGGTGATTGGAGGAGTGCATGGGTAGTGACAAAGAGATGGCTGGGCTGCATCAGTAGTGCTCAGGGTATTGTAGCAGTGCATGAGTTAGTGCATGGGTCATTGCATGAGTACATGGGTACTGACTGGATGATTAGAGTAATGCAAGGAGAATGCATGGTGAATTTATAAGTGCTTGGGTTTTGGCGGAGTGATTGGATAAGTACATGGTGCTCGCTGGGTGATAGGAGGAGTGCATGAGTAGTGACAGGGCGATGGCTGGACTGCATCAGTAGTGCTCAGAGTATTGTAGCAGTGCATGAGTTAGTACATGGGTCATTGCATGAGTGCATGGGTACTGACTGGATGATTAGAGTAATGCAAGGAGAGTGCATGGTGAATTTATAAGTGCTTGGGTTTTGGCGGAGTGATTGGATAAGTACATGGTGCTCGCTGGGTGATAGGAGGAGTGCATGGGTAGTGACAGGGCGATGGCGGGACTGCATCAGTAGTGCTCAGGGTATTGTAGCAGTGCATGAGTTAGTGCATGGGTCATTGCATGAGTGCATGGGTACTGACTGGATGATTAGAGTAATGCAAGGAGAGTGCACAGTGAATTTATAAGTGCTTCGGTTTTGGCGGAGTGATTGCATAAGTACATGGTGCTCGCTGGGTGATCGGAGGAGTGCATGGGTAGTGACAGGGCGATGGCTGGACTGCATCAGTAGTGCTCAGAGTATTGTAGCAGTGCATGAGTTTGTTGCTGGGTCATTGCATGAGTGCATGGGTACTGACTGGATGATTAGAGTACTGCAAGGAGAGTGCATGGTGAATCTATAAGTGCTTGGGTTTTGGCGGAGTGATTGGATAAGTACATGGTGCTGGCTGGGTGATTGGAGGAGTGCATGGGTAGTGACAAAGATATGGCTGGGCTGCATTATTAGTGCTCAGGGTATTGTAGCAGTGCATGAGTTAGTGCATGGGTCATTGCATGAGTGCATGGGTACTGACTGGATGATTAGAGTAATGCAAGGAGAGTGCACGGTGAATTTATAAGTGCTTCGGTTTTGGAGGAGTGATTGCATAAGTACATGGTGCTCGCTTGCTGATCGGAGAAGTGCATGGGTAGTGACAGGGCGATGGCTGGACTGCATCAGTAGTGCTCAGAGTATTGTAGCAGTGCATGAGTTAGTGCATGGGTCATTGCATGAGTGCATGGGTACTGACTGGATGATTAGAGTAATGCAAGGAGAGTGCATGGTGAATTTATAAGTGCTTGGGTTTTGGCGGAGTGATTGGATAAGTACATGGTGCTCGCTGGGTGATAGGAGGAGTGCATGGGTAGTGACAGGGCGATGGCGGGACTGTATCAGTAGTGCTCAGGGTATTGTAGCAGTGCATGAGTTAGTGCATGGGTCATTGCATGAGTGCATGGGTACTGACTGGATGATTAGAGTAATGCAAGGAGAGTGCACGGTGAATTTATAAGTGCTTCGGTTTTGGCGGAGTGATTGCATAAGTACATGGTGCTCGCTGGGTGATCGGAGGAGTGCATGGGTAGTGACAGGGCGATGGCTGGACTGCATCAGTAGTGCTCAGAGTATTGTAGCAGTGCATGAGTTAGGTGCTGGGTCATTGCATGAGTGCATGGGTACTGACTGGATGATTAGAGTACTGCAAGGAGAGTACATGGTGAATCTATAAGTGCTTGGGTTGTGGCGGAGTGATTGGATAAGGACATGTTACTGGTTGGGTGATTAGAGGAGTGCATGGGTAGTGACAAAGAGATGACTGGGCTGCATCAGTAGTGCTCAGGGTATTGTAGCAGTGCATGAGTTAGTGCATGGGTCATTGCATGAGTACATGGGTACTGACTGGATGATTAGAGTAATGCAAGGAGAATGCATGGTGAATTTATAAGTGCTTGGGTTTTGGCGGAGTGATTGGATAAGTACATGGTGCTCGCTGGGTGATAGGAGCAGTGCATGGGTAGTGACAGGGCGATGGCTGGACTGCATCAGTAGTGCTCAGAGTATTGTAGCAGTGCATGAGTTAGTACATGGGTCATTGCATGAGTGCATGGGTACTGACTGGATGATTAGAGTAATGCAAGGAGAGTGCATGGTGAATTTATAAGTGCTTGGGTTTTGGCGGAGTGATTGGATAAGTACATGGTGCTCGCTGGGTGATAGGAGGAGTGCATGGGTAGTGACAGGGCGTTGGCGGGACTACATCAGTAGTGCTCAGGGTATTGTAGCAGTGCATGAGTTAGCGCATGGGTCATTGCATGAGTGCATGGGTACTGACTGGATGATTAGAGTAATGCAAGGAGAGTGCACGGTGAATTTATAAGTGCTTCGGTTTTGGCGTAGTGATTGGATTAGTACATGGTGCTCGCTGGGTGATCGGAGGAGTGCATGGGTATTGACAGGGCGATGGCTGGACTGCATCAGTAGTGCTCAGAGTATTGTAGCAGTGCATGAGTTTGTTGCTGGGTCATTGCATGAGTGCATGGGTACTGACTGGATGATTAGAGTACTGCAAGGAGAGTGCATGGTGAATCTATAAGTGCTTGGGTTTTGGCGGAGTGATTGGATAAGTACATGGTGCTGGCTGGGTGATTGGAGGAGTGCATGGGTAGTGACAAAGAGATGGCTGGGCTGCATTAGTAGTGCTCAGGGGATTGTAGCAGTGGATGTGTTAGTGCCTGGGTCATTGCATGAGTACATGGGTAGTGACTGGATGATTAGAGTACTGCAAGGAGAGTGCATGGTGAATTTATAAGTGCTTCGGTTTTGGCGGAGTGATTGCATAAGTACATGGTGCTCGCTGGGTGATCGGAGGAGTGCATGGGTAGTGACAGGGCGATGGCTGGACTGCATCAGTAGTGCTCAGAGTATTGTAGCAGTGCATGAGTTTGTTGCTGGGTCTTTGCATGAGTGCATGGGTACTGACTGGATGATTAGAGTACTGCAAGGAGAGTGCATGGTGAATCTATAAGTGCTTGGGTTTTGGCGGAGTGATTGGATAAGTACATGGTGCTGGCTGGGTGATTGGAGGAGTGCATGGGTAGTGACAAAGAGATGGCTGGGCTGCATTAGTAGTGCTCAGGGGATTGTAGCAGTGCATGTGTTAGTGCCTGGGTCATTGCATGAGTATATGGGTAGTGACTGGATGATTAGAGTACTGCAAGGAGAGTGCATGGTGAATTTATAAGTGCTTGTGTTTTGGCGGAGTGATTGGATAAGTACATGGTGCTCGCTGGGTGATTGGAGGAGTGCATGGGTAGTCACAAAGAGATGGCTGGGCTGCATTAGTAGTGCTCAGGGTATTGTAGCAGTGCATGAGTTAGTGCATGGGTCATTGCATGAGTGCATGGGTACTGACTGGATGATTAGAGTAATGCAAGGAGAGTGCACGGTGAATTTATAAGTGCTTCGGTTTTGGAGGAGTGATTGCATAAGTACATGGTGCTCGCTGGGTGATCGGAGAAGTGCATGGGTAGTGACAGGGCGATGGCTGGACTGCATCAGTAGTGCTCAGAGTATTGTAGCAGTGCATGAGTTAGTTGCTGGGTCATTGCATGAGTGCATGGGTACTGACTGGATGATTAGAGTACTGCAAGGAGAGTACATGGTGAATCTATAAGTGCTTGGGTTTTGGCGGAGTGATTGGATAAGGACATGTTACTGGTTGGGTGATTAGAGGAGTGCATGGGTAGTGACAAAGAGATGGCTGGGCTGCATCAGTAGTGCTCAGGGTATTGTAGCAGTGCATGAGTTAGTGCATGGGTCATTGCATGAGTACATGGGTACTGACTGGATGATTAGAGTAATGCAAGGAGAATGCATGGTGAATTTATAAGTGCTTCGGTTTTGGAGGAGTGATTGGATAAGTACATGGTGCACGCTGGGTGATAGGAGTAGTGCATGGGTAGTGACAGGGCGATGGCGGGACTGCATCAGTAGTGCTCAGGGTATTGTAGCAGTGCATGAGTTAGTGCATGGGTCATTGCATGAGTGCATGGGTACTGACTGGATGATTAGAGTACTGCAATGAGAGTGGATGGTGAATTTATAGACACTTGTGTTTTGGCGGAGTGATTGGATAAGGACATGTTACTGGTTGGGTGATTAGAGGAGTGCATGGGTAGTGGCAAGGAGATGGCTGGACTGCATCAGTAGTCCTCAGGGGATTGTAGCAGTGCATGTGTTAGTGCCTGCGTCATTGCATGAGTACATGGGTAGTGACTGGATGATTAGAGCACTGCAAGGAGAGTGCATGGTGAATTTATAAGTGCTTGTGTTTTGGCGGAGTGATTGGATAAGTACATGGTGCTCGCTGAGTGATTGAAGGAGTGCATGGGTAGTGACAGGGCGATGGCGGGACTGCATCAGTAGTGCTCAGGGTATTGTAGCAGTGCATGAGTTAGTTGCTGGGTCATTGCATGAGTGCATGGGTACTGACTGGATGATTAGAGTACTGCAAGGAGAGTACATGGTGAATCTATAAGTGCTTGGGTTGTGGCGGAGTGATTGGATAAGGACATGTTACTGGTTGGGTGATTAGAGGAGTGCATGGGTAGTGACAAAGAGATGGCTGGGCTGCATCAGTAGTGCTCAGGGTATTGTAGCAGTGCATGAGTTAGTGCATGGGTCATTGCATGAGTACATGGGTACTGACTGGATGATTAGAGTAATGCAAGGAGAATGCATGGTGAATTTATAAGTGCTTGGGTTTTGGCGGAGTGATTGGATAAGTACATGGTGCTCGCTGGGTGATAGGAGGAGTGCATGGGTAGTGACAGGGCGATGGCTGGACTGCATCAGTAGTGCTCAGAGTATTGTAGCAGTGCATGAGTTAGTACATCGGTCATTGCATGAGTGCATGGGTACTGACTGGATGATTAGAGTAATGCAAGGAGAGGGCATGGTGAATTTATAAGTGCTTGGGTTTTGGCGGAGTGATTGGATAAGTACATGGTGCTCGCTGGGTGATAGGAGGAGTGCATGGGTAGTGACAGGGCGATGGCGGGACTGCATCAGTAGTGCTCAGGGTATTGTAGCAGTGCATGAGTTAGTGCATGGGTCATTGCATGAGTGCATGGGTACTGACTGGATGATTAGAGTAATGCAAGGAGAGTGCACGGTGAATTTATAAGTGCTTCGGTTTTGGCGGAGTGATTGCATAAGTACATGGTGCTCGCTGGGTGATCGGAGGAGTGCATGGGTAGTGACAGGGCGATGGCTGGACTGCATCAGTAGTGCTCAGAGTATTGTAGCAGTGCATGAGTTTGTTGCTGGGTCATTGCATGAGTGCATGGGTACTGACTGGATGATTAGAGTACTGCAAGGAGAGTGCATGGTGAATCTATAAGTGCTTGGGTTTTGGCGGAGTGATTGGTTAAGTACATGGTGCTAGCTGGGTGATTGGAGGAGTGCATGGGTAGTGACAAAGAGATGGCTGGGCTGCATTAGTAGTGCTCAGGGGATTGTAGCAGTGCATGTGTTAGTACCTGGGTCATTGCATGAGTATATGGGTAGTGACTGGATGATTAGAGTACTGCAAGGAGAGTGCATGGTGAATCTATAAGTGCTTCGGTTTTGGCGGAGTGATTGCATAAGTACATGGTGCTCGCTGGGTGATCGGAGGAGTGCATGGGTAGTGACAGGGCGATGGCTGGACTGCATCAGTAGTGCTCAGAGTATTGTAGCAGTGCATGAGTTTGTTGCTGGGTCATTGCATGAGTGCATGGGTACTGACTGGATGATTAGAGTACTGCAAGGAGAGTGCATGGTGAATCTATAAGTGCTTGGGTTTTGGCGGAGTGATTGGATAAGTACATGGTGCTGGCTGGGTGATTGGAGGAGTGCATGGGTAGTGACAAAGAGATGGCTGGGCTGCATTAGTAGTGCTCAGGGGATTGTAGCAGTGCATGTGTTAGTGCCTGGGTCATTGCATGAGTACATGGGTAGTGACTGGATGATTAGAGTACTGCAAGGAGAGTGCATGGTGAATTTATAAGTGCTTGTGTTTTGGCGGAGTGATTGGATAAATACATGGTGCTCGCTGGGTGATTGGAGGAGTGCATGGGTAGTGACAAAGAGATGGCTGGGCTGCATTAGTAGTGCTCAGGGTTTTGTAGCAGTGCATGAGTTAGTGCATGGGTCATTGCATGAGTGCATGGGTACTGACTGGATGATTAGAATAATGCAAGGAGAGTGCACGGTGAATTTATAAGTGCTTCGGTTTTGGAGGAGTGAATGCATAAGTACATGGTGCTCGCTGGGTGATCGGAGAAGTGCATGGGTAGTGACAGGGCGATGGCTGGACTGCATCAGTAGTGCTCAGAGTATTGTAGCAGTGCATGAGTTAGTTGCTGGGTCATTGCATGAGTGCATGGGTACTGACTGGATGATTAGAGTACTGCAAGGAGAGTACATGGTGAATCTATAAGTGCTTGGGTTTTGGCGGAGTGATTGGATAAGGACATGTTACTGGTTGGGTGATTAGAGGAGTGCATGGGTAGTGACAAAGAGATGGCTGGGCTGCATCAGTAGTGCTCAGGGTATTGTAGCAGTGCATGAGTTAGTGCATGGGTCATTGCATGAGTGCATGGGTACTGACTGGATGATTAGAGTAATGCAAGGAGAATGCATGGTGAATTTATAAGTGCTTGGGTTTTGGCGGAGTGATTGGATAAGTACATGGTGCACGCTGGGTGATAGGAGGAGTGCATGGGTAGTGACAGGGTGATGGCTGGACTGCATCAGTAGTGCTCAGAGTATTGTAGCAGTGCATGAGTTAGTGCATGGGTCATTGCATGAGTGCATGGGTACTGACTGGATGATTAGAGTAATGCAAGGAGAGTGCATGGTGAATTTATAAGTGCTTGGGTTTTGGCGGAGTGATTGGATAAGTACATGGTGCTCGCTGGGTGAAAGGAGGAGTGCATGGGTAGTAACAGGGCGATGGCGGGACTGCATCAGTAGTGCTCAGGGTATTGTAGCAGTGCATGAGTTAGTGCATGGGTCATTGCATGAGTGCATGGGTACTGACTGGATGATTAGAGTACTGCAAGGAGAGTGGATGGTGAATTTATAGACACTTGTGTTTTGGCGGAGTGATTGGATAAGGACATGTTACTGGTTGGGTGATTAGAGGAGTGCATGGGTAGTGGCAAGGAGATGGCTGGACTGCATCAGTAGTCCTCAGGGGATTGTAGCAGTGCATGTGTTAGTGCCTGCGTCATTGCATGAGTACATGGGTAGTGACTGGATGATTAGAGTACTGCAAGGAGAGTGCATGGTGAATTTATAAGTGCTTGTGTTTTGGCGGAGTGATTGGATAAGTACATGGTGCTCGCTGGGTGATTGAAGGAGTGCATGGGTAGTGACAGGGCGATGGCGGGACTGCATCAGTAGTGCTCAGGTTATTGTAGCAGTGCATGAGTTAGTGCATGGGTCATTGCATGAGTGCATGGGTACTGACTGGATGATTAGAGTAATGCAAGGAGAGTGCACGGTGAATTTATAAGTGCTTCGGTTTTGGAGGAGTGATTGCATAAGTACATGGTGCTCGCTGGATGATCGGAGGAGTGCATGGGTAGTGACAGGGCGATGGCTGGACTGCATCAGTAGTGCTCAGAGTATTGTAGAAGTGCATGAGTTAGTTGCTGGGTCATTGCATGAGTGCACGGGTACTGACTGGATGATTATAGTACTGCAAGGAGAGTACATGGTGAATCTATAAGTGCTTGGGTTGTGGCGGAGTGATTGGATAAGGACATGTTACTGGTTGGGTGATTAGAGGAGTGCATGGGTAGTGACAAAGAGATGGCTGGGCTGCATCAGTAGTGCTCAGGGTATTGTAGCAGTGCATGAGTTAGTGCATGGGTCATTGCATGAGTACATGGGTACTGACTGGATGATTAGAGTAATGCAAGGAGAATGCATGGTGAATTTATAAGTGCTTCGGTTTTGGAGGAGTGATTGGATAAGTACATGGTGCACGCTGGGTGATAGGAGTAGTGCATGGGTAGTGACAGGGCGATGGCGGGACTGCATCAGTAGTGCTCAGGGTATTGTAGCAGTGCATGAGTTAGTGCATGGGTCATTGCATGAGTGCATGGGTACTGACTGGATGATTAGAGTACTGCAATGAGAGTGGATGGTGAATTTATAGACACTTGTGTTTTGGCGGAGTGATTGGATAAGGACATGTTACTGGTTGGGTGATTAGAGGAGTGCATGGGTAGTGGCAAGGAGATGGCTGGACTGCATCAGTAGTCCTCAGGGGATTGTAGCAGTGCATGTGTTAGTGCCTGCGTCATTGCATGAGTACATGGGTAGTGACTGGATGATTAGAGCACTGCAAGGAGAGTGCATGGTGAATTTATAAGTGCTTGTGTTTTGGCGGAGTGATTGGATAAGTACATGGTGCTCGCTGAGTGATTGAAGGAGTGCATGGGTAGTGACAGGGCGATGGCGGGACTGCATCAGTAGTGCTCAGGGTATTGTAGCAGTGCATGAGTTAGTTGCTGGGTCATTGCATGAGTGCATGGGTACTGACTGGATGATTAGAGTACTGCAAGGAGAGTACATGGTGAATCTATAAGTGCTTGGGTTGTGGCGGAGTGATTGGATAAGGACATGTTACTGGTTGGGTGATTAGAGGAGTGCATGGGTAGTGACAAAGAGATGGCTGGGCTGCATCAGTAGTGCTCAGGGTATTGTAGCAGTGCATGAGTTAGTGCATGGGTCATTGCATGAGTACATGGGTACTGACTGGATGATTAGAGTAATGCAAGGAGAATGCATGGTGAATTTATAAGTGCTTGGGTTTTGGCGGAGTGATTGGATAAGTACATGGTGCTCGCTGGGTGATAGGAGGAGTGCATGGGTAGTGACAGGGCGATGGCTGGACTGCATCAGTAGTGCTCAGAGTATTGTAGCAGTGCATGAGTTAGTACATCGGTCATTGCATGAGTGCATGGGTACTGACTGGATGATTAGAGTAATGCAAGGAGAGGGCATGGTGAATTTATAAGTGCTTGGGTTTTGGCGGAGTGATTGGATAAGTACATGGTGCTCGCTGGGTGATAGGAGGAGTGCATGGGTAGTGACAGGGCGATGGCGGGACTGCATCAGTAGTGCTCAGGGTATTGTAGCAGTGCATGAGTTAGTGCATGGGTCATTGCATGAGTGCATGGGTACTGACTGGATAATTAGAGTAATGCAAGGAGAGTGCACGGTGAATTTATAAGTGCTTCGGTTTTGGCGGAGTGATTGCATAAGTACATGGTGCTCGCTGGGTGATCGGAGGAGTGCATGGGTAGTGACAGGGCGATGGCTGGACTGCATCAGTAGTGCTCAGAGTATTGTAGCAGTGCATGAGTTTGTTGCTGGGTCATTGCATGAGTGCATGGGTACTGACTGGATGATTAGAGTACTGCAAGGAGAGTGCATGGTGAATCTATAAGTGCTTGGGTTTTGGCGGAGTGATTGGTTAAGTACATGGTGCTAGCTGGGTGATTGGAGGAGTGCATGGGTAGTGACAAAGAGATGGCTGGGCTGCATTAGTAGTGCTCAGGGGATTGTAGCAGTGCATGTGTTAGTACCTGGGTCATTGCATGAGTATATGGGTAGTGACTGGATGATTAGAGTACTGCAAGGAGAGTGCATGGTGAATCTATAAGTGCTTCGGTTTTGGCGGAGTGATTGCATAAGTACATGGTGCTCGCTGGGTGATCGGAGGAGTGCATGGGTAGTGACAGGGCGATGGCTGGACTGCATCAGTAGTGCTCAGAGTATTGTAGCAGTGCATGAGTTTGTTGCTGGGTCATTGCATGAGTGCATGGGTACTGACTGGATGATTAGAGTACTGCAAGGAGAGTGCATGGTGAATCTATAAGTGCTTGGGTTTTGGCGGAGTGATTGGATAAGTACATGGTGCTGGCTGGGTGATTGGAGGAGTGCATGGGTAGTGACAAAGAGATGGCTGGGCTGCATTAGTAGTGCTCAGGGGATTGTAGCAGTGCATGTGTTAGTGCCTGGGTCATTGCATGAGTACATGGGTAGTGACTGGATGATTAGAGTACTGCAAGGAGAGTGCATGGTGAATTTATAAGTGCTTGTGTTTTGGCGGAGTGATTGGATAAATACATGGTGCTCGCTGGGTGATTGGAGGAGTGCATGGGTAGTGACAAAGAGATGGCTGGGCTGCATTAGTAGTGCTCAGGGTTTTGTAGCAGTGCATGAGTTAGTGCATGGGTCATTGCATGAGTGCATGGGTACTGACTGGATGATTAGAATAATGCAAGGAGAGTGCACGGTGAATTTATAAGTGCTTCGGTTTTGGAGGAGTGAATGCATAAGTACATGGTGCTCGCTGGGTGATCGGAGAAGTGCATGGGTAGTGACAGGGCGATGGCTGGACTGCATCAGTAGTGCTCAGAGTATTGTAGCAGTGCATGAGTTAGTTGCTGGGTCATTGCATGAGTGCATGGGTACTGACTGGATGATTAGAGTACTGCAAGGAGAGTACATGGTGAATCTATAAGTGCTTGGGTTTTGGCGGAGTGATTGGATAAGGACATGTTACTGGTTGGGTGATTAGAGGAGTGCATGGGTAGTGACAAAGAGATGGCTGGGCTGCATCAGTAGTGCTCAGGGTATTGTAGCAGTGCATGAGTTAGTGCATGGGTCATTGCATGAGTGCATGGGTACTGACTGGATGATTAGAGTAATGCAAGGAGAATGCATGGTGAATTTATAAGTGCTTGGGTTTTGGCGGAGTGATTGGATAAGTACATGGTGCACGCTGGGTGATAGGAGGAGTGCATGGGTAGTGACAGGGTGATGGCTGGACTGCATCAGTAGTGCTCAGAGTATTGTAGCAGTGCATGAGTTAGTGCATGGGTCATTGCATGAGTGCATGGGTACTGACTGGATAATTAGAGTAATGCAAGGAGAGTGCATGGTGAATTTATAAGTGCTTGGGTTTTGGCGGCGTGATTGGATAAGTACATGGTGCTCGCTGGGTGAAAGGAGGAGTGCATGGGTAGTGACAGGGCGATGGCGGGACTGCATCAGTAGTGCTCAGGGTATTGTAGCAGTGCATGAGTTAGTGCATGGGTCATTGCATGAGTGCATGGGTACTGACTGGATGATTAGAGTACTGCAAGGAGAGTGGATGGTGAATTTATAGACACTTGTGTTTTGGCGGAGTGATTGGATAAGGACATGTTACTGGTTGGGTGATTAGAGGAGTGCATGGGTAGTGGCAAGGAGATGGCTGGACTGCATCAGTAGTCCTCAGGGGATTGTAGCAGTGCATGTGTTAGTGCCTGCGTCATTGCATGAGTACATGGGTAGTGACTGGATGATTAGAGTACTGCAAGGAGAGTGCATGGTGAATTTATAAGTGCTTGTGTTTTGGCGGAGTGATTGGATAAGTACATGGTGCTCGCTGGGTGATTGAAGGAGTGCATGGGTAGTGACAGGGCGATGGCGGGACTGCATCAGTAGTGCTCAGGTTATTGTAGCAGTGCATGAGTTAGTGCATGGGTCATTGCATGAGTGCATGGGTACTGACTGGATGATTAGAGTAATGCAAGGAGAGTGCACGGTGAATTTATAAGTGCTTCGGTTTTGGAGGAGTGATTGCATAAGTACATGGTGCTCGCTGGGTGATCGGAGGAGTGCATGGGTAGTGACAGGGCGATGGCTGGACTGCATCAGTAGTGCTCAGAGTATTGTAGCAGTGCATGAGTTAGTTGCTGGGTCATTGCATGAGTGCATGGGTACTGACTGGATGATTATAGTACTGCAAGGAGAGTACATGGTGAATCTATAAGTGCTTGGGTTGTGGCGGAGTGATTGGATAAGGACATGTTACTGGTTGGGTGATTAGAGGAGTGCATGGGTAGTGACAAAGAGATGGCTGGGCTGCATCAGTAGTGCTCAGGGTATTGTAGCAGTGCATGAGTTAGAGCATGGGTCATTGCATGAGTACATGGGTACTGACTGGATGATTAGAGTAATGCAAGGAGAATGCATGGTGAATTTATAAGTGCTTGGGTTTTGGCGGAGTGATTGGATAAGTACATGGTGCTCGCTGGGTGATAGGAGGAGTGCATGGGTAGTGACAGGGCGATGGCTGGACTGCATCAGTAGTGCTCAGAGTATTGTAGCAGTGCATGAGTTAGTACATGGGTCATTGCATGAGTGCATGGGTACTGACTGGATGATTAGAGTAATGCAAGGAGAGTGCATGGTGAATTTATAAGTGCTTGGGTTTTGGCGGAGTGATTGGATAAGTACATGGTGCTCGCTGGGTGATAGGAGGAGTGCATGGGTAGTGACAGGGCGATGGCGGGACTGCATCAGTAGTGCTCAGGGTATTGTAGCAGTGCATGAGTTAGTGCTTGGGTCATTGCATGAGTGCATGGGTACTGACTGGATGATTAGAGTAATGCAAGGAGAGTGCACAGTGAATTTATAAGTGCTTCGGTTTTGGCGGAGTGATTGCATAAGTACATGGTGCTCGCTGGGTGATCGGAGGAGTGCATGGGTAGTGACAGGGCGATGGCTGGACTGCATCAGTAGTGCTCAGAGTATTGTAGCAGTGCATGAGTTTGTTGCTGGGTCATTGCATGAGTGCATGGGTACTGACTGGATGATTAGACTACTGCAAGGAGAGTGCATGGTGAATCTATAAGTGCTTGGGTTTTGGCGGAGTGATTGGATAAGTACATGGTGCTGGCTGGGTGATTGGAGGAGTGCATGGGTAGTGACAAAGATATGGCTGGGCTGCATTATTAGTGCTCAGGGTATTGTAGCAGTGCATGAGTTAGTGCATGGGTCATTGCATGAGTGCATGGGTACTGACTGGATGATTAGAGTAATGCAAGGAGAGTGCACGGTGAATTTATAAGTGCTTCGGTTTTGGAGGAGTGATTGCATAAGTACATGGTGCTCGCTTGCTGATCGGAGAAGTGCATGGGTAGTGACAGGGCGATGGCTGGACTGCATCAGTAGTGCTCAGAATATTGTAGCAGTGCATGAGTTAGTGCATGGGTCATTGCATGAGTGCATGGGTACTGACTGGATGATTAGAGTAATGCAAGGAGAGTGCATGGTGAATTTATAAGTGCTTGGGTTTTGGCGGAGTGATTGGATAAGTACATGGTGCTCGCTGGGTGATAGGAGGAGTGCATGGGTAGTGACAGGGCGATGGCGGGACTGCATCAGTAGTGCTCAGGGTATTGTAGCAGTGCATGAGTTAGTGCATGGGTCATTGCATGAGTGCATGGGTACTGACTGGATGATTAGAGTAATGCAAGGAGAGTGCACAGTGAATTTATAAGTGCTTCGGTTTTGGCGGAGTGATTGCATAAGTACATGGTGCTCGCTGGGTGATCGGAGGAGTGCATGGGTAGTGACAGGGCGATGGCTGGACTGCATCAGTAGTGCTGAGTATTGTAGCAGTGCATGAGTTAGTTGCTGGGTCATTGCATGAGTGCATGGGTACTGACTGGATGATTAGAGTACTGCAAGGAGAGTGCATGGTGAATCTATAAGTGCTTGTGTTTTGGCGGAGTGATTGGATAAGGACATGTTACTGGTTGGGTGATTAGAGGAGTGCATGGGTAGTGACAAAGAGATGGCTGGGCTGCATCAGTAGTGCTCAGGGTATTGTAGCAGTGCATGAGTTAGTGCATGGGTCATTGCTTGAGTGCATGGGTACTGACTGGATGATTAGAGTAATGCAAGGAGAATGCATGGTGAATTTATAAGTGCTTGGGTTTTGTCAGAGTGATTGGATAAGTACATGGTGCTCGCTGGGTGATAGGAGGAGTGCATGGGTAGTGACAGGGCGATGGCTGGACTGCATCAGTAGTGCTCAGAGTATTGTAGCAGTGCATGAGTTAGTGCATGGGTCATTGCATGAGTGCATGGGTACTGAATGGATGACTAGAATACTGCAAGGAGAGTGCATGGTGAATTTATAAGTGCTTGGGTTTTGGCGGAGTGATTGGATAAGTACACACATGTCACATCAGGCCCGCCCCCTCCCTCCACCACTGTGCAAACGCGCCTCCTGGCGGGTTTTAAGTTGGGGGATTAATTCCCCTTGAATCCTGAGGGTCCCTTGGGCCAACTAGCCCACCAGGTACCTCCAGTAAGCGCCACAGAGCTGCATTGCAGAGAGGTGGTCCAAGGCCACTCCCCTTTTTACACCTCTCTGCAACGCAGCTCTGTGGCGCTTACTGGAGGCACCTAGTGGGCTAGTTGGACGCAAGGGACCCTCAGGACTCAAGGGGACTTAATCCCCCAACTTACAACGCACCAGAGGGCCTGTTTGCACAGTGGTGAAGGGAGCGGGTGGGGCCTGATGTGACAAGTGTGCAAACGCGCCCCGTGGCCACCTCTCTGCAAGGCAGGGCTGTGGCGCTTACTGGAGGTACCTGGTGGGCTAGTTGGCCCCCAATGTCCCTCAGGATTCAAGGGGAATTAATTCCCCAACTTAAAACGCGCCACAGGGTGTGTTTGCACACATGTCACCTGCGGCCCCGCCTCCTCCCTTCACCACTGTGCAAATGCGCCACGTGGCGCGTTTTAAGTTGGGGGATTAGGTCACCTTGAATCCTGAGGGTCCCTGGGGCCCAACTAGCCCACCAGGTACTCCTGGGGGAGCCGGCATTGCTTTTCCACATGGGGAGCTGCTGACATGCAGCTCCCCATGTGGAAAAGCAATCTGCTTTGCTTCATTGAAGCGAGAGCAGGTTTCCCTGCTCTTGCTTCAATGAAGCAAAGCAGTTTGCAATGTCATTGCAAACAGCAGTGTCCCAGGGGTGGGCACCCCGGGACACTGCAGGAGCCGGCCCTGGGGGGTGGCGGTCCCCAGGGCCATCAAGGGCTCCAGGAGGGGGGCCGCGCGGCCCCCCTCCCATCCAATTGCACAGCCCCGGGGAGGTGGTGGTCCCCGGGGCTCGGGGGTCCGTAACGGACCACCAAATTAGAATTTTTAGTGCCCCGGGGAGGTGGCGGTCCACGGGGCGTGTGGGGGGGCTCGAGCCCCCCCACACAGGTATATTATTAAAAAAAAGAAGCCCTGGGGGTGGCGGTCCCCGGGGCTGTGGGGTGGGCAGTGTGCCCCCCACAAATATTATTAATGAGAGCCCTGGGGGGTGGCGGTCCCTTGGGCTTGGGGGGGCCTTAGAGCCCCCCAAACTTTAATAAACCAAGCCCCGGGGTGTGGCGGTCCCCAGGGCTGCGTGGGGGCCGTGTGCCCCCGCAAATATTAATGCAAAGCCCTGGGGGGTGGCGGTCCCCGGGGCAGTGTGGGGGGATTGGGGCCCCCCCACACATTTTTTTACTGCCCCCGGGACTTGGCCCACCCGGGGGCTTTTTGAATACGAAGCATGGGAGCCCGTGCTTCGTTTTTTTATTATTTTCGGCCGAAATTCGCGCTGAGTGCGTGAATCTCGCCAATGTTTTTAAAAAAAAAAAAAATTTTTTTTGGCCCTGGGCAGGCCTAGGGGGTCAGGGTGTTTCTACCCTGCCCCCTTTCCTTTTTTTTCGTGACTGTTTTTCTCTTTTCTTGTGCCTCGCTTCTACCGAGGCACAAGATGGCTGCCAACACTTCCTGGTTTGGAGTGTTGACAGCCAATTAGCATGCAGCTCGTGATCGGGAGGGTGCGCGGATCCTCCGCGGCCATAGATATATATGTGTTTTTACATTTGATTTTCTCAGCAACTACTGAACGGATTTACACCATTTAACAAAAAGGGTTCTTTCTGAACCAAGAACTACCTCTTTGCCAAATTTGGTGTAATTCCGTTCAGCAGTTCGGGCTGTAGCCGTATCTAAAGTTTCCTATGGGAAATTGCATGGGGAAAACATGTTTTGGGACCCCCCTTTTTTCTTGGCCCACGCTTGACGAATCACCCCGAAACCTTCAAGATAGGAGCGGAACGGAGCGCCCCACGAGTTTTGTAAATTTTGCGAAGATTCATCAACCGGCGCCAAAGTTATTGGAAATAGAATGTTGTGAATTTCCTATGGAAAATAGGTCCTAACTATAACTATCTACTGGCGACCGCCAGTAGATAATATATATATATATATATATATATTACTCCCTCCTGGCTCGAGTTCGTACGGACCCCTGGCGCTCTCAATCCGGTGCAAGTTCCAAGGCAGAGCCCCGCCGTATTAATTACATCCACATTAATCGTGGGTGTAAACACAGTGTTTACGAAACGCGTCGGTTGTTCCTCTAACTGGATACTTTGTGGAAAATAAACTAATTGGAGAAGACGATACTTTGTGAGTGCGGTTTCTGTAATCCGGAAGGATTAATGTGGATGTAATATATATATATATATATATATATTCACTGAAAAAACCATAGGTTTTAGGGAAAGTTATAGTTAGTTGGACATTTCACTCATACAAAATCAGAGAAATTCCCCCGTTATAGTTAGTTCAGCTAACTATAACTCGCACCCCCGCAATGCACTGCTGATGACGTCACATATTACATCACTCATGACATGGGCAGTGACATCACTGATGACATCACTGATGACATCTCAAATGACATCACTGATGACATCACTGATGACATCATCCAGTGACTGTGTGTTTCTGTAAAGTTTAAATATGTTTAATATATATAGGGAAAGGCGTATTGAAGAATGAGTGGGTGTATAAGTGTCTGAATGGATGATTTAGTAGGTTCGTGACTGACTCTATAAGTGAGTGATTAAACATATCTTACTGAATGCATGGGTTAGTGACTAAACTGTGTGAATGTCTGTATCCGTCTGTCTGTTGGTGTATAAGCGGCTGCATGGGTTTGTGAATAGCTACATGAGTGTCTATATTGGTTATTGATTTGTTGTCTGAGTATCTGTATGGGTGCCTGAGTGTTTGTGTGGGTGGGGTGTGTGTGACTCTGTGCATAGATGTGTGAGTGGGTGATTCACTGGGTGCATGGTTTCAAGAGTGCATCTGTGATGGACTGTATGGGTGGGTGAGTGTGTGTATGGGTGTGTTAGTGAGTGAATGTATATCTCAGTGGTACATGTGTGAGTAACTACATATGTGAAAGGCAGTATATATGTGTGTTGGAGTATATAAATGGCTATAAGTGAGAGTGTGTGATTGTGAGAGTGGCTGTATGGATGAGTGTGTGCTTGTATCAGTGATTGTATAAGAGCGTAAGAATGTGCTAGTATTTGTATGAGTAAGTGAGCTGGTGTGTGTATAACTGTGTAGGTGAGTAAATGGCAGTGTGATTAATTATTTGCATGACTGACTAGGTGTGTGAGTACCTCTATGGATGAGTGGCGGTGTGTGAGTGTCTATATAGGTGTATGAGTGCATATGATAGTCCTGTACTGAGTGACCGTAAGTATGAGTGACTGTACGGGTGAGTGAGTGGATGTGTGTGTAGACCTAAGAATCAGTGAGTGGGTATGTAGTTATTGGTGTTGGAGTGTCTATGGTTTTGAGAATTGCAGTCTGTAATTTAGAGTGGGTGTATCAAAGGTTATATTAGGGTGTGAGAAGATGCATCAAATTATCACATGGATGATGTCATCAGTGATGTCATTTGAGATGTCATCAGTGATGTCATCAGTGATGTCGCTGACCATGTCATGAGTGATGTAATATGTGACGTCATCAGCAGTGCATTTCGGGGGTGCGAGTTAGAGTTAGCTGAATTAACTATAACGGGGGAATTTCTCTGGTTTTGTACGAGTGAAATGTCCAACTAACTATAACTTTCCCTAAAACCTATGGGGGCAGATTTACGAGCCCCCTGCGCCACCAGTACGTCACTTTTTGTGACGTACTGGTGGCGCAGGGGGCTGCTCCATATTTACAAGGAGAGGAAAAGCCTCCCTGCGTGACTTTTCCTCTCCTTGTAAATACGGCCCCTTCACACGCAGCACTTTGCGTGAAAGGGGCGTTCCATGGGTGTTGCTGTGGGTGTTCCCACGCAACACTCATGGAACAAGACACATCTCCAGAATTACGAGAAATCGTAACTCTGGAGATGCGTCTGAAAGCTACGCCACCCTAGAGGTGGCGTAGCTGAGAGCACCGAGGAGAAATGTTTTCATTTCTCCTCGTTTTTTCTCTTTCAATGCGTGCTGCATTCTGCAGCACGCATTGAAAGAGGAAAATGGTTGTAGTGATTGTTTTTGTGCAGGAAGGTTCCCATTCCTGCACAAAAACAATCTCCCCACGACGCAGGCACCCTTGCACCATGGTGCAAGGGTGCCTGCGCCGGCGCATGGCTGCGGTTTGTGCGCCAGCGCAGGGGGAAGCACAAGGATGCGACATATTCTTGTAAATATGTCGCATCCCTGTGCTTCAAAACTAACGCAGCGCGGCGCAGCAAAATGACTTGCTGCGCCGTGCTGCGTTAGTTAATTGTAAATCTGCCCCATGGTTTTTTCAGTGAGTTTCTAAGGTTTTTTAAATGCTAATTTCTAAATATAACGTGCCTGAAACCTATGGTTTTTTCAGTGAATTTCAAAGGTTTTTTAAATGCTAATTTCTAACTATAACGTGCCTGAAACCTATGGTTTTTTCAGTGAATTTCAAAGGATTTTTAAATGCTAATTTCTAACTATAACGTGTCTGAAACCTATGGTTTTTTCAGTGAATTTCAAAGGTTTTTTAAATGCTAATTTCTAACTATAACGTGCCTGAAACCTATGGTTTTTTAAGTGAATTTCAAATGTTTTTTAAATGCTAGTTTCTAACTATGCGTACAGAGGTAGGACATGTGAAGAAAGAAGAAAAAATGCACAGAAAAGAAGCAAAAGAAATGCAGAAAGAAGCAACAGTAGTCCACAAAGACGAACAAAAGTGCAGGAAGAAGCAAGACTTGTGCAGAAAGAACCAACAGAGGAGCAGAAAGAGGCCTTGTTGCAAAATCATCCTGTGCTCACAACTTTTTCAGACGGGTACTGGTGGTAACTGACTCTGACTAACCAGGCCTAGAGCCAGTACTATGCTAAAAGACACTTAGAATACAGTGAAAACACCTACATACACTAGGGAACACTATGAGTTGGGGTACCCCTGTGATTAGCATGACCTCCTCTGTAAGGCCCTAGTACATAACAGGGCAGGGGGATTAAAACTACCTCTAAGTCAGAGGTGCAGAAATATGCTACTTTAACTAGTAGTCACGTTTGCAGAGTGTTGGAGAAAGGGTGCTGGGCGTCCAATCAACGCTCAGGAATTCCGCTGCATAGGACTTACAGGAGGTACCAGGAGGAATTCTTGGCCCCAAAACTCCCTCAGGACTAAATTGGACTTCATACCCCATCCCGTAGTTTGCCACGAGGCACATTTGCAGAGTGGTAGAGAAAGGGGGCCATGGCCTCCAAAGACGTCTTAGCAATCCCACTGTGTGGGACTTACTGGAGGTAACAAGAGGGGTAGTTGGCCCCCAAGGACATCCTTGGGGGCCAACTTCCCAAACTATTACCTCCAGTCAGTTCCACACAGCAGCACTGGTAAGTACTCTTACCAGGCCACGCCCACTTTGCCCACCACTCTACAAACGTGCTCCCTGGCACGCTCTTGGATGGGGATTGAAGTCCCCTTCACTGCTGGGCGTCCTTTAGGGGCCAACTAGCCTACCTTTTGCCTCCAGTAAGCCCCACGCAGTGGGATTGGTGAGAGGTAGACAAAGGCCATGCCCCCTTTCTCCACCACTATGCAAACACACCCCCTGGCGTGTTGTAAGTTGGGGGATTAAGTCCCCTTGAATCCTGAGGGTCCCTGGGGTTCAACTAGCCCACCAGGTACCTCCAGTAAGTGCCACAGAGCTGCGTTGCAGAGAGGTGTAAAAAGGGGTGTGGCCTGGACCACCTCTCTGCAATGCAGGCCTGTGGCGCTTACTCGAGGTACCTGGTGGGCTAGTTGGCCCCAGGGGCCCTCAGGATTGAAGGGAGTAATTCCCCAACTTAAAACGCGCCACAGGGCGTGTTTGCACACATGTCACCTCAGGCCCCGCACCCTCCCTTCACCACTGTGCAAACGCGCCCCGTGGCGCATTTTAAGTTGGGGGATAAAGTCCCCTTGAATCCTGAGGGTCCCTGGGGTCAAACTAGCCCACCAGGTACCTCCAGTAAGCGCCAGAGAGCTGCGTTGCAGAGAGGTGTAAAAAGAGGCGTGGCCTGGACCACCTCTCTGCAACGCAGCCCTGTGGCGCTTACTGGAGGTACCTGGTGGGCTAGTTGGCCCCCAGGGACCCTCAGGATTGAAGAGGAATTAATTCCCCTACTTTAAACGCGCCACAGGGCGTGTTTGCACACATGTCACCTCAGGCCCCACCCCCTCCCTTCACCACTGTGCAAACGCGCCCCGTGGCACGTTTTAAGTTGGGGGATTAAGTCCCCTTGAATCCTGAGGGTCCCTGGGGTCCAACTAGCCCACTAGGTACCTCCAGTAAGCACCACAGAGCTGCGTTGCAGAGAGGTGTCAAAAGGGGTGTGGCCTGGACCACCTCTCTGCAATACAGGCCTGTGTCGCTTACTGGAGCTACCTGGTGGGCTAGTTGACCCCCAGGGGCCCTCAGGATTGAAGGGGAATTAATTCCCCAACTTAAAATGCGCCACAGGGCGTGTTTGCACACATGTCACCTCAGGCCCCGCCCCTCCCTTCACCACTGTGCAAACGCGCCCCGTGGCGCGTTTCTGGGTTGGGGGATAAAGTCCCTTGAATCCTGAGGGTCCCTGGGGTCCAACTAGCCCACCAGGTACCTCCAGTAAGCGCCACAGAGCTCCGTTGCAGAGAGGTGTAAAAAGGGGCGTGGCCTGGACCACCTCTCTGCAACGCAGCCCTGTGGCGCTTACTGGAGGTACCTGGTGGGCTAGTTGGCCCCCAGGGACCCACAGTATTGAAGGGAAATTAATTCCCCAATTTAAAACGCGCCATAGGGCGCGTTTGCAGAGTGTTGCTGGGAGGGGGCGGGGCCTCTGGCACAATCGCGGTCTTTTTTTTTTTTTTTTTTAAGGGGGGCTGTGTGGCCCCCCTTCTTTTTCCTTTTTTTGGGCCCTGGCGACCCCATCCCCCAGGGCATGAACCCTTTATAAAAAAACGGGAAGGGGGCCGCATGGGCCCCCCTCCGGTGGCCGATTCCGGCCCCGGGGACCCCATCCCCGGGGCATGGCCACATATATTTATGTTTTTTTAAGGAGGGGGCTGCGTGGCCCCCCTCCTGAGGCCTCCTTTGGCCCCGGGGACCCCATCCCCGGGGCCGGCCTTTAAAAAAAAAATTATTTAATTTTATTGGGGGAAAGGGGACCGTGGCCCCCTCCCGGGCCACTTCTAGCCCCAGGGACCCCATCCCCCGGGGCAGGCCCTATCCATTGGGGACCGTGGGGGAGCCCCAATGCCCCCACGGTCCCGCCGGCTCCCCGCGTCCTGCAGGAGCCGGCATTGCTTCCACATGGGAGCTGCTGACATGCAGCTCCCCATGTGGAAAGCAATCAGCTTTGCATTTTGGAGCGAGAGCAGGTTTCTCTGCTCTCGCCTCAAAATCCAAAGCAAGTTTGCTATGGCAGGGCGGGAGCCGCAAGGCTTCTGCCCTGCCATAGCAAACAGCAGTGTCCCGGGGGTGGGCACCCCGGGACACTGCAGGAGCCGGCCCTGGGGGGTGGCGGTCCCCAGGGCCATCACGGGCTCCAGGAGGGGGTCGCGCGGCCCCCCTCCCTATGTGATTAAAGCCCCGGGGAGGTGGTGGTCCCCGGGGCTCGGGGGTCCATAACGGACCCCCGCATTTCCATTTTAGTGCCCCGGGGAGGTGGCGGTCCCCGGGGTGTGTGGGGGGCTCGAGCCCCCCCACACAGGATTGTTTCTATTTTTTAATACTAGCCCCGGGGGATGGCGGTCCCCGGGGCTGCGGGAGGCCGTGTGCCCCCACGAATACTTAATAAAAGCCCCGGGGGTGGCAGTCCCCGGGGCTTGGGGGTCCTTGGAGGCCCCCCACACATTTAAAAAGAAGCCCCGGGGGGTGGCGGTTCCTGGGGCTGCGGGGGCCCCCGCATATATTTTTTGAAAATGCCCCCGGGACCTGGCCCACCCGGGGGCCTCAATTAAATGAAGCGCGGGAGTCCGCGCTTCATTTTTTGAAAAATTTCGACGGGATTCGCGGACCCAGCGCGAATTTCGCCTAAATAATTTTTTTTTTAAATGCTTTTTTTGGCCCAGGGGGTCCTTGTGGGACCCCCTGAGCAGGCCTAGGGGGTCAGGGTGTTTCTACCCTGACCCCTTTTCTTGTTTTCTCGTTTGTTTCCCTGTTTTCTTGTGACTCGGTTCTACCGAGTCACAAGATGGCTGCCAACACTTCCTGGTTTGGAGTGTTGACAGCCAATTAGAATAAAGCTCGTGGTCGGGATGGTCCGCGGATCCACCGCGCCTCTAGATATCGAAACTTTTATTTTTTGATTTTCTCAGCAACCACTGAACGGATTTACACCATTTAAAAAAGGGCTCTTTCTGAACCAAGGGCTACCTTTTGCCAAATTTGGTGTAATTCCGCTCAGCAGTTCGAGCTGTAGCCGTGTCTAAAGTTTCCTATGGAAAATAACATGGAGAAAACACGTTTTGGGACCCCCTTTTTCTCGGCCCCGCTTGCGAATCACCCCGAAACTTTCAGGAAAGGAGCTGACCGGAGCGGGCCACAAGTTTTGAAAATTTCGCGAACATTCGTCAACCGGCGCCAAAGTTATTGTGAAAAGAAAAAACACTCTTCCTATGGAAACTAGGTCCTAACTATAACTATCTACTGGCGACCGCCAGTAGATAATATATATATATCCAACACGCAACAGAGTAGATCCACGCTCTCAGGTCAAAGAATCAAGAAGCATTCCAATTAGCAAAAAGGGGATTTATTAGGCATCAGAAATCCTCCGTGAGGCGTTTCGACCCCGAAAGGTCTTGATCACACACTGGAGTGAAAATAAGCATGTCTATACATACACTTCCTGAATCACAAAAGACAGAGGACTGAATGCAGGTACTGGCATCTCCTTGCAAAACATAAGCACCATGTTGAAAGGGTAAAGAGTACATACGTGCAACAGTAAATACAATGTAAAGCAAATGCATGATATCAATATGTAACAGATCCATATTTAATACATACTTTGTAATAAATATACAAGGAAGATTCAAGACAAGTGCAATTGAGGAAAAAGATGCCCCACAGAGAATCAGTATGTTGGAAGGTACTTGCTTTCGTGTAAAAATAAACTCGTAGTGAGAGAAAGTTCTATCGGGAAGCCCCTACTCTCCTTGCAAAAAGTGTTGCAATAAGTTACGGCATTGGGCGATGTGTAGAAACCCATAGAAGACAGGCGCGTAAATACGCAGGTGCATGTCGTAAAGGTCTTATGCCAAGTGGTGCATTCTGGTCAATGTAGTGGGAAAATTGAAACCTACTGACCCACATTGATCCTCACCGCCGTTAGTACTGGCCTAGTGCCTAAGTTCTTGTATGAATACTGAAAACCAAAGTGGTGAATAAGGGTCTAATAGTCTCACTGAGAAATGTCAAAGACTCGGTGAGAGTCACGTAATGCTCTAGTAGCCAACATTTACAAAGTGGCACATATGGAGGCCTCTCACCAAACACACTTGAAAGTGGCAACTGATTTGCAATGCGCCCTAGTGGCTGTGAGTAGTATCACTGGAAGCTAAGTATGTACATGGAAAGTAAATAAACCAAAGTTGTACACGGAAGTGTAAAGACATGAGGTTATATATACACCCTAATGCAACTTCATAAAAGTGCTCTTAATCAAACTAAAATTTAGACAATAAAAAACGCGTGAAGTTCTCTTATCTGAGAGATGCGATGCAACACAAGGATGTCGCGAAGAAAAGGGTAGGGACCCCATGGTAGCAGGTACACGGCTAGGATCCCTTCCTTTCCTCCTGAAATAAATAAAAGAGTCAAAGAGTCAGGGCATAGAAAGCATTAGATACCCAAAAGAGTAAACATTCAAGTATCAGAAGTAAAAAAGTATTTTCTCAAAAGAAAATTCTGCAGCAAGAATATTATCTGATATAAAACATTATCTGATATAAAACATGTTGGTAGGAAGCAAAATGGGGAGAAAGAGAGAAGAAAAGATTCATTCTTGTAATGTTACAAAGAAAAAACCATATCATTCAGCTGTACAATATATTATCTCTGAGCAGAACCAGCTTAAGTCTCATGTAAGTGAACAGCCATTTCATCATCAATGTTATGCCCATTCGGATAACGGGTGCCCATGCTTATAATATGCCTAGACTCACGTTGTCTGAGTTTGAGTGTTCGATTACCACCCCTCCTGTTGTTAGTCACCTGTGTGAGAAGTTGGCCTGGCATATGCTGGCCACTAGTTATAGTGGGCACCTTGCACCAGTCCAATTGACCTTTATTGATGATAGGTTTAAAGATAACCTTTATTGAAAGCTATCCTAGTGGTAGCTATGGAGAGCAGCCTTCAGGCTAAGTCTTGAAGGAGTGTTAAGCTATTGTTTTACCAGTTATAATCTCATGAATGACCAAATAAAAGGAGAACCACACCAGGTATATATATAAAATATATGTATTTATTACTAAACACTACCCAATAGTCTCTTTATGAGGCTAGAGGTGAAAGTACACAAGTTACAAGTCAAATAGCACAGTAAAATAGCACAATATATGATTAGCCCTAGGGGCGTACCAAACCATATATTAAGAAAGTGGTATAAGAACCATGACTTAAGTAGACACAAGGCCTAGAGCCTGTAGAATCGCTGGGACCCCAAGGAACCACCCAAGGTAGTGACACAGGGGACCCACGGGGGCTGTGTGCGGTGTGTTAAAGTCTATGGGAAAGTCGCGGTAAGAGTTTTAGAGTTTAAGGACACTTAGAAATGGACTAGGACCAAAACCTCTTGGACTTAGACAGTTCTAGGGTTAACACCCATGGGAGCACCAGAGTACTCGAGTTACCTCACCCAGGGAAGCCGGGTGCATAGGTGTCAAACGGTGTCGGGTCGCGTCGTCGTTTTCAATGGCAGTCTGCAGAGAAGTGCTGCTGCCGGGAAGATGCGAAGTGTCCGAAGAGATCCATGCCTGGATCGGAGATGAGAAGAACCTGAAAGCAGAGGGGACAGAGTCTGGGTCACTTGCCAGTGACCAGGGGCATGATAGTCGAATGCCCACCGATGTCGGGTGATTCAGGTGAAAGAGGTGAAGCTTGACTCTTCAGCCACGAGGACCAGGAGGCATCGACGATGACCAGGAGCTGGATTCGAGCTGTCCCACAAAGGATGTCGACTGCTGGTGTCCGGATTGAACACAACAAGCCTTGGCAACAGCAACCCACACAGAAAAGAGAAAGATACTTCGGAGCAGACCAGCAAGGTCTGAGGGACTCACCACTTGATGGGGAGTTAGGGCACGTCTGGAGCAACCAGAAACGCCCAAAGAAAATCAGAGTTGCCTTCACAGGGACCCACCAGTCGACGGACCAGGGATCGCAAAGGAGCCTCGAGCGGAAATGCAAGAAGCGGGCCCACGGAACACTCGTGGAGTGTAGGCTCACAATCTTCAGTGAAAATGGTGCTCGGGGCCTGGGCTACAAGTAACCTAAAGCAGGACTTCAAGAGTCGTTGAGAAGTTGATGCACTAGCAAATGTGCACGGTGTCCAGGAGTTCTGGTTCCACGTCACTCGTGAGGGCTGCGGGTCTCAGCTTTGCTGGGGTGTCAGGTCGGCCTCTGAAAAGTCTGGAATTCCTCTTCCTGGGCTGCAAGTACTTCGGAGTCCAGTGGGAGCTTCACCGGCAAATGCTTCGTTGGTGCCTGCCAAGCAGGGGAGTCACTCCTTGACCCCAAGGGAGATTTCTTCAGTCCTCTAGTCTTGAGTGGAGCATCGAAGTTCCAGGATTCAGTTGCAGAGTTTCGTCCAGGGTTATCTAAAGTCCTGTTGCCAGGGGTTCCTTACTTATACCTAAGAAAGGGGTTGGACTAACTCTGTGGACCCACCTATGGGAGGGTTTGGAAAGAGGGGTGGCTACACCCATTTCCTTTGTCCAGTTTCACGCTAGAGCAGGGGATGGCAGCCCCTGCAACCGGTTTGAACTGGGGTATGCATGAGGACACCAAATGTACTCCCAGTGCAGGGCTTCAAAGCACTCTTGGAGTGCACCCAACCAACCCCAATCCACTAAGGCCTGTCTGGGAGGTGGTGACACCTCCCTGAGACAGGAAACCTATTGTCCAGGCCTCTCCTGCCGGAGTTCCGGTCAGCAGCAGGAGGCCAGACTCGTGTCTGTGGCTGCAGCATCCATTTTGTGATGCCAGGGCTCTGTTTAGCTGGTACCGGGTATACCGGTGCTGTCATGTATCTCCCTCTAGAAGGGTGGGATCATACTCCCACACCAGTTACTGGTGTGGGGGTATGATTCCAAGGTGTTTGACATCAAACACAACATGTTTCCGTGCAGCCATCCCAAAGTTAGCATTTACCGCGAGGATATAATGCACTTAAGACAACCCCGGAGAGGAGATTCCGAGGGCTGCAGAGGGGCTCTGCGCATGCATGGGCACCCTCTCAAATATAACCAAGCACCCTGCCTTCAGGATTGATAAGGCCTGCCATAGGGGTGACTGATAGGTTTCTATGTGCAGTGATAGGTGAGATATAGTGAACCTATATCTCTGTGAGGGTGCATGCACCACCTCACCCAGGCTGCAGTAGCAGTCCTGTGGTGTCATTTTGGATGGCCTTCCAGGGGTGGCACAATACATGCTTCAGCCCCTGGTAGGCCTCTGGGGTACCTATGGCCTGGCTACATAGTATACCATATACTAGGGACTTATAAGGGCATCCCAGAATCCAATCTGAAGTGTACTTAAGGTACATGGAATCAATTTAGAGAGGAAGCAGCTAGGCTGGGTGTAGGAGAGTAGGATCTGCTTCACAGGGGTACCCCCACTTTTTGCTGATAC